>VXBB01007325.1:177808-212010 GCA_013399915.1 Illadopsis cleaveri | reverse complement strand
TAAAGATTTTTTTTTTTTTTCCCTTTGTTTATGTGTGTGCAAACTTTCACTTGTTGTTTTCCTTTTGCTTCAGTAAAATGGCTTATCTCAACCTACTGGTTGTTTTCCATTTTATTTTCTCCCCTGCCCCACTAGGAAAAGGAGAGACAGAGAGGTTTAGTGGCCACCTGGCACCCAGCCAAGGTCAAACCACTACAAGGTATCACAAAAATCTGACTTTATATAAATGTGGGGAGTACAACCTGTCTCACAAGAAACCAACTGCTGCTGCTTTATGTTGATTTTACAACTACATCCTCATGGATGGAGGCAAATCTCCAGGCCCATTTTCTTTCTTCTTCCCTCCCTTTACACTGTATTTCCTCCTTGTTTCTCCACTATAGCTATAGCCTCCAAGTAAAGGTCTCGAGCTTCACAAAGTTATGTGTTGGACTGCACTGAAGACATATAAGAACTGGCTTTTTCTTCCTTTGTACTACATAATTCTGCCCTGTTACTCTCTGTGAAGAATGGAAGTATGGTTCCCTGACTAATGAAGAGGAACTGCCACACTTCTACAATTGCCATAAATGATCACCATAACACTGCAGTTTTTGGCCTTAAGAATCAGTTCTTTACAGTCACATGGGTCTCTGCAGTTCTTTTTTGGACTGGGAAATAACTGATAGTGTAAGAGATGTTTTAGACTCAGATAAAGGCAGGATTAGTTTCTGTGATATCTGCCCTAGACAGAGGTACGTGGACAATTTATCTCTGCTCTGATTTTATTGGTCTAATCTGAGATAGATAGGAGTAGTCACNGACACGGGGCAACCACCGCAACAATAGATCAATTGTTTTTCAAGTCTATTTGTGCCAACTTTCCTAATTTTGTTTTCCAATGTGTCTTCAGGAAGACAATTTAAAAAAAAAAAAAAAGATCAGCCAGAATAAATCCTTTCAATGGTCGTTGTAAATATGTTGTCTTTTGTTTGTTTTTGCTATTGGAAAGATGGGTGGCTTGTTTTGACATAAGAGAAACATGGATATTGTACATACCAATAAACTGTAAGAACTGGAAATTTAAATGAAGAGGCTGGTCTTTCCTATTGGATTAGGAAGAAATAGATACCATTTAATGACTGTTATGGAGAAAAAATATGAGCTATATATCTGACTTTTTTCCATGGACTGCTTTAATTATCACATATTGAATTTGGTCTGATATCTTGTGTTGTCTTTTGCAAACCAAATTATTTTAATTATCTCTGTGAAAATGATCATATAATATATTAACTGGTTTGAGTGTTTTCAAAGCAAAACAAAACTAAACACCTCCACATGATGGTTTAACCAATATAATAAACCTTTTTGAAAACAATATTTGTAGTAGTTTTTGGAAGGGCTTGTTTTCACATTTTCTCTAAATATATTTGTTATAATACAGTTTACAGGACTTTTAAATATCTTGGAATTAAATAAGACAAGAAATTTGCAACATACTGTAACATTAACTTGTTATGTAACAAATTTGTAACATAAAAGTGACAGAAATGAGTTCTGTTTTGCAATCATACCTTCATGAAATACATATCCTGTGTTATGTGTTTCAGTACCTCTTTTTAATTCCAGAGGGGCAGAATGCCTTTTAAATCCTCAGCCTTAACTCACCAAGAAATGTAGTTGCTGGCTGCTGAGTGCATCATACAAAGTTACAATGTTTCTTGGTGTAAATCCTTGGCAAATTTATTTTTATATATATATATATATATATGCGTGTGTGTATGTGTGTATGTGTGTATGTGTGTGTGTGTATAATCGATGTTTAATGTTCCTTTAAACTCATAATATGGTGAATCTGTAATGAAATTCAAAACCTAGGGGACAGAGTGGCATAAATTTACCTCAACAGCTTAATTTTTAGTTTACATTTTCTTATGAAAGTATGACTTCTGAGAAGTATGTTGGTTGAACAGTGGTGCCTTCACTGTTTTACTTATTTATGTAAAAATACTGAAAGGCTCTCATCTCTGTGTATTTGAGTGTACATTTAAAATATTCAGAGAAGCTAAGTAATTCATTATACTTCTGCTGATCTTGCCTTACCAAATATTCCCTTTGGAAGCATTTAGTGAAGCCTTAAAATGTTTAAACATATATAACTAAGGATAAATACAAAGTATTTATCTAGGATAGCACATGTAAGGAATCAATAGACCATTAGCTACTTTAATTAAAAATAGACAATAGATGGCTTTCAAGTAAAAATTAAATAGCTTCACCTACCTCTCCAATCTGGTCCTGCCAGAAGAAATAATATTTTCAAAACACGAACATTTGAAAACACATTGGTTGAACCCATGAAATATCAATCAATGCTTGTGTATCTTCAGGAGATAATCACAATTGCTAAATTTGATTTTCTTGCTTTCAGTACTCTATCATATTTGTTTTTTGTTAAAGTTGTATTGATCTTCCACCACGCAACAATTTTCAATTACTTAGCATACTGACAGGGCGGCACTTGTCACCATAGATACAGGCAATTAAGCAGCCAGCACTGTGAGAGGGTTACAATTTACACCATGTCACTTTCTATAGATAATGTCATTGGTGTGGGGCATGTACCTTTAAGCAGTTATTGAATATTATTTAGGAATTTGCAAACTAGCAAAGTCCCATGCTCATTTACAAACTAGCAAAGTCCCATGCTCATTTACTAGTTCATCATTACTTTAAAGATGTTGTTTCTTTTGCTCTTTAGGAGTTAAATATGTGTTTATACACCACTGACCTATAAGATATGTTAGGTTCTTTCATACCAGAGATATTTATAGCAATAGTTTGCATCCTGCCTACGCTTTGCCAAAGAAATGGAACCACTAGAATCTTGTTATCCTTTCCCTAAAATGTTCAGAGGGCTGGCAGAGTTTGTTAATACCATTTCCATACTTCTCAGAGACTTTTGAAATGTGAATAGGAAATTTCATAAGAATTGACACATGACCTATCATTTTCAAAAACTATTCCAGAGTTTCACTTCCAACTCAGTCAACTTTCTACCTCCATCAGTTCAACCACCTCTACCTTCCTTCTCTGAAGTGGACCATGCCTCTTACAGTCTCTGAATATTTCATTAACTGGGGAAACAACTATAAGGAATGCATGTCAATAAAGTGCAGCTCATTCAGTAATACTCCTGGAGTATCTCCAAGTCATGAAGGGTTACATGCTGAGAAGTCTCAGAAAGTGATGGAGCCAGACTGGGTCTGCAAATTAGACATATCAGCCTGGTTGATTTCCCTTCCTCTTCCAGAGTCCAAAACTGGCAGTCTGCACTCCTGTTCTCTATAATTTAACGTCTTTGGGGCTGGTCCTTTTCTGTCTGCCTTTGTTCCAAGTCCTAAGATCCAAGTGTTCCCTCCTTTCTTGTTGTGGTGAGGTATTGTGGTCTGCTACATACAGGTAAAACCTTATTTAAAAAAAAGGCCTTGTAAAATCAGGTGTTGCTATTTCAGCTAAGCTAACAACTAGACTGAGAAACTCCTCTGAGAAAATAATTATTAGAATGAGGATCAGTTTGCATAACAATCTATTCTTGTGAGAAAACTGTTTGCACCTGTAAAAATATAAGTCTATCCTGTGAGAATCCATGAAGAAATAGTGTAAACTATCTAGAAAGAAAAAAGTTTGATAGACATGTACACTAGCCATTACCAACCCATGAACTGAGTCTCAATAGATTGCTGATTCAAACACAGTGCCTTCTAATATTGCTATAAATCTGACCAGAGAGACACCCGAAGCCAACAAAGATTCTGCACGAAGAAAAAAGTGTCTTGTCTGTCTCTATTGCGACAGTGGTCCTCAACAGGAGTGAAGACAGGTGGAAATTGTCTCTGTGATCCTGAAGCTGTGGTGATTTTTGTGCCCAAAAGTGGCCACAAGTTGAGCTGAGTTGGGAGCAAGGTGTTATAGCTACACTGGTCCTACAACTAAATCTAACTTCTTCAGTACAAGACCCCTGTCCAAAGTAGGACTGTTTTGAGAGGTGAAGCATGCAGACATCATGGAAAGGAGGACAGCACCCTCACAGGCACCCTGTGGGGCCTGGGGAGGGCTCTCAGTCACTTCAAGACACCAGCAAGGTGTGCAGGGATCTGTTAAAGCTGCTAAACATGGACTATCTCTTTCCTATGGGGAATGAAAGAATGCAGGCAACATGAATTTTTCACCCAGGACTGAAGACCACTTGGCATTAATTTTCATATGACTGAAAGCTGTGCTTTCTTTCTCTAAAACAGCAGTAGTTACCTTTAATATTGTACATCCGTAGTGAAAGGTCAGGTATTTATAGTCTGTAGCTTCTCTTCACCTGCAGAATTTCAAATATATCCCTCCAGAAATACACACTCGCCACCATGGCTAAGTCATTAGGGAATTCCTGGTTTTTCCTATTGAATATATGTGTGTTGAAAGCAGTATTGACCTGACGATGAAGTAAAAGGAGAGGCTGCCTGAAAGATATGGCTGTGGTAGCCTGGAAATTAGGGCACTCGGTTGAAAGCAGAAAGTTGGGGACACCAAACCTGCTATTCCCAGGTTTATTGCTAGGGGGGTTATATATGTCCAGAATCAACCTCATATCTAAGCTTTATTCAGGTTTCCTTCAGGCTTCTACATTCTGCCAAGGTTCCAGTTTAGAAATCTTCTTTCTTCAAAAATATATGTTTTGTTTAATCCTGGGTGTAGCCAATCTGTCTGCAAGAGAGTTTTCAGCTGTGAATTTGCTCCAGAAGACAGCCTCTGTGGACTGCTGCAAGAGAAGGCAAAGCGGGAGAAGCATGGATGTTGAAAAAATCTCCTCTTTCTTTTCACACAAAGAATTGGAGTAGAAAACATACCCTTTGTTCTGTGCTCAGAGAAATTCTGTGGACTTGGAGACAGACTGACTTTTCCATAAACTTTTTTTCTGGTAGACTAATGTAGCTTCTTTTCAGTAGTCCTGGATCCATTAGCTTAGCAATAACTTGTTGTGACTAGGACTTCAAAGGAGTATGGGAAGTACTCAACTGAGCCACTATATCAGAGGTTTTCAGAAGCTTTTCACATGGTGGTTTTTGTGCTTGTTTTTTTGGCACCAGAAACCCATCTAAAATAGTTCTTACCACCTACCTACAGACACTGAATTGCAAAGACATAAGCATCACCCATGCCTCAAAGTCCATTTATTTACATGTAGGAAGAAAGCTTAGGGTACAGTAGAGATGGTAGGCCAACATGGAATTGAGTTCCCTGCTTTTGTGCGTTATATCTAAGACATAATAATGATTGAGTGGTACAGTGGATTGAATAAGAGATTGTTTTGACAATGGCTTCCAGGTTCACACTTCCATTTATTGAATAACCTTTCATCAACAAACCAGCATGCTAAGATGGTGCTAGTATTATTTCAGCATCATTTATCAGCTGCTTATGTTCTTTTAACAGTAAAAAATCTGTTCTCTCTTCAATTCCTATTGTATACAATTCTAAACAGAGTGCTCTTTACAGCTCCTCATTTTAAAAGTGCCTCTAGACCTTGATGTACAGAGATACCTTATTGTAAAAATTAGTCTAATCATTTACTACTTATGTAAATCAGTATATGCAACTCTAGAAGCTACAACCTGACAAAGGACAGAAATATTTTCATCCCCCACAAAGCAGAAGAACTGTCTAGACACAATCCTGTGCAATGTGCTCTAAGATGACCCCAATTAAGTAGGGAGGTAGGGCCAGATGACCCACTGTGGTGCCTTCTAGCCTTACCCATTCTGTGGTTCCATGATTATATTAAAAAAAGGACACTAAGTGTGGAGAAGTTATTAGTCCAGTTATTGTGGGGCCAACCATTGACAAAGCAAGGGCTCAATAGCCGCAGTGTCTACAAAAATATTGGCAAGAAAACAAGTGAAAAGACACAGCAAAGCAATGGTTCTTGTTTATCTTCTCTGGGGACATAAAAGAGGAATATGCTAAAGTGGGCAAAGCAAGATATTTCAGTGCATGTCCACTCAATTAGTCTTGGGACCATTTCTTTTAAGGATATTTGTTGAAATCTCTAAAAAAACAAGGATGAAAATAATTGAAGCCTAGACTTTCACAGACCATCTCATTGAAGAACATTAATGGCTGATGAACAATTTACCAATTCATTTGTTTACAGTCTCTTTCTTCCATCTAATGCTCAAACTACTCTTCAAAAATTCCATTAAGTTTTATAATTTCTATTTATTGACTAGCTTGGATCCTTTATTTCCAGCCTCTTCTGTCTCTTGAGGAACTGATCTTCAAAATCACTCTTTTTGGATTATATGTTGCTCCAACCCGTCATCAGGGAGTTGAATTAGTGTAATACATCATAAAGTTGCTTTTCTGTTACTCACTAATGTAACTACCTGACAACAGCACATAGAGAACACCACAGTTTTATGTCCAATGTTTGGCTTCAGCATTCAAGTATTTAAAGTTGGGTTTTTTTAAAGATTTAATCAATAGTCATAGTGAAAGCAATAGAACTCTGGTGGAAGAAGCTATTTTCAGCACAGAAAAAACATGGCCTTTTGGAGTGGGTCAAGAGGAGGGCCATGAAGATACTTAAAGGGATGGAACATCTCTCCTATAAGGAAAGACTGAGAGAGTTGGAATTGTTCAGCCTAGATGAGATGTCTCCACGGAAACTTTATTACAGCCTTCCAGCATCTAACAGGGTCTTATAAGAAAGATGAAGTCAGATTTTTTTCTCCACAAATAGAATAGTCTGCTTCTAATCTGCACAGAATTTTTACAACACAGGTAAATGCTGAAAAGCAACCAATGTACAAGATTTTAGCCAAAGAAAGGCAGTAATCAGGTGAGGCTGACCCACACGGGTGGGTATCAGGGGAGAGGAGGCTCCATGGTACTTCTGAGGCAGAGTAGGGCACACAAGTGAGTTAAAAATCCATTATCTTGTCAGCCAGCATGGAATTCACAGCGATGAACTTCCTAAGCTTTGCAGTGAGAATATGTCTTCTTCATCACACTGAATTTGTGTAAACTAGTATTAAGGGAACTTTAAAATGTATTTATTTCTTTGTTTTTATGTAAGTACAGTAACTCTTTCCACTCATGTGTTGGAATAAAAGTGAAATTAAAACATTACCCACCTTCATTAAACCAGAGAGGAAATAATATATGATATCCATCCAGATATTGCACCACAGACATACTTGACACTAAGTTTTCAGAACACTCAACATTCTGGCTGTCTACATTCCCCAAGGATCACTTGTAAAACGAGATGTTTGTAATTTAATGAGATTGACCCATAGCACTTTTCAATAAATAAATATAGAACTTGAGGATTCCCAAGAACAGTAGGTCCCCCCATGCAAAGGTTGTGTCCAACTTGTATCAGCTCCCTGTTCTCTGAGTTACTCTTTTATGTGTGAATATTGTTCTTATATATTGTTCTGTACTTTGCAATTGCAGATATTAAGAAAAAAAGCTCTAAATAAATCCACATTTAAATTGCAAGTTTCAATTAAATCCCTTATTTATTATTCTCCTCCTCAACCAGCTGCTGATAACCATAAAGATAAGAATTAACAACTTAAATACAAATGTAAATTGTATCAATAGAATGCATAAGTTCCAAGTGAGACTGGGAATTAATTCTCTTCATGGGGAAAATACCTTAATAACTTATGCTGAGTTATTAAGTCTTCCTGTCCCTTGTGGTGTAGTTTCCATAACTCATGGAGTTCATTAAAAGGTTTGCATAAATATAGATCATCCACAGAAAGTAATTAATCCTGTTACCTTTTTGGTAACCTGTGTGTTCCACCTTATTAAATATGCCATATAAATATAAATATTAATATTCCAGGAAGAATGCTTATGGGAAAGCTAAAATTTCTGATTATGTTTTTATATTTTACTGGGGCCTTTTGATGTTTTGGGTTTATTTCTTTTTTCTTAATTTTTTTTTTAAATATGAAACTATATGCTTAGTGTCAGGACATAATTATGGTAGCAAAATAGGCATTAATAATAGCTCGTTACATAGCAAGGCTAGTCATACTCCATTGAACTCTGTGAGAGATTTGCCATTGATTTCAGTGAAAGCAAGGTCAGGCCTACTGAGCTTCAAGATAATTGCAGTAAAGTATCCATTAGATAATAAAGGAGATTATTAATAACAGGACACCAAAAGGTTTTCATTTGTCATTAGATTAATATTTTAAATTGTCTTGAATGTAAGCAATACTCAAGAAACAAAGTATTGCAGCTTGTCTGCATAGAAGTGTGTTGTTAGATAATTAACCCATCTGAACCTGAACTAATGGTACTTTATCCCAGTAATTCGGGAACAACTTAGAGCCATAGGTAATATTTTTTCAGAATTTTCAGATATTTTGCATAAGTAAAATATATGCTATAGTTTTATGTAATACACATTCGTGAACAGAGCAAGCTAACATATAGTTTTGGATAATGAATAATCTCAATCAATTTTTAGGCTTCATTGAGAAAATCCTGCATTTATCCAGAAATCCTAAATTCATTAGTATTTTGTACTGAATGGATGAGGAAGGACTTCAGCTTCATAAGATCATAAAGGTGATCATAAAGATGATGGGTTAATAAACTCTTGCGTGCCATTTTGAATGCAAATATGTTGAAAAAGTGTTGTCTTCATGACAGATCATCTGAGAATTAACCAAGCCAAAGCAATGTGAACAATATTTTTATTTACTGTATTCAAATATTCTTCTTAGCAGTAATTCAGTTCATGATTCTTTAGGTACATCATGGCTAGAGATTGGTTCCCATCAGTGTCCTTCAATTGCTTTATGAAATGGGCATAAGGATTGCATGGATGAGAGGAGAAGTGCCCTAGGTCGGAAAAAAAACCATCAAAGGCAAGAAATAATTTCATATCTTTTGATGTCCCTCAGCTTCAGGTAAGAGAGCATTACAGCTTGCAGGAGTGCTAATTAAAACTGATAATTATTTCATTAACTTGATGAGCCTTTCAAATAGCTTACAAAACTTGCCATTCCTGACAAGAGGAAGTGCCTAAGTCCATGAACATGTATGATACATCTTCCTTCTTTTGCTGTCCAGATATAAATGTAGTGATTTTGGAGCGCAAGAACCAAAAGATGGAGCTGTACATACTAATTCTGAGGGCATGGCAATTCCCATTAGCAAAGTGGATTTTCTTTTCCTACCACTTTTAGGGGAGAATTGATTAACTTGAATGTGGTATCTACATTGTTTCCTTACGTTTGTTTCTAATGAACAATGTAATTTCTAACATAGGACAAAGCTGACACTTTCTGACATCACCTCATTGGAGAATGACCAGCAGCTCTGTCTTGTTAGTCTTTCCCAAGCCACAGCACTCTCAAACACCTCAAACTTCTGTAATGCTCTGAAGTAGATATTGTTGCGGGGAGTGATGTTATATTCCATATTGTATGAAATACGGTAAATTTTTTTTCAGTTACATTGGTTATTTCACTACTAATAATCCATATGGCCTAGAACAGATTAACAGGCAAAAGCCACGAAGTGTCTATGAAAGATTATTTTTGCACTGAGAAAGATTTTCCAAAATGTGTGAAGTGCAAAAAGAATATACACAAAAGTAATTCCTCTGCAAAAACTATTTGATGGCAGATTTCCATTTCAGCTATTGTGAGCCAGTTAAGAAAAAATAAATGTCTTCATGACATCTTTCTCTATGATGAAGTTTGCACCATTGAGAGTAGTATCTAAACACTGAGTGTCTTTGTCCTCAAAGAGAAATGTAGGACTTCTCTTGACAATTTGGGGGAGATTTTGCAGCTTTTAGCATGCTGTTCATAGATGTGGTTTTCAGGTAGTTTTTTGTTGGGCAGCTTTGGAGTAATTCCATTTCTTGTTTGCTTTTTGTTGTGGTAGTTCATACAAACATAACAGTGAACAAAGGGTAATTTTGACGTGTGGGTGTTATTAACCTGGTATCCAACATTAGCTCCTACTGTATTTCCCTGGTTATTGTCTAATGATCTATGGCTAAATACCTTATCCTTCATTTTCATTTCTTAATTTCATAGAATCATAGTCTGGTTTGGGTTGGAAAGGATTTTAAAGATCCTCTAGTTCCAACCCCTGTGCCATGGGCAGAGATACCTCCCACTAGACCAGGTTGCTCAATGCCCCATCGAACCTGGCCTTGAACACTTCCAGGGATGGCACATCCAACTTCTCTGGCCAACTTGTTCCAGTGTCTCACCACCCTTGCAGAAAAAATATCTGCCCAATAGTTAATCTAAATCTACCCTCGTTATGTTTGATGACTTTCCCCCCGTCTTATCACTGCATACCCCTGCAAAAATTCCCTTTCCAGATTTCTTGTAAGCCCCCTTCAGGTACTGAAAGGCCTCTAACAACTAGTTTGCTGTTTCTTTTCTGAATAAAACACCATGGTCATAAAAGCAAAGACACTGAAAGTGTCTGAAACACTGACAATGCTCCCAGCTGTTAACTTGCAAGGTACATCCACTCCCATTTAAGCCTTTCTCCTTGACCTGAAGGATTAGGGAGGAAATCAACTGAGTCATTGCATCTCATTTTTTCTCCCAGAGCTCACTATAAGTTTTCTCAATTTGCTCCATATGATCCTGGACAGTGTCATTGGTGCCCATGCTGAGCAACATGAGATAAAGGGCTGGACGAGCCTTAGCAGCCTCTGCAACATGGCACATCTTCATGTGAAAGCACCAAACCTCCAGTGACAACAGGCCTGCTTAAGCTGATGTTGTCTCCTTGTGTCCATCCTCACCAACCAATTCTAGTGCTAACTTTTGGCTCAGGCTCAATATGCTTCTGGAGTTTGTCTTGATGGAGTTTGATCCTCTCCACTGTCTGTTTGAGCACTCTACTAATACTACAAGTTCAAATTTGAGAGCACAGAAGGAACATTGTTCCTCTGTCAGAAGTCAGAAATCTCCATCTTTCCCCGTTTTGGGACTATCTAGGCAGAACTTGTTCAAGCCTCCAGCTGCCCTTCCTTCCTTTCATTATGTGGCTCAGGATATCTGCAAGGTTTCTGCAAAGACACTGCCTCTTATTCACAAGGGATCTATTTGAGGCTTATCACTTGGAAATTTCTGAAATATCAAGTTATTCTGAACCATACTGTGCTGCCTCAAGAAAATTGCTTTACATATATTAAGTATATCAGACTAAGCAAAAGCCCTTTACTTCAAAATCTGTTTATATCCAAATGCCATCTGCTGCTGGGTGGGTTTTTTCATGAAATAAATGGTGTGCGACAAAGGTCACACGAACTGCTCTATTGATATTTCAGCATGACACTCAGTTTTGTAAAGGAATCTCATGCAGAAACAATTTGTTTTGCTACAGAGATGGTGTAAAGTTTAAATGCTCTGTCATAAAACAAAAAACAGCTTCTATACCTTGGGCACAGAGGATTCAGCACATTCATTAATTTTAGGACAGCTGCATGTTGGTGTTACAGCACTGGAAGTAATTGATATCGGGAACCTACAGAGAACACAGGAAGAACAAAGCAGTATTTAAATTGCATGGTGCTAGTGATCAGTACTCTTTTTATAGCTAATTTCTATGATCTTTTTATTTTACTTTTAGGCATCCAAGTAGTAGCTAAGAATTCCTGTGATTCATGATTACATCAAAATATGCCTTTGCAATGGAGGTTATGTTATTCTTTCTAGTAGCACATGATAATATCATTCTGAGAATGTCCTAATGTAAAACGTGAACTTCAGTACTGCAATATAAACAACTCAGAAAAATTCTCAGAACAATATGCCTGTTTCACATATTTCTCTCCAACATGACATGTTGCCATCTTCTGGGCAGAACTTACCGATTGAAAGGAAGGAGAGAGCATGAGTGGAGGGATTTGGAGCAAAGAGCACAGGAGTGGGTTAGGGGTATGCCCCTGGAAGGAGGCAAGCATGACTATGAATCCCTGCAGTTCAGACATAAGCTCTCCCACTGAGCTATGTCATGGCAGAGTGACAAAGGTGACAGGAAGGCTGTTCACAAGACAGCAAGGCTGCCATGGTGACTGCAGCAAGGCTTCCTCTAGGAGATGTACACAAGGAAGCTGCCGGTACGCTGCTTTCAGGGAAAAAGCACTTACTCACTTGGATCCACAGCCAGATAAAGTGTAAAGGTTAATTTCAAGTTGTTCAAAATTTAGAGCAATTGGTGTACATGCAGGTGCTAAAATGTCAAATATTGAGAAAGTTACAAAAACTCTGGGAAACTCCTTAACTAGGAACAGCAGAAGAAGATTTTTGAAGACTGCTTTTTTTAGGCTTCTAAACCATTGGCTTTAATGTCTTCACAGAAACCCTAGTGGAACAGTTACAAATAGACCAGGAAACATCTGTCAGCTAACAGTGGCACAACTTAGATCCTTTAAGAGACAATTTTCAGATGCTTAGAGCTCAGTTTTTTCATTTTAACAAAGTGAAGTATGTTCTGTGTGAAGGTATTAAGATGAGGAAAATCTGTACCGTTTAGAGTAGCTATGGACATCTTCACAACAGAGTTGTGCTAAATAATGCTTATTTTATGTTGAATCTTTTTAGGTATGTAATCCCACCATAAGTACATAGACATTCTACTCCTGCCTCTCTGTAAACTGAGTCATGGTGACAAATGTTCAGGGGTGCAGACTGCATTGTATTCTTACTCACATGTATATACTTTAGTACTTTAATAAACTATTCAGCCTCAGATATTAATGTGACAGCTATAAGCCAGAACTTCCATATTAACTCTTTTAAAATAGTACCTGATAATTCCTCAAGTTAGACAATGCATGATTTTCACTGTCTCCTCCTTTTAATAATTAAACAGATCCTTTCATCAGCAGCTTGTTCTGAGTGCATGCTACTTCTAGTAACTGATTGAAAAATAACAGGGTAGAAATGCCTATAGCCAGAGAAATATATATGTTTTTTCACAGTGAGGATATTTCATCTCCAAATTTTTAGAACTGTACTCTGCTCGGAGAAAGTGCCCATGTAATCAGTAATACCAGTGATGCCACATGTTAAAGGAGAGGGACGCATCTTCTTCTGTCTCAAGGAATATTTTGTTGCTTCTTGCTCTGTAGCTTTCCTTAGTCCTGGAAAAACAAGTACCTGTAGGACTGAGAAAAGCAGTGATGTTATAGAAAGGAGAAGGTTTTGTCATTCTTCTCAGCCCAGTATCCAAGGCAAAGACATCAGCAGCAAACAAGAAAACACTGCAAAACTATGAGGAACTGTCAATCTTTTAGGTTAGCTGACACTGGATGCACTTTTAAAAAAAGGAAAAATTATTCTGAGTACTAAATTCTTATGAACCCTTTAGGATGATAGGATGCAGATTTCATACAGAAAATTTTAAGCGTCTCACTTTCACTTAAAAAAAATACATCTGGTTTTATCTTGGAAATCAATCTTGGTGAAAGTAATACCCTAGCGTCTCATCTTAAGCTTTTAATATTCATTGTTTGTGTTCTCTGGATTCTCAAATACAGAGTGGAAGAACTAGAGTTGTAAACACTACAAAAGAGTGATAACTTCAGCTGTCATTTTGCACCATCTGTGCATCTCGGTAATGCACATCTCAATGAATTGCTTAATCCTTCAGCAATTTGCTGGTTTTTTTGAAGAAAAACATTCTGTCTTTGCAAGCAAAGTAGAACCTATGTAGTACTTTCATCTTCCCATAACCATACTGGTTTTACAATGGTCCCTATCTCCAGGGCACTATTCTGCCAGGATGTTGACGTGCTCTTGATTTTTTCAGTGGGATCTGTCTGAGATGCTGTCCAGATCCCATGCATTGGCACTGCACAAAAGCCAACTGGACAGCTCTTCTGTCAGGTTACAAATATTTTACAGCACTATTGCAAGGAATCCTAAAACAACATAGAAACATTTGTCTCATTATTATTAATTCCTTCTCAGAACACTGTCAATCTCTTTTTATATCTTTGCATTTGTATTGGGTTTGTGTTGTGAGGTTTTGGTAAAAGGGGTCTACAGGGGTGGTTGCTGTGAGAAGCTGCCAGAAGCTTCTGCCATGTCCAACAGAGACAATGCCCCATCTCCAAGACTGACCTGCTACTGGCCAAGGCTGAGGCCATAGCAATGGTGGTAGTACCTCTGGGATAACATTTAAGAAAGGGAAAAAGTTACTTTGCAGAAACAAATTGCAGCCAGAGAAGAATGGGAGAAACAGTTCTGCACACACCAAGTTCAGTGAAGAAAGGGAGGGAGGAGGTGCTCCGGGTATTGGAGCAAAGATTCCCCTGGAGCTCGTGGTGGATACCATGGTGAGGCAGCTGTGCCTCTGCAGCCCCTGGAGGTCCACAGAGGAGCAGAGATCCATGTGCAGCCCCTGAAGGACCCCGCACTAAATCAGGTGGATGCCAAAGAAGGCTGTGATCACATGGTAAGCCTGTGCTGGATCAGGCTCCTGTCAGAATCTGTGGCTGCATGGAGAGGGGAGCCCACACCGAAGCAGCTTTTTTGGTAGGATTTATGTCCCCAGAGGGGATCCACGCTGGAACAGCCTGTCCTTGAAGGACAGCACCTTGTGGGAGGGACCCACAATGGAGCAGTTTGTGAAGAACTGCAGCTTGTGGGAAGGACTCACACTGAATAAATTAGTGGAGGATGATCTGCCATGGGAGGGACCCCACGCTGGAGCAGAGGAAAGGTGTGAAGAGTTCTGTCCCTGAGGAGGAAGGAGTGGCAACATGAGATGAAGCGGCTGCAGCCCCATTCCCCATTCCCCTGTGCCTCTCACATGGAAGTGAGAGAGAAATTGAGAGTGAAGTTGAGCCCAGGAAGAAGAGAATGGTTAGTGGTGTGTGTTTTTAAGATTTGAGTTTATTTCTTATTACTCTAATCTCATTTAATTGGTAATAAACAAAACTAATTTCCCTAAGTCTGTTTCACCCCTGACAATAATTGAATGATGTCACTGAGTAACTGCTGCTGAGTGGTCTCTCCCTATCCTTATCTTGACTCATGAGTCCTTCATTACATTTTCTCTCCTATGCCCAGATGAGGAGGGAAGGGAGAGAATGGCTTTAGTGGGCACCTGGTGGCCAGTCAGGGTCAACCCACCAATCAATAAAACAAAATAATTCTCTACTTAGCTGATGGGTTTGTTTTGCTTTTTTCTTGGAGAAAGTATCCCTTCACCACAATCATAAAGCACAATTCCAGACATCCTGAACACAGTGTCAAGTCCACTATATTGGAAACTTGTTCTTCCTGCTTGAGTTCCCTACACCCTACAAGTGTCTTTAATTTTTTTCTCTTGTAGAAAAGTAAAACTACTCTCCAAATCCTTACACAAATGCACAAATGAAGAGCAATTTAAACAGTTACTAGTACTAGCTATCCCATAACTGGAAGCAATACTAACCTCAGGGAAAATGAGTCTGTCTCATTTGAATGCTGGAAGGAGTTCTCTGCTTTTGTGCTTGAAGAAGTAGGCAAAACAAGAATGAAGAATCACATTTCAAACACAATCCTAGGCTTGTCTTTTCTTCCTGTTTCATCTTTTGCATATTTTCAGTGCTACACAGAGATAAAGAAAACTCAGCTCATTGCTAAAGTGATGCAGAACTTCCCTGAGAAATTTATCTTCCTTCTAGAAAAAAACTTTTCAATTTAAATGTTCATTTTGTTCAGCATCTTTGTCTTGAGGGATTTCTTACACAGATTGTACAGAGATGAAAACTGAAAATCTGCATTTAGATAGAAATACCAGGAAAGGCCTTCTTTACAAACTAAGCAGTATTGGTTTTTTCTTCCTTACAGGAAGA
Source organism: Illadopsis cleaveri (assembly GCA_013399915.1). Lineage (NCBI taxonomy): Eukaryota > Metazoa > Chordata > Aves > Passeriformes > Timaliidae > Illadopsis > Illadopsis cleaveri. The sequence goes on along the minus strand of VXBB01007325.1, from coordinate 196,124 downwards.
CATGAAATATTTTTTCTCTTCCATTCCTTAAGTAATGACACTAAAGCAGGACTTCATGGTTGCCCTAAACACTGAGTGTGAAGTTGTTGTAATAACTCTAATTTTGTATGATAAAGTGAACTTCCTGCATGGAATGCCCAAATAGATGCATCTTTCTATTTACTATAAATATCTTCTGTTCTTCATTCAAATATGATGACCACATTAAAAGTAAACAGAAACAAGTAGGAGAGCTAAGAAATAACATTTCTATTATATTCTTGCACAAGGTTTTGCTGCAGCCCATTAATTGGGAAAGAAACGTTAGAAGTGAGTGATGAATTTTTAATAGGTTTTCCTAGATTTCAGTGGCTGTCATTTGTTTTCAGTCAATAATTCACATGGTTACAGAAGGCAACCCAATTGATTTTTAGTGTCACAGTTCTTGGGAAAAAGGACCCTAAAATGCTTCATAACATTTTACACCTGCTGGGACAAATTCTGCCCCAGCTCACATCCAGGTAATATCACTGATTTCACAAAGGCTGGGTGAGACCCAGAGGAACGGCATTGGAAGTAAGGAATGTACAATCTGTAGGAGAAGATCCCCAATGTCTCATGGAATACCAGGTGCAAGGAGAGAGGGGAAGAACACGATTTGAGAACAAGTGAAATGATCCCATGCACTCTATTGGAAAAATACTGATACACATGAGAGGAATAGCACTTTCCCAGCGAATTTCACAGTGAATTTACTGCAGCCTTCTGTTTTCCTCCACAAATAATAATCTTTGCTTAGAGAACAAATTATTGAAAATCACTGCTGTAGCACCAAGCATGTCAGTAAGTTACAGCAAAAAGTCTTTAATGTGGCCAGCGTGGTTCAAACCAAATCTACCAGACAGTAAAATAACAGGCAGATTTAATGAGGTGAATTCACAGCCAGAAAGTTTCCAGGAACCAAGCATGACTCAATTGTTATTATGATTTCCAGAGAAAACAAGTCAGTCATGTAATTGTACTTTCATTAAATAATGGCATGTGCAAAACAGCTTCCTCAGAGTTATGTTTGCAAGCATTATGCTTATGATAAGGACACATTTAAAGCAGATGGTTCCCAAAAGGCTTTTGTTATAGAAAATTAAAGTTGGGGATCACAATTTACTTTGTTTTATGAAAAATATACAAAGAGCTTGATGTTTAACATGTTTTTATGTAAATTAAACTTGTGATCTAAAAGACAGAAGATAAAGCAGCTTGACTGGTCAGATCCTGGAGTGATGCACATGGTAGGTAATGATTACTCTGAAGGACTCAGTGTTCTGGATGCATCATTTACAACCTGCAGGTCTTGAAAGACCCATAGTAGTGCTGCTCTTCTGGTGAAGAAAAACAAGTACATCATCTTCTTCTGAAGAAATAAAACCTTACAGAGACAACATGAGTGACCTGACCAAAACCTCTGAAAACACATTGACATGAACATGTGCTCTTAGAAAATCTTATAAAAAATCAGAGTACACAGGCTTTATAATGATCTTCAGTTTTTTAATGAACCTTATTGCAAATTTAGAAGCAAGGGAGGTTGATCATTGCATTGCTGTCTCTCCCCATTTGGGAAACAAACTTGGAAGTAGCCCAAGTTCAATTTATCTACCTTACAGAGCCAGCAATGAATGGAATTTCTGCATGGATTTACTGTGTTAACTGAATAGTTTCTTTGAAATTATTGAGTCAAGACATTCACCATTCACTCTGAAAGTACTGCCACCTGAAGGTAAAAACTGTTGTAATGAACTTCAATAAGCTTAAAAGCATTGCAAGGACTGGGACTGCAGATTATTTTTACACTATACTGTTTATTTATTCTCATCAACATATTGATTGCAGCAGTGTGGTGAAAGTTCTGTGGTACCTGAGCTGAGAGAAGCAGATGAACAAAGAAATAGAAGGATGGCAAGGCTTCTTAACAGATTAATTGTGCTTACACGTTGTAATTAATCTATTTAATCTGATGGTTTCACAGATAAAACAAGTATTTTCAGTATTTAAAAGCATTCAAATCCTCACCTGACTGTATTATGATTTAAAGACATTTAAACCCCAGATGTCTGATTACACTAGTTAGTAGATAATATGCATGTTAGTCACAAGTTATCTAGCAAGTTCTTTCTTTTCAGGCCTCATGTTTTATAGACAAGATAGAGTGGAGGTTAAGAAAATGTTGGTAATCAAAGCATTGAAGGATTTCTAGATTGTGCTTGTGGCCTATTGAAGCACTTGTCAGGGTGTTCACACCAGGCTGCACTGCAATACTGTATATAAACCATTCTACCTAGTCTGAATCTCATCTTCCCAAAAAATGTATGATTCAACACTTTCTAAAGTGAAGCCCTTACAGATGTTAGAGGAGAAGGCTCTATCAACATGCTCTGGAGTTAAGAGTAACTGATTTAACAGGTAGGGTAAGTTACAGGGTACAGAAACATCAAGAAGAAAAGTGACATCTTTTTTTCATAATAAAAACTTCTCCAAATGGTATTTATATGTTTCTTATGGAGTGAAGGGTCTGAGAAAACCAAATGCAAGAGGTATGCCTCTCATTATTCCATCTCCATTTATTTTAGGTTGCCTGCTTCCTCTCCAATGCATGCTTCAAGCTGCAGTATTGGGCTCTAAATCCTTCTAAATCCTCTAAGAGACTAAAGGATATGGGACTTATAAAAGTAATGTCACTCTGCTGAACTTTGCCTTCCTAAAATGTCCTTCCTCCCTCCAGAAATATGTAATTCACAGCAGTGAACCACTACATGAAAACTACTTGACAACCTGGCCAAGCCAAGCTATAATAAACAATCTCCTGCAGGGTACCTTCCCAAACATTAAAGGAAAAGAATNGTCCAATTGGGGTTTAGATCTCTCCATAGATCCACAACTTCTCTGGGGAACTTGATCCAGTGTCAGAGTTCAAGCACCCTTACAGTAAAAATATATTTTGGTGTGCTCAGACAGCACCTCCTGTATTTCAATTGTGCTCATTGTCTCTTGTTCCCTCACTGAATACCACTAAGAGCTCATCTCTGATTTCTTTATTCCCCACATCAGGTATTTATACCCATTGATAAAATTCTCTCTGAGCCTCCTCTTCTCCAGACAGAGCAGCCCCAAATCTTTCAGTCTCTCCTCATACATCACATGCTCCAAGCCCTTCATTATCTCTGTGGCCCTTAGCTAGACTGACTTGTATATCATGTCTCCCTTGTGCTGGGGAGTCTAGAACTGGAACCAGCATTCCAGGTGCTCCTCACTAGTGCCGAATAAGGGGGAAGGATCACCTCCTCTGACCTGCTAGAAATGATCCCCGTTCTGCTGCCCAGGATGCTGCTTACTATTGTCACAAGGACGCCTTGCAGCCTCATGGTCAACTGGCTGCAGCTACCCACCAGGATCCTGGGTCCTTCCCAGCAAAGTTGCTTCAGCCACAGCCCTATTATACACTATTTCAGCATTAAAAACCATTAAAGAACCTGTAAATGGTTTCATTTCTTCTGTCTGAGCAGGTTATTTTCTGCAACAGGAGACANAAAAACAACAAAAAAACCCCACACCAGTAAAGGATTTTAAGTATATGGATCCTGGACCTACATAGATATCTCCATGCACACACACAAAAAAGAAATCACAGAATCACAGAACCACTGAGTTTTGAAGGGACATCTTGAGACCAGCTCGTGCACTCCCCGACTTTAATTAGACTCAGCTAGAGGGGGTGGCGCAGGGCCATGTCCAATTGGGGTTTAGATCTCTCCATAGATCCACAACTTCTCTGGGGAACTTGATCCAGTGTCAGAGTTCAAGCACCCTTACAGTAAAAATATATTTTGGTGTGCTCAGACAGCCCCTCCTGTATTTCAATTGTGCTCATTGTCTCTTGTTCCCTCACTGAATACCACTAAGAGCTCATCTCTGATTTCTTTATTCCCCACATCAGGTATTTATACCCATTGATAAAATTCTCTCTGAGCCTCCTCTTCTCCAGACAGAGCAGCCCCAAATCTTTCAGTCTCTCCTCATACATCACATGCTCCAAGCCCTTCATTATCTCTGTGGCCCTTAGCTAGACTGACTTGTATATCATGTCTCCCTTGTGCTGGGGAGTCTAGAACTGGAACCAGCATTCCAGGTGCTCCTCACTAGTGCCGAATAAGGGGGAAGGATCACCTCCTCTGACCTGCTAGAAATGATCCCCGTTCTGCTGCCCAGGATGCTGCTTACTATTGTCACAAGGACGCCTTGCAGCCTCATGGTCAACTGGCTGCAGCTACCCACCAGGATCCTGGGTCCTTCCCAGCAAAGTTGCTTCAGCCACAGCCCTATTATACACTATTTCAGCATTAAAAACCATTAAAGAACCTGTAAATGGTTTCATTTCTTCTGTCTGAGCAGGTTATTTTCTGCAACAGGAGACAGATGCTTTGTCTCCCATTAAGACAGATAAAGAAGTTTTTCCTGACAGCTAAAGAATAAAGAATTTTTAATTCTTCAAAATCACATAATTTGTGATATTATATCACAGGCTATAGAGTTTTGCTTTTACTTAACCTATTAATAATATGCCTTTTGATTTACTTAGAGCCACAATTATTCACTACGGATTAAAGATATTTAAACTGGAAAATGAGCCTTTCAATCACTCAGTCTTGGCTCTAGATGAGAAATTAGTCTGAAGCTTATTCTCTGAGAACATTTTTCTCAATCCCCAGAGGTTCATTTATAAGAACCAAGAGCATTAGTGCCCAGTGTGAAACTGTCTAGATGGGTTTCAGCAGGAATCAAAACCACTCTGTGTTCCCAAAGCATTTTATTCAGTACAGGTTGGGGCTTTTTAAGTAGTGTTTTTTCAGGAAACATAAAAGGAGGGTAGGTCAGCATAGTATCCCTGTCTGATGGCATTGATCTCTTGTTCTCATGTCTCAGCACAGAAAACCAGTCCAAGTGTAATGTCCACCTCTGTCTCCTCTGGCCCACGTACAAGATGCAAGGAGCCTGCTGTGCAAGAACAAGGCAGTCTATATCTTAGCTTATTAGACGTGTCCTGCCCATGGCACATTTGAGTGCAGGTGGGAGAGGGTATCCCTGACACAGTTTTGTAAAAGCACACAGCTCCTATTCTGGCAGCAGTTGCACCTAATCCAGACCATATGATTAGGGATCCACTTTTTTCCTGGGCCGTGTGCTACGTGAGGCTTGATGGAAGCAGGGGGAGTGACTGCAGACCTAAAATTTCCTTGCAAGATGGAGTTATAACTGTGAGGAAATAATAATGTATTGTGTGGACACTGGAAAAGAACATCTAGCTTGTTATGAAGACTCAAATGTACTAATCAGAGCCTGACTGTCTTACAGAACAGGTATCTCTGAGCTACCTAGGAACAATTGGTTCAGTCACTTCTGTGGAGGAGAATCCAGGCAATAGTTTTTCTGAAGCTGACACAGCTGTGTGGTTGCAAACACATCTTAGCAAAGACTCTTCCAGTGCAAAGGGCTGTGATGCTGTACTCAGGGCCCAGCCATGCCTGCTGATACCATTGGGATGCTTTGCATTAATCAAGGCTGCCAGGAACATGGCTCACAAGCAGGGCAGAGGAGGACAAGGAATCAGGCCCCCCTGTATGCCTGGAAGGGGGGGTCTTTTCAGCTTTTACACTTAGAGCATTAGGTCTGAAAAGCACATCAAGTCACAGTTCACAGCACCTCGGAGAGCCGAGCAGACTTCTTTCCACATATTTTGCTTGTCTAGTTTATTAAAGCTCCTGATTTAATGAGGTCTGTTTAGGTTCCAAGCCCTTAATAATCCAGGGCTCTTCCACAGACATCCTTTTAAATTTCTCCCTCAAAGAGTTTATTCTCTGACATCTTTAAGCCGACTGATAGGTGAGCATTGCTCTCCGGGTGGTTGTCTGTCTTGTAACCTGACACATAAATGAACCCCTCTCTGGGGATGTGTGTATATCAGATTGCTCTTGACAGACCATGTTATTCTGAAGTTCTTCAGTAAATACCACAAGCACCAGCTGTTCACTACATTCACTATACCCTTGTCTTAAGGATGAACTTATTGTTAAAGGAGTGTTGTAAATAACCACTTCAGAGCTTCGGAGACATTTTATTTGGTCTGTCACATACACCAGCACGGCAATATTCATGCATAAGACAGATGTTTATCTATAATAGTTTACATAGACATTGCTCCCGACTTCTGCAGTTTGAGAATAAAATGCACTCCTGGGAGAAGAACAAGTTTTGATATTTTCTCTCCTCTCACCTCCATAAGCCTTTCAGAAAGATAGTTTCCAATTACGAAATGCTCATTGAAGCCTTCATTCTGAGGCAATTAAAGCTGCTCCTAAGCCAAGTGAAAAGAATTGCAAAAAGGCACAGACCCAGGCTCCTCACAAAGACAGTAAATTCTTGTGTGAAAGCAATTAAGAAAAGAAACACACATTCTCAAACAGCAAGGAAATTCTGGCGTGATAGGAAAGAACTTCATGTGATCTCCAGAAGTTAAAGTATCTCAGAAGTGTTCAAAATATTTGCTTTGAAAAAAGTTTGAAAATGTAAGAATGGTGCTTTTATTCCAAATTCTTAGAAAAACTCTTGATCTTTAAGTAAATACATGAGGAGGACACAGACAAGACTTCCAGGAAAAAATTAATATATGAAACATGTCATATACATGCCATAAGGTTTCTTTTGCCCCTTAAAACAAATAAAATTAAAAAATAATATTTTTTTTAAAAAAAAAGGAAGAGGAAATTAAAAAGCAAAAGAAAACATCACAATTTTCTTACATGTTAAATTTCAAATAATCAAAGGCATTCAGAGTTTTGGTATAGGAATCTTGAGAAGTTCATTTACCTAAAAACCCAGTAAGGATTACTGGCATATTTTCCCCAAATTCTTGTTCTGAATACAGGGTGTTTGTAAACCAAATCACCTGAATTAATTATCCTTTCTCAACTTGAAGAGTATAAATGAGAAGTTAACAGGGTTACTACCTGAGAAAGTCTCTATTCTCACCACTTCAGACTGTAGAATTGAATTCTAAGGACTAAGTTTCATTCAGTGACAACCCCTGCACAAAATCTTGTCAACTCTGGGTATATATAATGAAATCCCTTGAATTTTCAAATGTGCTGAAGTTTATTTTGTGTGCACAGTCTAGGACTGACAATGTTCTGAATACAGAGTCACTGGTCCTGTGTGTGGCCATTTTGAATTCATAACACACTTCTGACTCTGAGTGTTTCTATTCAGAAAATTGGAGTAAGGAAAGCAATCTTCCTACATAAAATGCTTTGGCATTTGAAATAGGAATAGATGAATTAACAACTAACAACATATAATGGTAATAATAGTAACATTCAATTTAATAAAAGTTTAAACTAGTGAACATCTACTGCAGTATTTCTCAACAATAATCTTTTGCTTAGCATGGAAATACAGACACTACTTGCATTTAGGAAAGGAAGATATTCAGATGCCTCCATGAATTCCATCTTAACAAAACTGCATTTTTTTTTTAATTAAAATGTGCCAGTTTTCAATGACAACACTAAATAACGTGGTAAATAGGTAATTAGAGCCATCCAGTAAAATCTTAACACTAGTGAAGGAAGTTTGAATTTTGACACTGATATAGAAACAGATCATCTTTCTCTACTTTTCAGGAAAATCCTTTCTGTTGCTTGTACAATTTATAAGTATCATATTGAAGAAGTAACACTGGGTTATTTTGACAGTAAATGTCATAAAGAAACAAATATAATGAAACTTTAAAACTAAGAAAAGAAAATAGCACACCAACTTATTAAACTTTTCATCATTATGAAAAAAGTGAAAACTTTGTGTTATTATTTCTTTAAATCCATTTAAAAGATTAAATTATTCATTTAAATCAATGGAAGATCTCTTGTTCCTCAGTATTTGGCTCTTCAGAGTGTTAAATCTTCCCAAAATGTGTTAAAAAGGCAGGGAATTATTCATCAGACCAAGCATGAAACCCTAGTTACTGTATACGGAAAACCTAAAAAATCAAATTTTCCATTGCCCAATGCTTCCAATTTTCTGTGGCTTTTTGAAAACTTTAGAACTATTTTATAGATGAGTTTGGGGGGAAAAAAAATAATCAGAATTAATTTTTTCATGCAATAACACAATATTTGGAAATCTAAAAAAAATAGTAATTCCAATTACTACTTCTTCAAAAGGAATGCATTTGTGATTCAATTATCACGCAGTGGATCAGTGATCTAATAAGCTGCATTTAATTTCAAAAGCTTAAAACTATTTTTATCAAGGATTTTCAATTTTTACCAAGGAATAACAATGACAGAGTGAACTATAAGAATGTGAGTAGAATGTCTCATTCTTCTTCACCCATTTACAGTGGCTTTCAATTTTGGAGGGCTAGCAATATGAAATGTCTTTGCTCACAGTATAATATAGTTTTAAAAAATGGGAAAAAAGCAATTCTAAACTTTGTGCAAAATGATGTCAGGTCCAAAAGGCAAAAACTGTCACCACATATATCAGATATCTTGTGTTCTGGTATTTCATCTCCCTCTGCCATAATTTGGCCCAGCCCTACCCAGAAGTGGTTTTTTATTCTCTCTCCCTTCAAATTTTTGCACTGTCAAAAGAATTGTTAGTAACATCATCTAATGCTTTTGTTTAACTGAGAATAACATTCTACAGTTGTAGATAAATAAGTATATACAAATACATTAAATGTAATTGTTAGAAGCTTGAAACAAGCTACCATCTTTGCCTGAAAAATGCTCTCTTAACAGAGTAGACCGTTTTTTCTCTCATTCAGTGTTTCCTGAATGCTACTGGATCTTAAATTTCATTGATAACTTTTCCCATTTTTGATTGGCCTGAGTTTTATTCTCCAACTCTTTGTTTACTGAAGAAACAAAATGGGCTGACAGTTTTAGGATGTTGTCAACACAGATTCATTGATCTGGCCAATATAAATCTTGCTGAGAGTAGTCGTGCCAGGTACACTGCTGCACCAACATTTAGCACTTCAGAGTGGAAAGAGGTTCTGGAACCAGCCAGAAACCTACACACATCCTTCCCAGTGCCCGTGGCAGCTCTTGGGGCCCAAGTGACAATGCAGAGAAGTTATCGCACGATCTGTAAAACATAGTGGAAAAGCCTCAGCCCTGCTGCCACTACACAAACCCTCAAGAATCCTTTAAGAAGGTTGTTTTCTCCATTGTTATTATTCTTGTCTATGAATTCTTGTTAATCAATTTTACCTTCACCCTGCAGTGGCTTAGGATTATTTTCTTTCCTTTGAAAGAAAAAGAATTAATATTTTAAATATTATTGCATTTAATATTATTATTAATATTTTAATATTACCACAAAGCAACAGTTATTGGTTTTAAGAGGTTTCACACAAAGAAATTCACTTTCTCAAAAGCTTTGGGGGAAAACTGGGCTCCCTATTACCAAAAGCCTGGTACTTTTACAGGATTGCAATGCCATGCAATTTCCTGCCTTAGAAAAGGCAAACTAATGTTGAAATTGTAATTCCAGAGAAATAGTCTCTAGAAGACACAGTCTCTTGAAGACAAGTCTATAAGTTTTGCCATTCCTCTGGTAATGATTTTTGTCATGATGCATAAAGCATCTTTAATGCTGAAAGAATATAGAAGAAATTATGGGGCCAAAGCTCAGAGGTCCAATAAGGAAACTCTAGAGATTTGCCATTGGAGTGCTTCCTATTCAGCAAGCCCAGTAGTTAACTGGGGATTTTTCTGGCTAAGTGGAGAAGGCACACAGCTGGCTGTTTCCAGAAAAGCAGTCCATCCCCAAGGATCTCAGACAGAAATGCAGCTTCTTAACTAGCTCATGAACTTCGAATTATAGAAAATCTCTTCATTCCTTGATCCGGCACCTGACCTTTTAGTACCTTAGGCTGGAGACCAGCCCCTACCCACCCTCCCATCCACTCTCAAGCAGCACCTGTCTGTGCAACAGGGTTTTTTACAGCTTCTTAGGATGTTCATGCCATGAAGTGATTTTTCGGCTGCTTTTGGCTTCTCTTTAAGACACGTCTGTTTCAAATTTGTTTAGAATTCTTCTTGAGACAAACTTTACTTCTTTTCCAAGGCTAATGCTTTCTAAAGCATTTCCTTCTTTCTTTCCACATGGTCTGTGCAGTGCCATGCCTTTTTCTGTTCTCCACAGCATACTGTGGAAGTCTTATACTTGAAGTCTTCCCCTATCATGTTTTGCAGCTGTGGAGATCTTGCTCTTACAGAGTCAGCATTTTCCCTGTAACCGTTGTTGCCACCAGAAGAGATTTTAATTATTCATACAAAAAATTACCTGATGCATGCAACTCCCTGGAGTGTTTGGGGTTTTTTACCTTTCTACATGTTCACCTCATCTAGACAAGAACTTCCAGTGACCTGGAGATTGGTGGTTTAATGTCCTTTAGAAGATCCATTATGTGTTCAAGGCACAGCACTTGGGTTATTTTTCTGTTACCTGAACATGCCATGAATTCAGTGGGTTTGGAAACCAAAGCAAGTTTAAAAAAAAAAACAAAAAAACAAAAACACAACAACAAAGAAAAGCCAACCAAAAAAAACAAAACAGATTATTCAGGCAAGTTCTACAGTGACCAGTGTGAGGCACAGTCACAGCTCACTTGCAGAGTCACTGAGGGTGCAGCATCATCCCCATCCAAAGTAGACAAGCATCTCTTTGCAATAGCAATTCTGCAGAGGTAGACCTGAAAACAGAAGACATAAAGGGATTAACTTTATATAAACAAAAAGATTCTCCCTAGGTGAATGAGTCACTGAGATTGTTTGTAAATATCCAGATAGGTTTTAGATTGCGGAGTGCAGAAGCTCAATTTCATCTTTGGAAAGCAATCTTACACATTTTGTAGCCCTATCAATAATGAACAATATCTGGTAAAATCAAACAAGCTGGAAAACAATTTAGTATTGATAGCACGAGATAGTGCAGTACCAAACCATACTTTCACAGACTGTAAATTCCTCTGATCTGCCTGCAGAATCAAAAAGCTGAATGGACTTCAAATACCCTAAAAATTCTCGCTAATCATTTAACAGGTTTCTTACAATTTTAATGAAAAACACAATTTACTACAATTACAGTTTAAATACTTCACCCTCAGCATACTGTCTTATATGATAGCTATCAGATCTAATTATTTCTTTTCCATTTGAGTTTAATAAAATAGAAATTGGGCCAATTGCTAGAGTAAATCTAGATATAGTGGAGTAACACAGCTGAGTTTTTATCATGCATCTACTGGAGCACTGCTAGCTTAAATTGGGGAAATTTGTACTTTGGAAGACACCCAGAAATTTCAGTTGAAATAAGACTCATTCAAACGTCACTACATTTTCTCTTAAAAGCTTTAATGAGCAGATCTAAATCTCCATATAAACCAATGAACATGTATTGTGACTGCAAAGCAGCGCAGGGCACCATTCATGACCTGAAAATGAAGCTGACTAAGCTGTTGCAGCCTTGTAACAAATATTTAAATCACAATTTGCAGAAAACAATCTGGTATCCTCAAATTCCTGAGTCATACAGTGTTTTGATAGCATTGTTGGCCAGGAAATTTCTTTCAGACCTGCTTTTACAATTGGCACTCCTCCAGCTTTGATGTTTTCAATACAAAAAAAACCCAGTAAAAATAAAGTTTAAACTACTTGAATTTGCATTTTCTTGTGATGATTTATTTTCTCAAGGCACTGACATTTCCTCTGGCCCCTAGCTCAGAAAGCACAGGATGGTTCAACCTCTAATCTGGCAGGACCAGATGTCCTGTGTGTGGTGCAGTTACAGATGTGCCAGCAGAGATACAGCCTCCAAGGGCCACCTGAATTCCATATTTCTGGAAACAAGGCAGCAACAAAGATGCAAATGAATGATGAAACTGCTAGAAAATAAATATTTTCAAATAAACCCTAGGAAAATGGCAGAAATATTATTAAGCTAAAAATGACAGCATGAACTGCTCTGTTTCATGAAAGTCTTGTTCTGTTTTGATAGAAAATATCAAAAAGAAAGTCTCATCATTTTCTAATCTCCTTCTTGTGCCCTGCAGAAATACCAGCATTTCTTATTGAAAGGAAAATCTAGTTTTCACTCTGCAGTGGTCACCAGTAAGTTTGGAAAAGGATTTTATTTGCAGAATAAAAGTCTTAACATCAATGATATCCCTATCTTGAGGGTCCAAAGGACTGTGGAATTGGGTTGGGGTTTTTTTCCTTTTCTTCAGAACAGTAATTTCACATTCTTAAACTTACTTGGTGCTTCCGAAGATTGAGATGTATTAGTTGTCCTTGTTTACAAGCACATTCTCATTTTTTCTCTTGGTTATGTTGCCTTCCCAGTTTGACCCATCATATAGGGTTTGTATAGCAAGGTTTTGGTAGAAGGGGTGGCAACCAGGGTGACATCTCTGAGAAGCTGCTGGAGGCCTCCTCTGTATCTGACAGAGTCAAAGCCAGCCAGCTGCAGGATGGACCCACTGCTGGCCATGGAGAAGCCTATCAGCAACGGTGGCAGTGCCTTTGGAACAAGAGATTTAAGAAGGAGGAAAACACTATTGTGCAGAAAGAAATTGCATCCAGAGAAAAGAGGAGTAAGAACACGTGAGAGGGGCAGTCCTGCAGACACCCAGGTCAGTGCAGCAGCAGTGGTGGGTGAAGAGGGGGAGATGGACCCACTGCTGGCCATGGAGAAGCCTATCAGCAACGGTGGCAGTGCCTTTGGAACAATAGATTTAAGAAGGAGGAAAACACTATTGTGCAGAAACAAATTGCATCCAGAGAAAAGAGGAGTAAGAACACGTGAGAGGGGCAGTCCTGCAGACACCCAGGTCAGTGCAGCAGCAGTGGTGGGTGAAGAGGGGGAATGCTCCNGGGGTGGCAACCAGGGTGACATCTCTGAGAAGCTGCTGGAGGCCTCCTCTGTATCTGACAGAGTCAAAGCCAGCCAGCTCCAGGATGGACCCACTGCTGGCCATGGAGAAGCCTATCAGCAACGGTGGCAGTGCCTTTGGAACAATAGATTTAAGAAGGAGGAAAACACTATTGTGCAGAAACAAATTGCATCCAGAGAAAAGAGGAGTAAGAACACGTGAGAGGGGCAGTCCTGCAGACACCCAGGTCAGTGCAGCAGCAGGGGTGGGTGAAGAGGGTGAATGCTCCAGGCACCAGAGCAGAGATTCCTCTGCAGCCCATGGGGAAGACCATGGAGAGGCAGCTGTTCCTCTGCTGCCCATGGAGGTCCATGGGGGAGCAGAGATCCACCTGCAGCCTTTAGAGGACCCCACACTGAAGCAGTTGGATGGCCAAGGGAGGTTGTAACCTTGTGAGAAGCCTACACTAGAGCAGGCTTGGGGCAGTATCTGCACACCTGTGGATAGAGGAGCCCACACTGGAGCAGGTTTGCTCACAGGATTTGTCATCCCACGGGGGACCCACGCTAGAGCAGGCTGTTCCTGAAGGACTGCACCCCATGGAAGGCACTCACACTGGAGCAGTTCAAGAACTGAAGCCACACTGGATAAGTTCATGGAAGACGATTTGCCATGGGAGAGATTCCATGTTGGAGCAAGGGAAGACTGTGAGGAGTCTTCCCTCCCTTTGAGAAGGAAGGAGTAGGACAGACAACAGATGATGACCTGACTGCAGCCCTCATTCCCCATCCTACTGTTCCACTGAGAAGGAAGAGGTAGAGAGAACTAGGAATACAGGCAGAAAGGAGGATGGAGCAAACAGGCGGTTTTTTAAAGATTTTGATTTACTTCTCAGTATCCTACTCTGATTTGATTGGTAATAAATTAAACTAATTTCCCCAAGCTGAGTCTGTTTTGCCCATGATGGAAATTGCTGAGTGATCTCTCCCTGTCCTTATTTCTAGCCACAATCTATTCATTACATTTTTCTCTCCCCTGTCCACCTGACAAGGGGAGTGGTAGAGCAGTTTTGGTGGGCACTTGTCATCCAGAAAAGATCAAAACACCCATCCCATGCAGTTTCATGCCACCTTTGCAAATTTTTCCCAACTGTTGATTGGAATTTGTAAAGAATTCTAAAGATCAGGCTTGCGGCTAGTTCAGCAGGAATGCCTTTTCCTCTCCATTATGTAGTAAAATACCTTTGCAAATACAAAGGTCTTCAATGGTCTTTGCAACATTATTTAATCAGTCCATTATCTGGAAAATACAGTCACTTCAGCTATCTTTCTCAAATATTCTAAGTGTGGCTGAATACCAGTAGGATGAAAAAGCTGCATGAGTCTTAAATCTCTGTATTACTACCCATTTGTCACCCTTTTATTCTTTCTTTCGAGTTAAAACCATTGCTCTCTGTATTCTCAGTTGAACAACAAACAAGTATGACATACTTGGCCTCAGTTTCAGTTGAAAAATTTTCACTTCACACTGGCTTTTCTACACAGAAATGAAATGGATTATCTGGTCTTTAATAAAACTGCCTGCAGATCACCAATCTGTTAAGTTTAAGATTAATCAACACTTATTTACTTCAAACAAGAGTAGAAGCTGGATTTTTAAAAGCACTCAGCAGCAGTTCTCTCTTTGTCCTCCTTGAAGTCTACTGGCTTCTGCTGGTTAATTCAATGAGATGAAAAAGCCATTTAAGAAATCCCAGTCTGTGCCTTACAGAAAAGATTAATGGTTAAAGGGCACCTTCATATGATAACCTGGGTCATTTCAATATCCAGAACTACAAAGCTTGTAGAAATTTCCTTTCCATACAGAAGTGTTGATATCCTCTCAGACAGGCTTTCAGAATATTTCCCAAATTTCTCTGTAAAGTGCAGAATTCAGTGAAAGAAGACAGAACGAACTCTTCTGTTACCCATTAAAAATATTTTGAGGGTTCTGCAGTTTTGATACCTCAACAATTTCTTTTTCTGTGCTTGCTACCGAAAAAAGCAGTCTCTGCAGAAGAGAAATTAAACCACTCTGTTAACACTTGTCATCTGATATAGCTCAAAACTTTCAATCTTTCATAGCATTAAGAATCAGAATATAGAGGAAATGAACACATTTCATGTATTTAACAAATTTTATGTATTTAATTTTGTCTCTTAAATCACATATTTCCTTTTACCTTTAGTTAAGCATACCGTTGGCCAAACCATTGGCCAAACTCCAGAAACTGAGATTATTTAGATCTTTAAGGAATCCTATGAGTAGTTTAAAGAACAGGACATTTTATACCTGTTTGTATGAGTACCATCTGGATGGACATTCCCAAGATTTTGTCTCACAAACTGAAAAAGTTTTTTGTTACAAAAAAAAATATTAATCATTGAATGGCTTGTCTTGGAAAGGACTATAAAGATCCTCTCCATCCACTCCACTCCCCACCCCCTTACCCTGGGTAGGGATTTCACCCACTAGACCAGGTTGCTCAGGGTCCCATCCAACCTGGCCTTGAACACTTCCATGGATGACGCATCCACAGGTTCTCTAGGCCACCTGTTCCAGTGCCTCACGTGCTCACATTAAATTTCCTCCAAGCATCTAGTCTAAATCTCTCCTCTTTTAGTTTAAAACCATTCCTCCTTGTCCTATCACTATCTGCCCATGTAAAAATCACTCTCCCCAGTATAAGTGATCTGAGATCTTTCTCTTGGTCCAAAACCACAGAATCTTAAATTTTAGAACAATAAATGCCACTAAAATTTGGATGAGAATAGTAAGTTTAAATATGCTATCACACAATTTCCAGGACATCTCTAATCACTTATGCTGTCGGTTTTCCATCATTCTTCTCTCCTCTAAGTAAGAAAGTATTAGAAGTTGCATACTATGAGTTGTCATAAGATAACAACATTCTGTTCCAATTTTATAACTCATCTCTTCCTTCATTTATGGCCATAAATATAATAGATGTGATTCTCTCCTAGGTGGAGGTGCACTGGACTTCATCACTGCCATCATCAAGGTTTTTTTTCAGAGAACAACAGCATTCAAATCCATCTCAGGTTCTCTAGCAAGGCTGCCAGATAATATTGTTCAGAAATTGCACTGAATTCCCTGTGGTTACCAGGGAGAAAAGGCAATCTGGTCCATTGCCACTGGGTCCTTCATTAAGTTCCATCAGTTTTAACATTTACACCTGCCATTACTCTCCTGCTGATGTAGTCTTGGCAATGCTGGCACTTCCAGGGCATTCCTGCCAGCTGGGTTTTCCTGACAGCACTCATTAGCAGGTAATTTGCCAGTTGCTCTGAAGGACCATGTTGTGTGGTTTGAAGGTCTCTAGCATACACCTGTTGTGGCTAATTGAATTCTAGCAATCCTTCCTATAGTTACTGTCATTAAAGAATGCTTGCAGCCTGTTAAAAGAACAATTAAAACACATCCTTTTTCACTTGCAGATTAAAAAATCTGCCAGCTTTTTATCTGCCACCTATGCCCAGTTGCAGATACTGGAGTCACACAAGCGTCTCTTGCTGCGAGGTTTTCAGTATCTTTTCTTTTTACTTTGTTCTACTTTTGATCTACTTTGTTTTGCTGCCGCTGTTCATTGTGTAAGATTGAGCTTCAGAATGACAGAATTCCAGTTTTTCAGTCTGAGTGTCGAATGCTTATGTCCTTTATCTGCAGTAAACTGTGTTCTAAGCAAGATTTTAGAGCATTTTTATTTGAGAACCACCGCACCTTTGAAAATAAGAGAAATTTTAGCAGTGCCTTTGGCTGAGGTCCATTCAAATAATACAAATTAGGTTAAAGCTTAAATATTATTTTCATGTTATTTGATACTATTATTACAAATACACTTTTTGCAGATTTTTTGCATTGTTCCATAGGTTACTCCCCAGAACTGCACGGATTCACTGAATACAGATTGCAGAATTTTTTATTTAACATAACTCAACCATAAGCCAGACAAATCTACTCTTGCAAGTCCAAATGCATTACGATAATACCCAGCCCTTTCTGATTTTTTAACTCATTTAAGTGCACCTGTGTCACTGCCCCTCCTATTTAACAAAATATTTCCGTGTCTATATATAAAGCTACTAAGACCTGAAGCAGTCAAAGTTCTCCCGCTTCTTCCAGAGAAGATTTCTGCCTCAGTGGGCACATGATGCATTGTCATTTCTAATATTATTTTCCTTTTTTCCTTTCTATTTTCATCATTTCAAAGCTAAAGAAGTGGGTTTGTGTGTGCAAGTTAACTTAATGCAATCATTACTATAAGATGATTTTTTAAATCTGCTTTCCTGTCCCTTTATGTAGTAGTTCCTATTCTCCATGATCATATTTTTTTTGCCTGTAGGAATAATACAGGCAGTGCAAAAAACTTTATAATAAGACAGTTAGATTTAGTGAAACTTCTGCTCTCCAGTACTTTGATGGTCCAGTCAGACTTTTCTTCCAAATAGACAAAGTTTGCATCTGTCAACTAAATCTGAGGGAAAACACTAAGGATTATATAGAAAAGATCCCAAAACTGATATGGAAAGCTGTACTCAGTAATTCCTCTGTCTTGCTATGAAGGGAAATAATAGTTTTTTTCATTTTGAAGTTTTGATAGCAGGGAACAATGAAGATAGCATGCAAGAGCAAAGATTTCCTTGGCACCTTATTGCCTCATATGAGGTATTATACTTATTGACATTTCTTTAAGCATCTGGGACAGCTGCGTCCAGCTGCATGGAGTAATTACTGCTGCCTGCTCCAGTAGGAGTCTCCAAGTTTCAAATGGCTTAGGAAGGGAAAACCAAAAGGTTCCTTGCACTCCACTCTCCTCCACACACATCAGCGAGCGCCTACATTTATGCACAGCAAGTGTTTCCCCACGGCTCAAGGCCAGACTAGGTGAGGGTTTGAGTGACCTGGTCCAGTGGAAGGTGTCTCTTCCTATGGTAGGGGGGTTGNAAAGAAAGAAAAAAAAAAAGAAAGAAAGAAAAAAAGAAAAAGAAAAAAAAGAGGCAAGATAACTTTGGCTGCAATGGAATAAAAGTTGAAAATAAGTAAAATTTAAACCCTTCCTTTGATAAGGAAGTTTGAGCTAAGGAAATAATTTCTCTGACATGCCATCTTTGCTTTTCCCTCTTTCAAAACTTCAAAATTAAAAAAATTATTTCTCTTCATAGCAGACAGAGAAATTACACTTTAGGTTATAAATCAAAATATTAGGCATGTCAGGCAAGGAGCTGTTTTAAGCTCTATTTTAACTCCTTGCTTTTCTACTTCACTCCTTTCTTTCACCTATGATCT
>VXBB01007325.1:104818-177748 GCA_013399915.1 Illadopsis cleaveri | reverse complement strand
AGATTTCCTTGGCACCTTATTGCCTCATATGAGGTATTATACTTATTGACATTTCTTTAAGCACTTGGGACAGCTGTGTCCAGCTGCATGGAGTAATTACTGCTGCCTGCTCCAGTAGGAGTCTCCAAGTTTCAAATGGCTTAGGAAGGGAAAACCAAAAGGTTCCTTGCACTCCACTCTCCTCCACACACATCAGCGAGCGCCTACGTTTATGCACAGCAAGTGTTTCCCCACGGCTCAAGGCCAGACTAGGTGAGGGTTTAAGTGACCTGGTCCAGTGGAAGGTGTCTCTTCCTATGGTAGGGGGGTTGGAACTGGATGATCCTTAATGTCCCTTCCAACCCAGACCTGTCTGTAATTCTATGTTCTCTCCTACTGAATGGTGTGGGTGAGTGGATTCATCCTCTCACTCCCAACAAATCCTGGCCACTGCTCCCCATGGTGTTGGTGATGGTTTAATAGTTTAATAAAGTTATAGTTCCTTGCAGTGCCATGTGTTTTAATGGTTCCACATTTTCCAGCTGTCATTTCCATTCTCCCAGTCCACTCCCAGGCTTGGAACAGGAATTAATTGCAATCCTCCTGTTAGGAGGGTAACAGTGCTTGCCAGATTCTTTCACATTCTGCTGCTTCCACCCAAAAAGCTGCTTCCAACAGCCTCAAAAGAACAAAATGAGGAAGCTTCACTCTTATAAACTCCATCATCTGTTCATATTCTGCTACAAACAAACATCAAGGTAGATTACGATGCCAGAATTGAGAATTGTACCATTCTATCATAACTGAACAAATTCTGTTTCTGCTAGGGATGCAAAACCCTCAGGGAAGATGGAGAAAAGAAGGAATCAGAAATGAAAAAAAAAAAAAAGAAAGAAAGAAAAAAAAAAAGAAAGAAAGAAAAAAAGAAAAAGAAAAAAAAGAGGCAAGATAACTTTGGCTGCAATGGAATAAAAGTTGAAAATAAGTAAAATTTAAACCCTTCCTTTGATAAGGAAGTTTGAGCTAAGGAAATATTTTCTCTGACATGCCATCTTTGCATTTCCCTCTTTCAAAACTTCAAAATTAAAAAAATTATTTCTCTTCATAGCAGACAGAGAAATTACACTTTAGGTTATAAATCAAAATATTAGGCATGTCAGGCAAGGAGCTGTTTTAAGCTCTATTTTAACTCCTTGCTTTTCTACTTCACTCCTTTCTTTCACCTATGATCTCTGATTGCAGAGGACTTGGGAGGGGGTTGTAGGGGTACATATCTTGGACAGTCCATTTTGAGGTCTAGGGAAAAAATAATAAATTTTGTACTCAAAGAGGTGAGTGAAATACCAATTTCTGTAACAAAGAGCACCACAAATTCAGGGACAGCTGTTTCTGAGTAGTTCTGGTAATACCATGAAGTAAAGATTACTCAATCTCCACACAAAAATTTGAATTGTGCTAAGTGACTTGTGAAAGATTCAGGATGGCAAGATAATCCTTTACAAATTTTTCCCTGAAAAAACTCTATTTGCTTTTATGTTTTTTCAGTTTATGAAGACATTCAGAAAAGTTTGTCTCCCCTTTTTAGGCTTTAGTGCTGAGGCAACTGCTCTATTTTCCCTTTTCTCAGATTTTCAGTGTTTTTACCCCCTTCTTTTGTGTTTTGTTAATAGTTGCATTGGAATTGCACAGCCAGGTTTTGGTAGCAGGGGGTACAGCACTACAGGGGTGGCTTTTGTGAAAAGGTGCCAGAAGCTTCCCCCATGTCCAACAGAGCTCATGCCAGCAGGCTCCAGGAGAGAGGAGCCCATGGTGGAGCAGGTTTCCTGGAAGGACTTGTGACCCTATGGGGGACTCACACTGGAGCAGCCTGTTCTCAAAGGACTACACACCATGGAAAAGTGACCCACATTGGAGCAGTTTGTGGGGAGCTCTCTCCCATGAGAGGGACCCCATGGTGGAGCAGGGCAGGGACTCTTCTCCCTGAACAGCAGCAGGAGCAGCCTGTGATAAACTGACTGTAACTCCCATTCCCTATTTCCCTGCACTGCTAGGGGAGGAGGTAGAGCCTGGGAAGGAAGGAGGGGTGGGGGAAAGTTGTTTTAAGATTTATTTTACTTCTCGTTATCCTGCCCTGATTTTGTTAGTAATAAATTCAGTTAATATCCCCAGTTTGAGTCTGTTTGCCCATGTTGGTGTTTAATGAATGATCTCTCCCTGTCCTTATCTCAATTCACAAACCTCTTGTTATACCTTCTCTGCCTTGTCCACTTGTGGAGGTCTGTGATAGAGCAGTTTTGGTGGATACATGACACCCAGCCAGGTCAAACCACCAAAATAGTGTGACCCTTCTGTGAGGTTTCCCACTTATTTACCAGAAAGAAAGAAATATAAGTCTGCTTCAGACCTCAAGTGACCACTTTTGTTTAAGAAAGCAGGATTTTCCTCTCTGGTTGGGGCAGGACCTGGTACAGATCATGGGGGTGGAAGGAAACATCAACCATGAGACTTTACTGCTCCTAGGCCGTAGCAGTGTGCATTTTGGGTTTTCCAAAGTTCTGTTTATTTTGTTATTTGTTTATAATGGTATATCCCTTCACTCTCCCCATCCCCAATTCCCTGTGGTCTTTCCCTGAGATAGATCCTGTCAATCACACTGCCAACCACATCCTAAGCCTGAAAGGCTCTAGTAAGACTTCAGAGTGACTCAGCAAGGTATCAAGTTCCCCACTCCCCTTTCTGTTCTGAGATGGCCCTGCCAATTGTCCCCTGTTCTTGGTCACTCCTCCTCTTCCCTGAGATTGGTTCTGGATATCTCCTTGCCTGGGAGACGCCCCTGATACTTAATAGGCAGCCTGATCCCTAGAGGGACGCTCTCACTCTCTCACACTCACTACTCCTGGGTCAGGAACTGAATAAACCTATCTGCTTCCCATGTGAGAGTCCTCCTTCTTCCTCACCATCTAACACATTTCAGCCTGAGGTTCAGACCCACCAAACATCAAAGGTACAAGGCTGTACTCCTCATATGCGGGCCGGTGAAAGAGCTAGCCGCTAAGCTGCACCGGACACCAGCATACTTGGCCCGTGGAGAGGCAGACTGTCCCACTTCTTCAACTGCATTTTCCTGCCATGGACATACGTACACTACTCCAGCATTTCTCCAGATGTTAAAAAAGTTCATCAGCATTTTTTTTCCTCTAAATACCAGACAAGTAGATTGTGCTCCACAATTTACTTTTTTCTCTTTGTGTCTAGACTTCACTCTCTTTGCACTTTCACCACCACACTCAGGATTTCAGTCATATGAAACTAAGCCTTTCTCTGTGAACTACTAAATCACCTGATCTCCATGGCAACTTCTCTTATGGGACTGTCAATTAACTGACCTCTGGGTTTATATAGAACTGGCATGTATTTTCCTAGGAAAAGCAGTATCTCCCAAGTCACCCTTTTGCTAGAAAAGGTTGCAGACCCTTCCACTTAATCTACCCATGCAGCCTCTGCAATAGGTTCATCTGGAGAAAAATTAAGTAATACACAAAAAAATAAGCCACAATACTGATAAAATTTTCTTACCCAGAAATAAAGGAAAAATCCCATACTTCATTCTGTAATGCAGCTCTCTGAGTTGGCAGTAAGGAACCAATTCAGACCCAGTTACCTACACCCTGTTGGTGCATTTTCCAAATTAAATGCTATGACTCTTCTATGAGGCAGACTACACAGAGGAAACAATGAGCCTCAGACCTTCATTAAACAGTCTGTGGCTAAACACTGCTTTTTCTTCCTCAGCTCACAATGTGAGGCAGCTGTCTGGTGGGGAGAGCAGAAGAAACTGGTTGAAAAGGTGCCAGACTGTTTACTTCCACTCCAGCCACTCCTAAAGTATACCTTTAATAGGCAAATGAAACAGTGAGTTTGAACCCAAGCCTGGTTTTGTCTTTTGTTTTAAATGAATGCCTTTAGTGTTAAGCTGAGACAGTTCATAAAAGCTTCTATTTTTTTGGAAAAAAACCCCTATATATTAAAAAAATGAACATGGAAACATTCCTAATACTTCTCTCTGTCTGAGCTGTCTTGATGTCATTTCTTCTCTAGTTGTTTTTCACAAGTTCTCAGATTTGTCTTTTCTTGACTGGGAAGTAAATCTCAGAACCACATTTGAATCAAATCTAGAAATGCTGTGGGAGTTCCAAATAATGCAAAAATACCTGTTCAGTTCCTGAAAATAATCTGAACAGCATATCTGTGGACATGAAACATTGTAAAATCCACTGTTCCTGGACACTTCAACATTGATTAAAAGTCCTTTGAATTATGTGAGCTGAACTTGGCTATTCAGCAAAGTCCACTGGAATCTTCTGGGAAAACTGGCTATCGTTGCCTGCACTTTCAATGGTAGCATATAGATGCAAAAGAATCACCTTTAATTAAAGTTGTTTGCTTCTGATCTAAAATATCACAATCCACAAACTGTCATTTCATCATCCCACACTGCAGTTGTAAATAGTTTGCCTTTTATAGAAATTCCTGCAAGAGTTTTGAGATGTACCGTTTAATTTCTTTTTTCTTTCTTTCTTTTTGAGGGTTGTGACTTACAGGACCTTATTTCAAAAAACATTTATTTAAAATATATCCTGCTTTTTCCTGTCCTTCTATTTCTGGTCAATATCTGCCTACTTTCCACCCTCACACATGGTATGGTATTAATATTTCATTCAGCTTTTCTACCAGGAGTCATATTTACAGATATTAAATATACTACATTTTCTCTGCAGAATGAGGTATACTGCTCAGTAATTTACTGAGAATCCTGTTTTGTTTTTTTTTTTCTGAGCACTCTATATTTTTCCTTGTGACTCAGGGTGGCTGCATGGTTTACCTTGGCAGCTGTTCAATACAGTTCAGAACACACAAACAAATGCATACATTTTAAACAGTACTATTTATTTCTTTTAGCCATCTTATACCATCACTGCTTTCTCTGATGGAAATAAATAAATAAAATATACTATCTGTGTTGACTTCACTAGAAAAGAGCTCTTTATAATATAATCACAGTGCTGTAGTAAAGCTACAACTTCACCCATGTAATCCCACAAATTCTACTCTCACCCCTACATTTTTACAAGAAAAATGGTAAGATGGCACATTAGGGAGCCCAGGAAACTTTGATTTTGATTTTCCAAGTACTAAAAGAGATGAATAAGCGTCACAACAGCTAAGTTGCCACAGCCCTTTGTGAAGAAGAATGTGAAACATTTTGTGCACACAGGTTGGATGAGAACACAAAAGTAGAAGAGCGGTGAGGACATGTCTCATCTAAAAAACTTCACAGAACCACAGAATCACAGAATATGCTGAGTTGGAAGGGACCAACAAGGATTATTTAGTCCAACCCCTGACCCCACATGGGACCATCCCCAAGAGTCACACCATGTGCCTGAGAGCATTGTCCAAATGCTTCTTCAACTTCCTCAGACTTGGTGCTGTGACCCCTTCCCTGGGGAGCCTGTTCCAGTGCCCAGCCATCCTCTCAGAGAAGAACCTTTTTCCAGTATCCAATTTAAACCTTCCCTGACACAACTTCAGGTCCTGAGCCCTGTCACTGCTCAACACAGAGGTCAGTGCCTGATCCTCTTCCCCTCATGAGAAAATTGTAACTGTGATGAAATCTCCCCTCAGCCTCTTCTCCAGGCTAGGAGACTCTACGAGTATTCAGAGTAGTGGCAACAGATCTGGACTTGTTCCAGTTATCCCAAAAACAAAACAGGAGCAGAAAAATGATTGGTCACTTTTATAGAAGGAGTGAAAGGAGAAATGTCCATGCCAGCTGAGCTCACAAAAAGTTGATGTTCCTACAGGAGGTCCCTATAGAAGGAACAAGAAGGTTTTGTAGAAGAGTTAAGGCTCTTGAATAAAGTATCCCTAGTGGAGAGCATTTAGAATCTTATTTCAGACTAGATTGCAGTAAAAACACAGAAATTTTACGATGACTGTTGGACTGTCCCACCAACTATGCAGAATTAGCATTGCAAAACATACATCTTTTGAGCATGCATTTTCATATCAGAAAGTTATAATTGTTATGTATAGAAGGTCAGCTGGGTATAAGAACTGATAATACACTGAAATATTCTAGCATTTTAAAGTTTTTAATAATTCATAGGATTTTAAGGATCCATATACCCAGGTACCCAGAAACTGCTGAGGATTTTGGCAAAATTTATCAAAAATTATTGGCAATATGTATAAGACTTACAAATATAATGCAGTTTCAAATTTAGATTCACACTCCTAAATGAAGGCATCCTCTTTGTGTCCAAGACCTCCATCTCCTGAAATGCACTTTCAGAATTCAAATGTCCAATTTTTAAATCTTGGATGTTAAAATAAATACAGAGGAAATACTAAATGTCATGACAAAGTGAAGGACAAAGTATTCTCCTATGAAAGATCAAATAATGTAAGGCCTATGCAGTCACTAGATGGTGTATACATACAAAACTTATGAAGCTGTTAGCTGTTTGCTATGAGGTTATTATGAAACAAGGGAAGATATAACAAAGTCATCTCTTTCTGTTCATCCTGTGAACAAATATTTGTCATAAAAATGGGTCTTTCTGAGTCCTGAAGCTGGACTGAAAGGGACAAACCAAAGGAAGGAATGCAGCAATGGGAAGCTCTGAGAACAGAAGTACAGGTGCAGTCTGAGTTGTCTCTGGGTAAACTGCACAATTAATGGAAATTTGTTTTCTTTTGTACCAAAAGTGTGCAAACTCAGTTACTTGTTAAAATAAATAAATAAATGCCCTCAGTTTCCTGAAAACTCTTGCTTTTACTTTGAGAACTTATTCTTGCAGTACATGTCGATAAAACTCCTGTTTTTCTACAAAGTTGATTATATTCAAATTGGAACTAGGGTGGCATAATGAAATTCCCTCAAATGTCAATTATCCAGGAGTGAGCTCACAGTCCTCCTTGAATGAATGTTGCAACAAAGCTGCTAGATCTGAGCTTATCTTTTCAACAGTTGTAAGCTCTGTGGCTGCAGCTTTTATGCTTCATAGGCTGTTATACTGACACTGTGGCTCACTGTCTGCTTTTATATGTAGATACATTAAATGCCAATACTTTATGAATTCGGATACAGAAACTATGGACTTGTCTGTCCAGAGAGACTTCCTACAGGAAGCAGAGTGGCATTGTGACCTATGTCACATTCACAAAGTATGATCAGTTTCTCACTACCAATTAGCTTTCTGGTACAAAACTTGTTTTATCCCAGAGCTCCAGACAGAGACTATACAAATGTTAATACCTGAATGGATTCCCTCAACCTTTTATTATAACTTGTAACCTTTGCACCAACATGTAGTAGTACATTTTGAATGCAAATCCAAAGAACTGGTCCACAAAGTGCACTTAAATTAATACTGAATTTTAAATGGTCTTTACCAACCAGCTAGTCAGAAAACCAGTGTTGTTAGTGCTATAGTTAAGTAGCTTAAAAAAGCTAAATTTTAAGGTCAGAAATCACTACTGAGCAAAGCATCCTTTCTGGATTCAAATGCTAAATACTTAGTAGGATGTAGATCTCATGTTGCACAGTTCTCAAGGCTGTGCAAAGAATCCACCTCCTTATGAATGAATCCAACCTTCGGTGTTATCCTTTTTCAGAAGAGCCACAACAGGACACCCACCCACTGCAAGTTCCTTTAATCAGAGTGTAGGTCACTGAAAACGCTTCCAAAGGGCAGGAAACCTCCTGCTCTCCTTTGAATGTTGGAGGCCAGTACGGACCTATATATACAATACATTTTTTAAGGGTAACTGGAAGCAAGCATCTGATTTATTAAGTTATTTAGTTAAGGACTATTCAGTACAAAAGGAGTGAAAAAGCAACAAGGAAATTGATAGATGGCAAGGAAAAAGAAAGTGACCATAATGATGACCAGAACTCTTTGGCCACTGATTGGTGACCATTAAGGGAACTGCTCAGGCACAGCCTTGAGGAGGGTCACTTGAACAGTGTAACTAATGAGGAGGGAAAACATTATAATTGCAAGCATTGGAGGATGTTTCAGGAGACTTCTGAGAATGTTCTGACCCTTTTGGAAGGGTCTTGTGGCATTGTGTAAGATGTATTGTGGAATGTTTAGGCAAGTGGCCAAAAGAAGGGTCATGCTGCGCCATGGACTAACGAGCACAAGGGAAAGGAGAAGAGGGAGGAAAAGGGATGGTCACACATAAGCAGACATATATATACACCCTTGGCTGGGTATAGTCACTGTAGAGGGGTATGCTTACAAACTGATAAGGAGAGTGGGGGCTCTGCATACTTCACTAGTG
The DNA here is from genome assembly GCA_013399915.1 of Illadopsis cleaveri. Taxonomy (NCBI): domain Eukaryota; kingdom Metazoa; phylum Chordata; class Aves; order Passeriformes; family Timaliidae; genus Illadopsis; species Illadopsis cleaveri. The sequence goes on along the minus strand of VXBB01007325.1, from coordinate 169,417 downwards.
AAATTCAATCCTGATTCAGTGGCTGGTAAGAAGAAGACGAGAACATGAGCATACAGGGAGAGTTTGTCAGTACAATACATCTCATTTCTGTAGAAGCATAGCATTACACGTGGGATAACGTGATTTGACAGACTGCAGAGTAGAGGATGACCTTGTTGACACCACGTGAAAATTGACAGCAAAGCCCCCACACTCTTCTTGGTCAATCGAAAGAAAAGACACTGATTCCCATTGCCGCATTTTTGGCATCATTTGGAAGAAAATTCTCAGCAGGCAAATTGCTAAATAAATATCTCATAAAAGAAAACCTCTTTGCGTATATTGCTTAAATGAAAATATTTATCCTGAAGGAACGTTCCTTTAATCTAAAACAAATAAAACTGTTAAATCTTCCTGCACAGGTTGTCACAAAACCAGCACAAATCCTTTGTCAACAGTTTTCATTAGCATAGAAAGTCAGTGCAGCAAGAACCATAACTCTATCCATCTGGTATTGGAACAAATATTTTTTTTTTTTTCCAAAAAAATAAGCTGACTTTAGTACTCTCCACAGCTGTAATTTTTAGACTGCTGCTTTGAACACTACCACGTGCATGAGGATACAGCCTTCACAATAAAGAAAATATATCATGACTTTTGTATACATTTTTCAGTTCTTTACCTTACCGTGTCTGCAGAAAATATCAAATGTAAGAGTGAAACTGGGCTTCCACATCTAGGGCAGAAACATCACCAGCTTTAGGTTGCTAAATTTGAATGATGAAGGACCACCACCTGTGTGTTTGAAAATGATGTCCTGATGCTATGGGGGATGTCAGAAGGTCAGCAGCAACCTAAGCCATGTCTGGTTATAAAGCGCTTTTCACACTCTCATGTAGCTTGCAAAGGGTTTGTCAACCTCAGATAGTCTTCAGCTCAGAATCATAGAATCACTGACACTGGATGAACCCCTGGAGATTGAACAGTCCAGCAGCACTGCTCAGAGCAGAGAGCGGGCTAGAGTAGGTTGTTCAGGAATTTTTCCAGGCCATTTATGACTATCTATAAGCATAGAGAGTCCACAACCTCTCAGGCCAACCTCTGCTGGTTTTTGATCATCCTTCAGGTAAAAATCTCCCTTTTAAGTTAAAATGGAATTTTCAACTCCATTGACTCCTAGCCTGTTGCAGAGGCCACTGAGAAGTGCCTGGTTTCATTTTCTTAAGTCTCCCCACCATTCATGTATTTATACATTGTTGATACAATCCCTTTGAGCCTTCTATTCTCCAGACTGAACAGTCCATTTTCTCAGCTTCTCCTCAGACATCAGATGTTCCAAGTCCTTTATTGTTCAGCCCTTTGCTGGATTCTCTGCAGCATGCTCACCTTTCTCTTCTACCAGAGAGCCCAAATCTGGACCTAGTACTTGAGAGGTATCTCACTGGTTCTGAGCAGAGGGAAAGAATCACTTCATTTGACCTGCTAGCATTGCTTCTCCTCACTTTTTACTTATTTATCCCATATTTCACCAATTTGTCTGTACGGATGTTACAGAAAACTGTTGGAGTCGAGATGGCCATGCACTCAGAGTGCTTCATTAAAAACATCAGAGGGCTTCAAGTATCAGCACCATGTTATGCAAAAGTCATAAAAGTCTTTCATACCTTTTCAATGTAGCAATCCTATGGGCAGCTCCACACAGCTCTGGCTCTTTCTCTCTTCCTTCTGCAGTCCCAGCTCACTGCTGCCCGTCCCTAGTACAGCCACCCAACCCTGTCTGTCCCTTGTACAGTGGCTTACCTGATCTGTCCCTCACACAACCTCCTGTCCTTCCTCCTCACAGCACGGCCAGTAGATTCCAACTGACCCTCTACCAACTAACTCACTCTTTGTCACACCAAGGGCGGGGCAAGCCTGTTCCCACTCTTTGGTAATTAACACAGCTGCAATTCATTGGAGGCAAGATTGCCTTTAGCACTATCTCTATCTATCTTCCCACAGAAAACTATATTGAAAGTCTTGCTTACGTTCACTAAAAAACATCTACGGCTCTGCCTTCATCCACCAGCCAGAAATCACTTTGTAGAAGCTATGAGGCAGTTTAAACATGATTTTGCCTTTGTCAATCCACACTGACTTCTTTCATCTCCCTAATTCTCACTGAGCAGCCTGGTCCAGTGGAAGGTATCCTTGTCTATGGCAAGGAGGCTGCAATGAGATGGTCTTTAGAGTCCCTTTCAACCCAAGGCATTCTACAATTTTATGTGTTTGGAAATGGTTTCCAGGAGGATTTGGCCTATACAGACTTGTTAAATGGTGGGTTAGTTCAGAATGTAAGTATACATGTTTTAGCCAAGCAATTTAAGAAGAGCAGGTGGTTTAAGCCCATGAGTTGTCTAGAGAAGTAAATTAGACTGTTCAAACAATATAGTGGGGTTTTTTTAATTTATTTATTTTTGACTGATTAAGGCATTTCAGTTATTCTTATACAGATAAGTGGGGAACAGAATATCCTTCCAATATTTATTTTTTGGAGACTAAGTGAAAGGTATTGAAGCTTTTAAAATGACACAAATATATTCTGATGAATTCTGGTTGCCTCTAACATAAATGAAGTCATTTTCCTATGGGCAAGCATAACATTTGCATTTCATGAAAGTTGATCCTGGACTTTGGCTGTTTTAATATCTTTGTTGAACATAGCACTGAGAGTAAGTTTGTCAGAGAAGGACATTTTTTAGTGTAGGGATTGAAACAGGACAGAAACAAAAATGGGGGAAAAAGAAAGAAAAAACAAAAGAGAAAAAGACAAAGATGTTTTTACATTAAGACTTTTGTGTCCACCCTCCTGTTACTGATGGTGTTGACCTTACTTCAATTGCCCAAAAATAGGTGCACAATGTTATCTGAGATGCCTTGGACATGACTGGTAAATGGCATGATCTGGTAAATGAGAACTCTTCCAAATTAAATAAAAAGTGGAATCTATGGTTGTAGTGGGTCTTTTGACAGCAGTTTGCAGCTCTCATTTTGCCAGATTTGCCTGAAATTCTAACCCTTCCCTCCTTGTTTAGTAGTCAGTCAGGTTCTAAAGATTGTATCTGTGCCTCATTTAACACCAGTCCTGAAGGTGATAAAATATATTGCTTGCTAGGAAGAGAAAATCTCAGCTGAATAACAGAAAATCACACATCCATTTCAAAATACTCAACTCAGGCGCTTCCGTTTGTTCTTTTGTATTTAGAAATTTACATGGGAATATTGCATTTAAGGGCTGATGGAGATTAATTGTTTGTGTGCTCAGCAAGCCCATGAAGAGGAATATAAAAAAAAATAAATAAGAGCATGAATAAAATGCATGATGTTAGCCATAGGTATTGATGTATAATAGTTAGGTGCTCACTCAAGTGTTTCTGTTATTCAGAGTCAGTATAGCAAATATATTTCTTTCCCTTCTTTTCAGCTCAACAATTGAATGGAAATTTCATTTTTGTGGAGTATCAGAGATACATGTCACTGCAAAGTTTTGGAAAGCAGAAGATACAGAAACACATCCTCATTTTAGAAAGTTCTTGGACAAGCTGAAAGATAAAAATTATGGAGGTTCAAAAATTATTTAAAATTAGCTCTAAAGTTCTTTAATACTGAAGGTTATGTAATTCATCTGGTGGATTTTGGGGGCAGAGTTAATCTTTAGTATCAAACAGCTCAGCAAGGAAATTTCTTTGCAGTTCCTCTTCACCAAAATTTCTCTTCTGCAGCACTTTTACAGGCACAGTTGTCTGTTGTGCTCTGGGGACCATCTTCTGCCTCAGATCCCACACCAGGAGAAATGCCATGATAAGAGGAATACAGAGAGATACCACTGGGGTTCATCTTTAGCAGCAAGACTGTCATGGTACAGCACGTCTCCCGTTCCCTTCCCAGGAAGGGGTGGTGGTCCAGAAAGGCCCAGCAGCAGAACTGCAGCCCAGGAAAGATGCTGCAGCATGGTGGCAGGAGAAGCACAAAACAAGGGACAAGCATCAAACAAGAAAGACAAAAGAGGTGAAGAAATAAATTCCATGCTGTTTGCTTCCTATTCTTCCTTTTTTCTGTCTTCCAGGCCATTTTTAAACTCTTGCTTCTAAAGAACAAGACTGTTCATGAATCTTTTTCCCCATACTCTCTAAAGGACTGAAAAAATTTTCTTGGCCAGCATTTCCATACTTTAAATCTTGATTTCCTTTGTTCAACTTCTTATCTTCCTCAGTATTTTTTTCCTAGAACTCTTAAACAAGTGTCAGCCTAGGCAGACTTTGCTACAATTTTGGCACTCAAATATTCTGAGTGAATCATCTTCTTCATGTAATTCCATTTGTACCAGGAAATAGGACTATGTCATAATAACACGAAAATACTTGCCTAGAAATTGTTCTGATATTTGTAAAGTCCACCACATTTTCTTGCCTGCTTTGTGTTCCAGGATTTGTGCTGTATTGTTACTTTACATTTTTATCAGTAAGGTTAGCAAGCACTTCTAAAGAATTCTCCTGAGGTTAAGCTGACTGATTGATAGACTAAACATACAAACAGGGAGTCATCTTTTAAAATTTAATTCAAGATAAAAAACCTTCCTTGTCACTTTCATATCACACCAGACTTTCTGTGTGTATATCACCATAGTCCAGTTCTGCTCGAGAGAAACAGACAAAAAAACACTGCCCTGCTCTCTTAGCAGGCTAGGACTAAGTTATAAGGATTAAAAAGAGCCCACCCAGGTTGGTAACAATTGGCAATTTCAACATGTTTAAGTTCATAAATGCACTGTGATCTCTTTTCCTTTCAGGCTAGAGGCAAAGCGGTCTTTTTGGATCAGCACGGGTGTCTTGTCTTCCCAGACAGGAGGAAAAGTGACAAAAGTTCCCTATTAGGTAGAAAGCAATGTTCCTTAGTGGGATACTTAATTTCCTTGAGGAGCTTATTCCCCTCCACAATTATAAACCATGTTTAGAGATACTATATCATTTTTCTGAACCAGGGAAAAGAAATGCCTCTTGCAGTCACTATACTGTCAGCTCAGAAAGACATCAAATTTGAGAAGGAGAGGCTGTTTCCTAAAGGTTATTGCCAGTTGCATCTGTTTGTTCATTAACACTGTAAAGCTCAGAGAAACTTTTTCTGCTTCACCTTGTCAGCTGAGCCACTAGAACTCATGCCAAGAGACATCTTGAATTCTGCATTTTGTATAAAGCAATCAGATGGCTATTGGCAGTTGAAATACAATCAAATGTATTGTTTCAGATAGAAAAATTGTATGGAAATTTTGAAAACTGACTGATTTCTCCTCTTTCTCTATAGAATATTTACCAGGCTAGGCTGTTCCTACTTATAAACACTCCTTGCCTGCCTTCCATTAGAGAGTGGCTGCCATAAGGAAAGCACTTGCCATTCTGGCTGAAGACTATTAGCTGGGTCATGAAATAAATACCTCTAAAGGCTTAAACAACTGCTGGGTGCCCAATTTTTGCTACTTACTACATCAACACTCTTTGATGCAAGCACTATGGCATGTTGGTCCACACCCAGATACACCTTTAACAAGCAGTGTGTGGGTTCAATCTGTCCACCAGCAAAGTTCTCATTCACCCTGGGAAGAGTTGGTATCACAGCCAAAGGAACATCACAGGTGTTCTCCTTCACTACGTCTTAACTGCAAAAGTCTCCTGACCAGCCCTTGCCTTCTCTCAAACACTGTTGAGAAGCTAAGTTTAAGCAGCACAGTAGAGCTTTATAAAGGAATTAATCGTTGTGGCGGTTGACCTAAGAGAGTTTCTCAGTTGGATCCAACCAAGCCATCCGTTCTTTCAAAGGTTTGGGTTTACTTCCAGAAATCTAATTCTCTAAGAATTCTCTAAGAGTGATGCATGATACCTGTGTCCCTCCTTTGCATGCATTTATTTTTGTTCAAACTGTGCTCCCTAACAACAGCCCTGGAAGATGTTTAAGTGCCTTGTTTTTAATACTGAATGTGTCAGTGAACTGGACCCTAGACCATGTGTAGCCATATTTGTCCCCATGGTGATCAACTGCCTCACCCCTCCGACAGAGTAATGACTCAAGTGCATTTTCCAACCATTCAGGTGGTTGGTTAGTAGAAATCAGGACTTGTACTTAAAAGTAGGTACAACAGCTGAATATTCCCAGTGAATTTTAATTTTTCAGTCTATTTCTTCAAAGTTCCAGTCAGTCATTACACCTGTGTGATAGTTTTATAAGAAAGCAATAGATAATATTATAGTCAAACCCACACCACCTCTGGTTCTGGCCGGAGTATAGTTAATTTTCTTCATGGTAGCTAGTGTTTTGGATTTGTGCTGGAAGCAGTGCTGATAACACAGGGATGTTTTTGTTATTGCTGAAAAGTGATGCTCCCCACCCCATCCCATCAGCAAGTAGGCTGGGAGTGCACAAGAATTTTAGAGGGGACACAGCTGGGGCAGCTGACCCCAACCGACCAAAGGGATGCTCTATACCATATTGCATCATGCTCAGCATATAAACTGGGCAAAGTTGCTCAGACACTTTCTGGGCATCAGTTGCTTGACAGTGAGTGATTGTTTTTAATTGCCTCAATTGCCTTTCAAGGGGTTTATTTATCTGTTTTTGTTGATGTTATTTTATTTTTATTGTTATTATATATAACTATAATAACTATTGTTATTATTTTATTTTATTTCAGTTATGAAATTCTTCTTGTCTCACCTTGCAAGTCTTTTCCCTTTTACCTTTTCAATCCTCTTGTCTCCACTATGCTGGAGGGAGTGAGCAAGCAGCTGTGTGCTGCTTAGCTGCCTGCTGGAGTTAAATCATGACAACCATTAAAAAAAATACAAAAAAGAAAAAGAGAAAGGAAAACAAAGAAAAGAAAGGGGGGAAAAAAGGGAAAAAATGTGAAAGAAGGGAACAAAGATGTATCTAACTTGAACTCATTATGTACAAAAATTGCTATGATATTACAAACATTTTTTTATTTAGTCAGAAAAAAACCAGTATTTTTTATCAGATTGTTGATCATTGCTTTAATGCTTTTGTGCTTAACCTAGGATTTTCATTTCCAAACTGCTTTTCTGGCAAAACAAATGCCAGCAAGAAATGACAGGACAGTTTAAAGAATTGTTTTTTCATGGAGCACATTTCTGACTGCTGTTATGTTATTCTCATATGGCAGGGCACCAAATCTTAAGAGAGAAGAGTTTTAATTAAGCAGGAGAGTGCACTTATTGCCTGCTAGAGACAAACCTGACAGAAAGGTTTTTAATTTAATTTGGGGCCATCTTTCCAGTGCAGAGGGATCCTTTTAAGCCTATGCAATAATTGAGAGACGCTCAGGTGCAATGCTGAGAGAAAATGTCATGAAAAAGATTTTCAGGGACAAGTCAACCCTAGTTCTGACCAATAATTCAGACAGAGTTTTTCATACAAATGAAAATATAATCATTGTGCTGCTGAGTGGAACGATGTGCTGATATAGAATTTGGCATCAGATTCAGTAGTAGAATACACAAACCTCAGCCAAGACTCTGGTAGGCACTGTAGGCTCACAGGTAGATCCACTCCCTGCCACACCCTGCTCACATTTTCCCCTCTGCAGATTGCTTTTCTGAGCATACCAATTTCAATCCATTGCTGCATTTTATTTTTAAATTGAAATCACACATTATAGCCTTGCTGTGGATGTTTTAATACACCACAGAGAGTAGAAATTTTCTTGAATGCCTTTCATTTTGTTAATGCAGAATAGCCAGCTGCCCTTCCCTCTCTGCCTGCAGTGGCAGGGAAGCTATAGCAATAGGATGAACAGCATCTCTCTGCATTACGTATGTGCACGCAGGGGCAGTAGCAGCCCTCAAGCAGTGTCTACTGCCTAGCAAGCAGTTACTCACTTTTAAAACATTGTTAAGACAGAGAGACAGGCCAAAAGGCTAATTGCTGTGTGGCCTGTGCAATTTTGCAGGTGATTGTTATGCAGACATCCCCCAACAAGTAATACTGTCTCAAGAAGAGTGTAATAGGAATAGTTTCAGCTGTTGCAATGAAGAATAGAACAGTTATAGCACTGGTGCATCAACTCTTGCTTATTAACTGTGGTATAATTGTAATGTTAAATAACAAATACCTTTTAAGTGATATCACAGATGTTATCATGAGGAAAAGGATACATAACCATGTAGCTGTATTGTCATGAGATAAAACAGATTCTTTCTTCTTACAAAGAAGAGATATAAATATAGAAGGCTGTCCTGATGAATTATTCCATTTGAGGGCTCACTGTGTTCTACAATAAAAAATTGCTGTAAACTGCCAGTCTTCAAATTTTGCACACACTTTCTTCGAATTGTTGGAAATACATAAAAGCAAATGTAGAATATGCTTTAAGCTGCAATTTGCAATAAAGTCAACTTCTTCTAACTAGGCACTGGGCTCCTGAAACTGGTTCCAGGATGAAGGACATTTCTCTCAATTCCTTTTAAATTTTATTTGTGCTAAATTGGAAAAGAGAAAAGCAGGACCAATTTGTTTCACAGCATAAGGTTTATGTATGCTAGAATTTAATGGTTTGAAGACAGAACTGTGTGCAACTTCAGGAATATAATCCGATATCCTCTGTCTGCTGAGCCAATGACAAAAACAGCAGATTTATTGGAAACTAATCAGTTCAGAAAAATATAAAAACACAGTATGGTTCTTTTGTGATGTGTCCATAAAAATCCTCCCAGAGTTTTCACTGTGATATGTATGTTCACATCCATCTTTTTTTGCTGGTTAGCAGAAACAACCATCATTACATAGTACAGAAGTGAAAGCAGGGCCTCCTTATATGATAAATAAAATATAATGGGTAGTGAGCAACAACATTCCCCAGTAATCATATTACCACACAAAAGCCTTAGTGTTTCCTGTTCATCACTGCTTTGGAAAATCCCAGGTCATGAATTCTGATTTAATAATAGAATCATTTAGAATGGAAAACACATTTTTCCCTTTTTTTAATATCATGGAGTCCAGTCATTTACCCAGTACTGTCAAACACAGCACTAAACCTTTGTCCCTAGATGCAACATCTACATGTCCTTAAAATACCTCCAGGGATGGTGACTCAGTCTTTTCCTGATACTTAACCTAGCCCATTCACACACTGACACAACTTTAGGCCATTCGCTTGGTTCTATCACTGGTCACCACAGAGGAGATCAGTGCCTGCCCCTCCTCTTCCCCTCACAAGGAAGTTGTAACTGCAGTGAGGTCTCCCCTCAGTCTCTGCCAGGCTGAACAGACCCAGTGCCCTCAGCTGCTCCTCATGCAGCTTCCCCTCAAGGCCCTTCACCATCTTCCTTGGCCTCCTTTGGACACTCTCTAATAGTTCAATGTTCTTTTTTACAGTGTGACACCCAAAACTGCCCCCAGCACTGGAGGTGAGGCTGCCCCAGTGTAGAGCAGAGCGGGACAATCCCCTCCCTTGCCTGGCTGGTGATGCTGGGCCTGATGTACCCCAGGACAGGGCTGGCCCTCCTGTCTGCCAGAGCACTGCTGACTCATTTCCATTGACCAAGACCCATCCCAGGTGCAAAATCTGGTACTTGTCTTTGTTAAACTTCATCTGGTTGGTGACTGTCCTGATTTGTGGAGGTCTCTCTGCAGGGCCTCCCTGCCCTAGAGGGAGTCAGCAGCTCCTCCCAGTTTCATATCATCTCTGAACTTGCTCAATGTCTCTTCTTGTGTCCAAGTCGTTTATGAAGATGTTGAAGGGCACAGGGCTGAGGAGCCCTGCAGAACAACTCCAGTAGTGACAGGTCAGCAGTCTGTTGTCACCCCATTCACTGTAACCCCTTGTGCCCAACCCATGAGCCAGCTGCTCACCCATCACATGATGTGCTTATCCACCTGTGTGCCGGACATTTTGTCCAACAGTATACTGTGAGACACGCAGTTGAAAGCTTTACTGAAATCCAAAAAATTACATCAACTGGCTTCCCTTGGTCAACTCAGCATTAGCCATAATGACTTCTGTCTAAGTTCCAGGACATCATGAAAAATAGGAAGTTTGATCTGAAAATCACACTTCACAGAACCCTACTTGACATCTCTACCATGCAAAAGTGTTTCTTTTGTAAATGGTTTCACATTAAGAAGATGGAGCTATCATGAGTAAGTAATGTTTCAGTAGTAGAAGAGTAAGCATTGAGTAGATTTAATGGAATTAAATTAATCAATGACAAATTTGGTTTGTTTGCAGAAGAAAACTCTTTCTGGGAGAGTAACTTATAAATGTCACTCCATAGTACTCGTTCCATTTTCTTCTCTCTCCAAATTACATGTAATAGACACATTTCTTGAGGAAAAAACCTAGAGTGGTTAAATGACTAGCAAATCTATTCCACTAAACTACATTGGAAAATATATTTGACTGTTGGAAAATTGTCTGGACATTCTAGATTTTCTCATCCTACTGTATTTAATGGAATGAAAGATGCCTGAAATTTCACTGAAGTTATCAGTAAACTTGATTTCTTTACTGTAATATATGTAATTGTAAGGTTTAAACAAATGCTGGCAATGGACACTGAGCTTTACAAGCAAAACCCTGTAACACTATCCTTTGTGTTGATCCAATAATTACAGTTTTTCTCACAAAAGGATTTGAAAAGCCTTCAATTAAATTGGGTAAAAGAAGATAAAATATTTAAAATAAGAAAAGGCTTATATATATGAAAATAAAAGGATACCTGAGAAAAAGTATTAGTTCAAACTATTCAGCTTGCGCAGCATAATTATGTATTTCAATGTGGTATCTCATTTATATGCTGCTGTATGCACTCCTGATGTCAAAACAGAAAAAAAATAAACTCTCAAATATTCTTACAACTGCCTTCCAGTAGGGCAAATGTAATTACACATGTATTTGCAACCTCTGGCTATAAGGAATAGCAGTTGTGACTTGATTTTGAATTCCCCTCAACCTTGCCTAAGAAGCATAAAGATCTCCTTTTACAGTGATGTAAAATGTTGGCTAAAATTCAGCCCAAAGAAAACCTCATAATGTTATTCTGAGAAAGAAGTGGGTGTTCTGACTGATGGAAACAGAAGACATTATATTTAAACAAAATCTCACAATGAAAGAGGAAATTGAAGTGAATTGAAAGTTTAATGTCCTTCGGTAAAATGCAACATGCTTCATAACTGGAAGTAAAATGTCCATGTGTACTCTACCTGCTCTGATAAATCTCAGACTCAGCTTATGTCTTTGCAATAGCTGGAGAGAGCATTAAAACAGGAAGGTCCTGGGAGAATTTTGAAAGTATTATTTATCTTTTACTAGTTTTGAAGTAATACCTTTTTATTTATTTAGTTACACACAAATGAAGCAAAGATTCAATTTGGGGTTTGGGGTTTTTTTTATGGGTGGAGAAATATTCTTGGTCTGCCACAAAGAACATGTAATACTATTGTGGGTGTATTGCAAGCCCACCCTTTCTCTAGAGCTTTAAAGGAGGCAGAAGATTTCTTAAGGAAAGAGGATAGAGCTGAAGACAGAATCTTGTGGTGAAATATCTGGGCTGATTCTTTACCAAGATATGGTGTTGGTATGCAAAAATATAGAGACATTGATATTCCACGGATATGGATTAAGGGCAAGAAGTCTGAGGAGCTGACCTCCAGGACAAGTCAGCTGGCACTTTAATGAAAGAGCGCTGCTTCTCCATGGGTCACCCAAAGGATGTTCTATGGCTGATAAAAGAGGACAAGAGAACAGAACTTCAGGTCCAAATTGCTAAGGAGCTGTGTCACATATTTTAGCTGTAACAAAAAACCCTGGGATATTTTAGAGAGATGCAGCTGTCAACAAATGGCTAATTAGGGCAGGGCTTTTTGTCCTCACTGTTCCAGAGTTTCAAGCAGAGGAATTAATTAGCAGAAAGCCTTTAAGTTAGATGACTGTTTCTCCAGGAGCAACAGTATGAAAAGTTAGGTCCATAATGTATCACAGAGTCTTTCTTGTGAAGGCTTCAGATGAAGACTTTAACTGTTATGAAGTGTGAGGATCTATGCTAATAAATTTGAAGAAAAGGTCAAGTTCATGTTAATAACCAAATTGAACTGATGCCTCTGCACAAAGGTCACTGGAAAGGATTATGATTATACACAGTTTTAATGTAGGAACTATCAGCTTCATCACGGCTTTGCAGCTCTTCAGCAGTGTTTCTTCAAGAGCTGAATTTTACAGAGCTGAAAGAGTCTGAGAAGAGTTCTGAAAATTGAAAAAACTCAGTATCAGAATAACTGAGGAACATCTCTTCTGGGAAATCATATCAGAAGATTGTTTTATACAGTCAGGTCACCACCACAATACTTATTCTACTACACTCATAAAAGCCCTTGTCTTTAAAACATGCAATGTGCCATGTCCTCTGCAGCTATTCTCATAGGCCAGCATATTCAGTAATCTGCAGCATTCTAATTTGTCTAAATTTTAACAAGATAGATATAAGTTTTCTTGCTTTGGAAAACTGGAGAGAAAGGAATGGGAATGCCTATTATTGTATGAAAAAGCAATTTTCTTTGCCAGTAATCTTTCAAAACCCCATTGCTATTATTTGTGATGCTTATGTTTGACTAAGGTGGCTATCTTTCCCCTTACAGCTCTTCTATAGGTGGAATTACTTATTTTCCTATTAAACTCCTTTTTCTACCAACAGTATCTATAATTCAACCTGATTTCCTCTTCATGGTTAGTTTTGTTAAAACTCAGGATGCTCCTTCAAGTGCAGAAAAGCAGAACAAAATATTTTGAAAAACTAACTGGTCCCTTTGAAGAAAGTGAAATGTTTGCCAACCTTCAATAGTAAGTAAAGGGGCCCCAGAGAGACCTGGCAGGGAAGGATCTTCACAGTAGGTCTACAGGCTTCTCCTGGCTTGGGCTGAACACATTGTCAAGGACCTGCAATGTCAACTTTATGGACAGAAAGACTCCTAGACTTCAGAGGCAAGCAGGACCAGGATAACCAGATGTGCCTGCTAGTTGTCCCTCTGTCTGTGCCTGCCCTCAGAGGCATTGCATCACGGGTGGGGTTTTTTCCCATCCATGCCTTCTACTTTTCCTCTACCCACTGGGGCATCAAAGAAGCAGATTCAATGGTAAGAAATCCAGCTGCCTGAAGTCTGTGCCAAGCACTTTTCCGGGACAACTTCTCCTGATGAAGCACATACCCGCTTTGCCTTCAATGATGCCCTAAAAACCATTTGGTCCTTTCTTTTTGGTAGGTTATGAGGAAGAGACTCTCATAATATCTCCCCTAGACTTCACCTCCATGCCCTAGAAAAATAAAGGATAGGAAGACAAAATGCTTTATTGCTTATTCTCTTTTAAGGGAATATAAAAATCCTGTGTAGAGAAGTGAACTGTGAACAAAGAGCAGGAAGAATTAGGCTAGATGAACTCAGTTGTTTGATGCTAATTTTAATATAGCTATAGGATATAGAGGGGAGAATATAGGGAAAGGCAGAGGGGGAAAAATGGAATAGACAAGCAAGAAGGAGAAAAAGACAATCTAGAAGTCAGAGATATGAAAAAAAAAAAAAAACACATTAAAAAAAGGAAATATTTAAGAAAAATAGAGGTATAAATAAAAGGGGAAATGTACACACAAAAATAAAATTTCCTACCCATTGAAAATACAGAAAAAAATATCAGCTTGCATATGATATGGAAAGAAAGAAAGAGAGAAAGAGAGAGAGAGAAAGAGAGAGAGAGAAAGAGAGAGAGAGAGAAAGAGAGAAAGAGAGAGAGAGAAAGAGAGAGAGAGAAAGAGAGAGAGAGAAAGAGAGAGAGAAAGAAAGAAAGAAAGAAAGAAAGAAAGAAAGAAAGAAAGAAAGAAAGAAAGAAAGAAAGAATAATGAAAGAAGAAAGAAGGAAAGAAAGAAAGATTGAAAGAAAGAAAAAGAACAGAAGAAAGATTGGAAGAATGAAAGAATGATAGAAAGAAAGAATGAAAGAACAAAAGAAAGAAAGAAAGGCAGACATTTTGGAGAAAACTTAACACAAGAGCTGAAAATAAGTATGAGAAACAGTTGAACTGCAATTAAATCCCAAATTAGGAGGCAAATAGTCCCATTATTCCTCTATGAATGTTCCTTGTTTTGAAGACCATGAATTTTGGATGAGTAAGTGTTTAGGCTCTGTGATGAAACAGATAATCTTCAGATGCAGTGAATCTAGGTAATGAGGATGAGGGTGAGGCCCAAGATACCACTACACTATAATTCTCCTCATGAGTGACAGAAAGACTGATTCACTGGCTTAAAGCTGTCAAGAAGAAAATGATGGGTCTAGGCTTATGTCCAATACCTCCTTAACAGCCCAAGTGGAGTGCTAAAGCTACGTTTGCTGTCATTGAGGAATTTCCTGCCTTTGTGGGAAGCTGTTGCCCTGAGAGGAAGACCTACTCCATGCAATGGCAGATGAAAAAAAGGGGAATATCCAGCGGAATATTAGTCTCTGCTTTGAAAATACAGTGGCATGTGAAGAAAAGTTCAGGCAGGTCTTTTTACAATGCTTCACATGTGGAAAGGAAAGAGTAAGTAATTATTGTAAATATGCTGTTAACATGGGCCACAGGCCAGTAGCTTAAGCACTATCTAATTGTGTATGAGTGCCTTCATCCCAAAACAGACGGGGTCACAGTGTGCGTTAGGCTGTTATCTGAAGTCCATTTCCAAACTAGATATTTCTCATTTCCTAACAAGATCTATTCCCTGGGCTAGTCCAGTACTACATCACTCTTGACATCAGGACTAGATCCAAGAGGGATGGCACATATGTAGGATGGAGTTTGCACTACTGGAAACTTTCTGTTGTTTACACATTTTGTGACACTAAAATTTCCTGAGCCCCAGAAAGTCCTGCTGTCAAGCATTCAGAGAAGTATCCCAGCTGAGATTGCTTAGACCCAGAGCATAGACAGCACTTACTTTTGCTTCTTTGATTTAGCAGGTACTTCCAGAGGATGCCTGCAGACCTGGAATCCCTACAAAATCCCAGTCCTTTGCATATACTTTTTTCCAATTTCCCAGCTGAGTGCTCTAACCACTAGTTACATTCTTTTTTCACTTGCTCATGCCTAGAAGGTATGGTTGCAGGTACCAATAATTAGGAGAGCGATCTGAACTGCAGGAAATGCTGTCTGATGTTCTTACCTGAGGAATCAAATTTAAGTTACATACACAGGATTTGCACTTTCTGCCAGGTACTATGTTTGTTATGCATTCTTGCAACATCTAAAAATACAGCAAGGCAGTGCCTAACTTGTGACTCTGTGTGTTCTATTTTCTCTTCTGGCTGCATGCCCCTTACACTGTTCAATATATTAAGCTGTTCCTCTGGGCCACTAATGACATGGGAAAATGTGAAACTATGAAGATAATGCATTAAGCCCCTAATTGCTGAGAAAGTAAGAAAGGCAAAGAATTGATGGGCATAGTAGAGGAAGGCTGAAATCTAATTAGTCCCTCTTCCAAGACAGCTACATATTTCTTTACAACCAGATCACGTTCTAGGAGTTATGTTCAACAGTTGTGCTAATCTGCTCTCTGGAGAGGATCCCAGTGGTAGCTCCTCTACAACAGCTCAGTACTTCACACAACTCACTGCTAATCCTCCTCTAGTGTTTGCTACTCAACATAGGACTCAATATCAGAAGAAATCACTTGTATTATTGGCCAATTTTGCTTATAGTCTGCCATAAAGGTATAAGACACAGGTCTTGAAGTCCAAATATGCATTATTCCACCAAAAAAAACCAAACAAACAAACAAAAAAAAGCTGTCTTCCTGACTCCCATAAACAGCAATGACTTTATTTTAATAAAAGCAAAAATTTCTTGCTTTGTAATGATTATTTTTAAATTCTAAAAAGATATCTATTAAATTCATTTTGGGAAGGGGGATTCATTTTTGGTTCTGTTCTTAGCCAATGGAAATTTTAGGGTAAGAAAAGCAATGTTATCTGGGAATTTTTTGTCTTTCTTCAAACTTACATAATTACCACTAGTTTTATCATTCTGTGTTTTAGTTTCCAGAGAAGGATAAATGTCATCAGACTTACAAACCAATTTGGAGACTCATCAGCTCTGCTTACCATTTGCTTGCCAGGGGCTGGACTCACACAAATGGATTTGTTTTACAGGTAGAAGTGAAACTCTCATGAAACACCTGTAGTGTTACTCACTTTCTGCCCATGGGTTTCACACCTAAGACTAGAGTCCTGCAAAAGAATTAGTTCAGATTGATGGAGGTTAGACAGGAGAAAAAAAATAAGTTGATTTCTTGTGTTATTCAAAAGTGTGACTGAAACACCAGCACATTTTCACAAGTTTGTCCATAATAGATTTTAACCCCGCACTTTCTTTTAAAGAATATTGAGTACATAATAGTCCCACTGAGGTTTCACTGGACTTCTAATAAAATTCACATGTGTGTATTACTGTGAAAGAAAGAAGACTGAATACAGAAAGGTGTGTAAACTCTCAGGTATCACCTTGAGCTTGAGATAATTCTATATATTTTGTACAAAGTAAAACAGGACTGGAGGTTGTGGAAGACCACTTTTCTCACAACCTGAACTTCATAAGGGGTGATTGTCTACCCATTGTACCATGACAAAGTCAGAAACCTCAGTTAAACCTCAGCCTGAAGACACAATGGTTCATGAAAGCCTAGCTGTGCATGTTCACTTCAGCTTCACACCAGAATCACTCAAGCAGCCCTGAGTGTTACTCTGCTCAGACTTTATATGACTCCAAAGACCTTCATCTCAGTAAGGAGGCAGTTATGGCCTATATGAATTTAGGCAACTTTATTGTTTGCATCAGTGTTCAAAACTGAGTTGTAATATAGCATTCAACAGAGAAAACAGTTTCATGTGTCATCATGCATAGAGGGTCACAACCAAATAACTCAGAATATTTTATCCAGTGCTGATGCAAATAGTTGTTAATTAACAAGACCAGAAAAAGATGATGATATCTGAATCAGCAAAGAGATACTTTCTCCTCAAGAAAGAGGAAAAATATTTATTCTGCTTCAAAAGAAACTCCAGATTATCACCAAGTAAAGAAGAAGTGAAGTTGGCTCCTGGAAGAAATATATCTGTCCAGAACTGATCAAAGACTTCAAGGGAAACCTTAGCTAACAAGCTCAGCTAGTACACAGTCCTCACTTATGAATGCAATTTGAAACAAGAAGCAAGTGCAAGAAAAAAGGAGCTTCTGACAGCCATCTCAGAGAGAGCCTACAACAGGTCAGCTGAATAAGGAAGAGACACCTTTCTAATTAAGTCATACTGTAAGTAGATCAGGGAAGGTTTTTCTTCTCTTTCTTTATCCATGTCATTTTTAAACAAAAGAGACTGTTGTGTATCTTGAGTAGTATAAAATACAAAAAAATATTGAACTTAACTTGAGCAAGAAGTGATTTTGAGGTAGGTGGATAAAGGCAGGGCACTTTGCCACTAGGAATATTGCTGATGATGCAAACCTATAAAGTTTGATTCCAGTACTCCTTATCAAGCATCCCAACTTCCCATAATATGTCCTTTATGGTACTCAAAGTGTAGCAGAGGAGCATCCATGAAAGCTGGCTTAGCTGAATGGAGACCTAAATGGTTGGAGAGGGAGAACTATTTTCTATTCCCTGAAATGGCTCAATATATGTAGGAGGCAGCATACTTGAACCCCAGGGACAATAATCTGTATAAAGACATTAACAAGGCCAAGACAGAGTCACAAGCATGGCATACAATGATCCAAGCTGTTGCCACTATTTCTGGCACAGTCTGAGCTCAGGTCTAGATGATATTTGGGCACTGTCCCAGATGAGCTTGAGGCCAGAATGGTGCCTGATGTATTTAGCGATATCGATGTAGCTGGATCCAGCAGGTCTAAACTCCTACTGCATGTCAGATGGATGAGCCTTTCATTCTAGAGGTCAGCTGTTCTGTCACTTTGAGAATTTAGAAACTGCAATTTCTGAATAGAAAAAAATGAACCCTGTCCTACAATGAAAGACATGCAAATCATTTTCTGTTCTTCTTCCAGGTTTAACTATTGTATTCCTGAGAACACACTCTGACCATGTAAATCTAACAGAATATTTTAAAACTACTTACAGCATCACAATTTTAACAAGCAGCTCAGAAATACTTTGGGGTTTCCCTTGGTAGGATTATAAAATTTTTAAAAATACTACTTAAGCTTAAATTGCTTTAATGAATCCCAGACCTGAATTATTATGGACAACTAAAAATCATCTACCCATATTGTTTTCAAACTACAGTCCACATGGGACCCATTATCTCTCCACACTGGGAAAAGCAAAGCCTCCCTTGAACTTTCACAACATACAGTTTTGCTTCAGATAAACTAGATCTGTTTGCCCTTTTTTGTGTACTTAAGTATGTTTTCTGTGATGTCACCATACAGGTGCCAAATTTGTAGCAGCAGGTGACCTACTGAGCTAATACGGCTTTGGATCAACACAACTGTTCTTTGAATCAAACAAAATTTCATGGTTTGGATTAGCTCTCTCCAAGACAAATGTGTTATTTTGGGTGGATCACTGTAATTTAATTCTATGGCTAATAGAGGATGAGGTTATTATGGATTATCACAGCTCTTTCATAGCCACTACATCACAAACACTTTTCTGCTTTTGTTGAAATTGTTTTACTGACTCCAAAGACAGGCTTATTTCAAATATGCTGCTATTGACAATCATCAAATTTTGTATTTGATGCACATGGATGACGTTCACAATTGTTTCAAAGCAGTGGCACAGAAGCCTCTCTATTACTTGCTGTCAAAAAAATCTATATTTACCACTTTGCTGTAAGACTCTCATCATCGTGTGTCACCTCTAAGCAGTCAAAATGGGCATCGGCTGCAACCCACAGAGAGTTAAGGTAAAATCATGCTGAAGTTTCTGCAACTTTCAGGAGTCTTCTTGCTCTCCCTATTATAGTATCACTTCCCTTTTTAAAAACTCTGATGTCAGCTCTTAGTTCAGCAGATCAGAATTGAACTGCAGATTTCTTTAAGGGATGTGAATGTTTATTTTGACTCTGTAAAAGAGCAGCTCTTTAGTTAGCTCTTTAGGTTAGTTTAAAAAATTCTAGGCAAGTAGCAGAGGATCTTCATCTACTGTCTCAAAAATCTATCAGGCACTTTCTAGTGTGATTGAAATGAAACTTCTCCAGCTGCTCCTAATATTGCCTAAACCAAGGACAATGCTGAGGAGACAGAGTTGAAAATGATAGGAAGCCAGGATGGAGGCTCAACTGAAACAGAGGTGCCACTACGTCAGCTCATTTTTCATTACATGTGAAAAAGACTGGCTTTACCGGAGTTAGTAGTGGTTCTTATTTATTTTTTTTCATTTCTACATTGAAGTAGTGTAGTGGGTTGATGCTGGCTGGATGCCAGGCATCCACCAAAACTTCTCCATCACTCTCTTTTACAGCTGGACAGGAGAGAGAAAATATAATGAAGGGTTCATGAGTTGAGATAAGGATCGGGAGATATCACTCACCAAACACCATCATTGGCAAAACAGACTAGAATTAGAGATAATAATTGAATTTACTACTAAGAAAATCAGAGCAGATAATGAGAAGTAAAAAAAAACCACTTAAAAACAACTTCCCCTCACCCCTTCCTCCTTCCCAGCTCTACATCATCCCCCAGTGGAGCAGGGAGGCAGAGAATGGGGGTTATGGTTGGTTCATCACAGGTTGTTTTCTTTCACTCTTCAGAGAGAGGAGTCTTTCCCCTGCTCCACCATGGGGTCCCTCCCATGGGAGACAGGTCTCCATGAACCTCTCCTGTTTGACTCCATCCCATGAGCAACAGTTCTCCCCAAACTGTTCCAGTGTGGGTCGCTCTTCCACAGGCTGCAGTCCTTCAAG
The DNA here is from genome assembly GCA_013399915.1 of Illadopsis cleaveri. Taxonomy (NCBI): domain Eukaryota; kingdom Metazoa; phylum Chordata; class Aves; order Passeriformes; family Timaliidae; genus Illadopsis; species Illadopsis cleaveri. The sequence continues at coordinate 149,442 of VXBB01007325.1, read as the reverse complement.
GACAGGCTGCTCCTGTGGGTGCTTCCTTCTCCACGGGTCTCCCATGGGGTCACAGCCTCCTCCTCCTCTTAGGCATCCAAATGCTCCAGTGCGGGGCTCCCCCACAGGTTGCAGGTTTATCTCTGTATCCCCGTGGATCTCCACAGGCTGCAGGGACACAGCTGCCTCACCATGGGCTGCACCACAGGCTGCAGGGGAATCCCAGCTCCAGTGCTCCAGTGCCTGGGGCACCTCCTGCCCCTGCTTCTCCACTGACCTGGGGGCCTGCAGAGTTACTCCTCCCATATGTTTGCCTTCTTCTCTTCTCTGGCTGCAATTACAACTGTGCATTAACTTTTTTCCCTTCTTAAATCACAGACATGTCACCACCATTTCTAACTGGCCTAGTGGCCCATCCATCTTTAGAACTGCCAGGGATTGGCTCTACTGGACCTGGAGGAAGCTTCCAGCAGCTTTTCAATATAGCCACCCCTGCAGTCACCTGCTACCAAAGCTTGGCCATGCACACCCAAAACAAGCAGAGAGGGTTCTCAAAAGGGGCAGTACTCTGACAGCCCCTTTGTGCAATTCGTGCACGAAGGTGGGATGGTTTAGCATCTCCTGTTCGTCTGACAAGAAGAGATACCTAAGGAAAATAATCTGTGTACTGCTGACAAAGCATTTAGACTGGCATTGCCTGGTAGGACACTGCAAAAGCAATATTATGTGATTAAGAAGAATCTGAGTCAACCAAAACTTCACATGACGCAGAAGTAGCTTTGCAAGTACATTTTTAGGAAAGAAGATTACAAAGTCCCATTTATGGTTTTATACTCAAGAGCTAACCGAAACCATAGGTTTATGAAACAGGAGTGCTGGTGCCCACTCCAGCTTAAGAATTGGATTTTTTTCTGTCCCTGGCCCAATTCTTGCCTTTTTCATTGGAGTATTTCTTGTGTTTTAGGCAGTTAAAATTTTTAACTGGTTTAGCCCAATCTTAAAAGCAATAATGCTTGTTAGGGATATCATGCTGCTGTGGAGGAACAAGTGTAAGCAGACTGGCTGCCAGAAGACATGGACAGAAGTTCTTAAGCTGACACTGCTGACAAAGCTACCTTAATAGGAAAATACATCTGAATTTGGGAAATTAAGAAGATTTCACCTCAAATAAATTCCCACGTTTTTGTTAAGAAGCCTGAGGACAGGACTTGTCAATGACGGTATTTCAGCTGTGGGGAACTGTTTAAAATGCCCTGACAGATAGTTAGACAGTGTGCTGTCTGTAAGTCACTTAGAAGCAAAACTATAATAGTCTAGTTTTAAATATAGTAACGTTTGTGTGCCCTTGCCTGTTCCTTTAAGGTCAGATAAGAGTGATTTTAGGAAACCCAACAGAAACACCTCAGTTTCCAGGACATGTTGATCCAGAGAGGAGCAGAAATGCTTACTTGTCCCCAGGATCCCATCATGGGCCAGCCTTCCCTCAAACTGTGCGAATCCCTCTGCAAGTCTGCTCCTCCTGCACAGATTCCTCAGATGGCACATGCCAGAAGAGGCTCCTTCACCCTCATCAGGCTATGGGAAATGCCAAAACTGCCCTCAAAATCGTAACAGATCGTTTCCATGCAAGTAAAGACTATTGATATGTAAACGTCACTGTACTGATCTGCATGTCTTGTCCTGCTGCTCAAAATGTATCTAATAAAGACTTCTCTTCTTGCCCTCTGACAGATGATGTACATCCTATGTCTGTAGGGCATATATTTTTTTTTTACTTGTTTTCAGTTCTAACATTATTCTGTGGCAAAGTATGAATTAACATCAATATTTAATAATCAATCTTTCAGAGCTGGCCAAGTCACCAATGAAAAGGATGGTAGAAAAACAGAGTTTGCAGGCCAGCAATTTCTCTGCATAATAGAAGTTTGTATGGAAATGAGCACATGGTGACTGGCTTATCTTCTGCTCAAGGCAACAATCTCTTCCAAAGATACAGGCACTTTATATAGAGGCACTACATTCTCTTTGCTTTATTGAGACCTCCACTACAGTGTGAACGATGCCCCAAATGGCTTTCCCCCAACCTTCTGAGGAATAAAAGGAAGGAACAAACAGAGAAGCATTGACAGACTTCCTGCTGAAAGCAGTGATGCTGCTAGCAAAGGAACTGGCTGTACTTAGTACTTACTGTAAGGAAGACTAGGCTGTGCCCAGGAAAAAAGAAAAAGAGCAATATGCAATGGAGAGAAAAAATAAGGTTCTAGCATTCTTGCTTTCTAAATATTTGAAATGTAAGGAATCACAAGACAAAGGATTAAATCCAAGTAAAAAGACACAATTACCTTAAATGTTTTTGTCAAATGTGAATAGTGTCTGTGTAACCCTGTAAATGCCTAAAGCCTCATTTACATATTCTTCAGAGTTCTGCTTTTCACACCTTCTGCTCTAACTGTTTACTCCACACCTACCACAACATGGACAAAAGGTGGGTTTCTGTCTCAGTCCTGGAGAGTGTTGGGTCAAGCCCTCACAACACATACGGACCACTTCTTTTGGAAACCTGGGAGTTCTGGGAGTTGCTTGGACTTACCCAGTAAATGAGAGGCCTGAGTTAAATAATCTCTGCAGCTTGAGGGAATTGAAGACACTCAAGTTTCAAAGTTGCTGCATTGCAGAGCAGAGAAGGGAGGCTGTATGAATAGGCAGAGGAAGTATCAATACAGACACCATAATGCAATCCCAGAGTAAGTCTGCTGTCTGCAAAAAATGATAGGGGACACAAGAGGTATTTGTCATCTTAAATGGGATTTAGCATGTTATTCTAAAAGCATGTTAACTTGTCTGTCAGTCTTCCATATAAAACCAAGCTTGTGTGTTGTCAGCCCAGACTGTGGGCATGTGACAGAACTGTTTTGTATTCAACCCTTTTCATACTTGTTTGATTTTATTCTTTTCTGTCATACCCTCTTCATTCAGTGTCTTTTTTTTTACAAGCTCAAGAATTCTAAACCTATCTAATCTTCTCTGACAGGGGAAAGAGACACATCTCTCCTTCATGAACCTGTACTTCTATGAAGATTTTCTAGTTCTAAAATTTTTTCTAAAGAATGATGACAGATACGTGCAATATTCAAGCAATAGAAGGAGTTATGGGTTTGTACTTTGGCTGCTACTGTAAGGATACTTTTTTGATTTGTTTTCTCTCTTTGACTCTGATTCTATAATTGCATTTGTTTTTTGACTGACGTTGAATAACAAGTTCATCCATACAGGTTTCACAATGCTGTCTGTAGCAGTGACTTGCTGAGTGATAATAATTTCCTTTCAGCTCTCTGCTGTGTGTTGTTATAGCAGGGATTATTTCTGCCATTGTCACTAATTTGTGTTCATCAACACTGAACAGCACCAGATCTCAGCTCACTGCAGCAGCCTGTACTGAGGAAGTTCCTGCAGCACCCTTTGGTAACTCCAGTTTACACTATAGGAGTTTTCTAAGATCAGAAAACCTCCCTGCCCACATCTTTTTCAGACCACTAATGAATGCTGACCAGCAAAGTCATCCTACCTCCATTGTAAAATGTCTTACCATTCCTATGTAGTCTTCTTTATTTTTTCATCAATGGTAATCTACACATGGAACTTTCTACTTAAAGCATGGCAGCTTATTTTCTGTGTTTCGTAACAGACCTACTCAAACTCTTTTGGAAATGCCACGCACAACATATCAAACAGTTCACTGTTATCAATGTGTTCACTGACTTTTAAAGAGAATTACAGACATGCAAGGCATGACTGCCGCAGGACCCATTGTATCATGTTCACCAATACGTGTCTTAATCCTGTTTTTTACCATAGTTCAGTGTCTTTTGCTCAATATAATAGTCAAAATTACTGTTGTTTCCTATATCTCACCATAATTAGAGTGTCATGTTTGATAATTGACATTTCTCAGGTACCTTGGATGACTTAAAATATTAGCATGTCATGGTTACTTGGCAGTTGCTTACACTGGATCCCTCAGAAGTCTTAGGCAAACACCCTTGGGTCTCATATATTACTTCATATTATTTTCGTAGGCAACTTATAGCTTGACTCTTTATGTAACAATACGAGAATTCTTAATGCTAGTTAGGAGTGTTATCAACTGAACTAAGGATAAACAAAAGATTTTGTTTGATGGAGTTGTGGCTGCTGCTAAAGCTGCTCTGTAGAGTGCCCATCAGGATTACTAAAAGACTATCAAGAAATCAGGTGATATTTCATGGCAGTATGATAATGAGTGATACAATACAGGTGGTATCAAAAAAGGTATCAATTTTTAAAGGTTCAGTAAAACATCACTGGATATGTATTATATCCAGTGATAGATAGTATGAATATATTTTTATGTCATTGTGTATCTTATATTTCTGTGTAAGACAGAAATGTTTACCTCTGAAAAACAAAAGAACTACAAATCTCATTTTTACCTTTCCTCCTCTTCATCATGATAAAGGGGCTATTGGTATTTGTACACTAGAAATTCATTTAAAAATGAATTGTTTGATGAGAGCCTGTAAGAGTAAAACAAATAAATCTGAAAGAGCTACAGATGTTGGGGCAGGTTATTAGACTGACTCATGGAAGCAGTCTGCTCTGACAGCCATGTAATGTCCTCTGTGTTCTATTTTTCTCTGCTCACATTGGTGACTCTTTCTTGGCTAAATGTTTTTGCTTAGTGTTAAATCCTTTTTACAAATTCTCAGTGTCCTAAATGAGGAGTTGTGGGATTTCCAAAAAGCCCTCAGTGTTGGCCAAACCTTGCTCTGGGAAAGTTGAGTGTGCTTGATGGTTTAAGAAGAATCATGATACTAAAAAGTACTGAAGAGCTTACCAGAACAGGGATATTGGTCACACAGTTTTGGGGTGATCAACCATGATGTAGGGCAAATGGCTGGAACTTTCTTCAGGGATTTTAGTCTAGCAGTTGCCTTTATTTTCCTTATTATGTTCTGAATTGTTTCATATAATGCCTAGTACTGATACTTGATTTACAGTAGAAGGACATTATGCTAATAATTCATATATTGCTGGTCTCCAGTGTCTCACTTAAAGACAAGTGTTGTCCCAGGAGCTGCTCTAGGTCTGCAGCCTTGTTAGATGCAGGCTCACAGCCAGGTTGCATGACAGAATCATGAGACTCTCCAGCTAAAGAGGAGGAAAAGAAAAAATCTCCTGTAAATTACCTTTCTCAACTCTCAGTTCTTGTGAAATGGCAGTGGCTGTTGTTTCCGTATCAGGTGCTTCCAGCCAGGAGCAGAGGGCACCTCTCAGCAGTATCACTGTTCAAGGTCACAGGAGGAACAGAGTCTGCATATAGATACTCCAGAGCTCAGTCTTCCTTCTGGCTCCTGACTGTCTCCCAGCCACAACCTGTAGTGATTAAAGCAGCCCTATTTTGCTGGCACTGTGGTTGGTCAGAAGGGAAGGAAGAGTGATGGGGCAGAGAGGTCTTTGCTCATCCTAGCGGAGCAAGAAAATGTGAGATGCAGCACAGGTTTTGATGGGTTACATGACTGTAAAAGATAGATATGTAAATTATTCTGTCACCATGGAACAGTAAACAGAGTAGAGTTGGGTTGCAAGTTCAGCATGCCTTGGCTAATGGGGACAACAACCATTTAGCCTTTACAACCTCTTTTTTTAATACAAAGGAAAATGACAGAGTTCAAGCATTCAAAACGTAAATTATGAAATAATTTATTTTAACTGTATTTTAAACATCTTTTCCCTCCCTCTATAAGGACAGAAAGCTGTTGATGACAATCTCTTGTAGACTGAAATGATTTTTAGCCACCCTATGTCCAGGGAAAGTTTAGTAATCTGGATGTGCTGTAGAAATTGCTGCTATTTCAAAATCAGGTCTGCTTCCAATAAGATGAAACAAAAATAGAAAAAAAATAGGAGAAGGGAGGGAGAGAACAGAGAAGGAGAGGAGAAGGGGGAGAAGGAAAGAAATAACAGCACAGCAAAATCTGCATCTCTGCCATTATGTGGATTAGCTCATAGCTGCAAAAAAGTCTGGTTGCAGCATCTTATCAGCAGTCTCAGAATCTGACACGTAGCCTGACATGCCCAAGTCAGGCTAGACTAGAGTTTCATTAGCATCTCTGATCACGCATAGCTCATGGCTATGTTGAAAAAGTTGCAGCTTTGACTAGCTAAAAGATAGATAAGGAAAGAAGAAATCATATAGGAAAGCAGAAGGGAGAAAGTGGTAACTTAAGTCCCAGTCTCATATCCATTACTTCATGGAGGCAAGACAGGTGGTGATGGGCTCACATCACATTTCTCTGGCTTGAGTTTGCCAAGAGGTGTCTTCTCAGATAAAGTAATACAATGTCAGACCTTGGACTTTGTCCCAGGGTCATGAGAGTTGTGAGGATCTGTTACAGTGAAATTTGCTTTTTAAGGACAGGAGATATTATTAAAATTTCCCTTTTCCCCTTTATCATCATTCAGCTTTTCAGATGTTGCCGAATTTGCTGTACCAAATAGAGGGTACAATTCACCAACCAGACTGCTCTTGCCACACCTGACTGCAGGAGCTGTAAGATCCTTACAGGTTGTGCAGAGCTCTTGTGCTCTGGAGATGCAACCAATATTACCCCATGCAATAAGACAGTAATTCAATAGAACAGTCAAATACAGAGTGTTGTGATGTCAAGTGAACACGATTTAATAAACTAATTCAAGAAACTACCACTGTAGTGACTGACCTAAATTAAAGGATTCAGAGCTTTCTATCCATATTGTTAAAGTCTATCTGGCAACTCCTGAGCACCAGCAAAAGTAAATCCATCTTCAGACCTGGTTTAATTACAAAATATTAAAGGAGTGTTCACCACCAGTGAAATAACTGTTTTTGTCAGGGGTCTCAGACTGTCTTCCTGGGAGTCAAAGTCTTGGTTGCGTACATGGGTGAGTTCTGCTGACACAGGAGACATCTGCTCACCTCTCCCTAGTCCTTACCTTAAGTCCTTTGTATTTCTGCAGTCGAACACTACAACCAAATGGAAAAATGGCCAAGTTTCATCCTTACACAGCACAAACACAGGAGCTAATCAAGAGATTCATACTCTAGAGAGATGGAGAGTAACACCCACACAAACCTGCAAGCTCTGTGTGCTGTCTAGTTTAAACACACACAATCCTAGGTGTTAAGATATCTCTTTTAGACAAGAAGAGAGGAGGATGACCAAGCTGAGCTGCTTCATATTGTGTGACCTATGAAAATCCATCTGTAAAAATCTGTCAGGATCTATAATTCAGGGTCCACCTTTTCACATCAGAAGAAACAACCTCCATTTGCATGCATGACATCATTTTAAAGAAGAAAGAAGGTGAAGAAGAAGAAAAGAGTCAAATTTACCCTTGTCATCCCTTCTGTCAATAACGAGTTTTGTCAATGCTATCATTGAAGATGAACAAGGACTAAGATACGAGTTACCCTGTCTGGGTCCACAAGACATTCTGTGCCTGGGGGACAAGGGTAGGTAGACTGGCTGTTGGATGCTGAAAGGTGAAAGCACTGCCAGAATGAATGCAGCCTCAGTCCCAGCTATATTTATGTCTATGTTGGGACAGTGAATTCCTCTACTGCCTGAACTCCTATCTCTGCAAGTAAGTTTTAGCATGATAGCTATGGAGTGGAGGAACCAAGATGAAGACCTGCACCCTTTTACTGTGTGCTATAAATGATGTTTCTCAGCTCTTACCTCAAGAACACATCTCTGTAAAATAGGCAGCTTTGCATAAATGCAGTCACTACCATGAACCATTATCAAAGAAAGGAGCATAAATATAACACAGCATTTTTACTTATAGACAGCTGAAGTGAGTAAGGTCAACAGGAAGCAGCAAATGAGGTCTTAATGAGTGATACATCTCCTGCTTCTGAGAGGAAAATTTTGCCTGAGAGAAATAAAAACAGTATCAACACAGAGGGAAGAAAGCTACAGCTCTCAGATCTCTTGAGTAAAATCTTTGCTGTGTGAAATGAGCAGACAGCACTGGTATGCAGACATTTTGGGAGTGGAAAAGAATTATAAAACTTACACTCCAAACTAATTTTAAAAAGCATATAGAATTCAGGGGGGCAAAATGAAGTCTGAGTCTAAGAGAGCTCGAATGATGCCAGACTTTGAAAAACAACCCTTGTCTCACCTGATCAGTTTGACAGTATAAAGTCTGAAATGAATTGCTTAGTTAAGGGAAGAAACAAAGGCCTGAAAAGGGGGAACAGATTTAATGGAAAAGTAAATCTCTGGACTAGATTTGTGATGGATTAATTTCTTTGTTTAACGCAGAAAAGTCTCTGTAGAGTCAAATCTCAGCTTAGAAAAGAGGGTAACATATAAAATGGAGTTTTTCCTATCCCTAAGCTTAAAGAAAACAGTAAAAAGAAGCAGGAGGTTGTATTTCACTTATAAAAAGATTTTTAAAATTTATAAAAGAAACTCAGAAAATCATTGGAGCAAGAACAACAGAGGCAAGAGTTTCAACAAAATCAAGCACAACCAAGAGAGTCATGTTAAATAAGGAACATTGCAGAATTATGGAAGAAATGGCCATAGTAAACGACAGCTGTTAGGCCTACATATTCCAGTTGCTCCATGTGCTACAGGGATGTGAAGCTGCCAGCAACCTGAATGCTTCCCAACTCTTCCCTTGCTGGAAAATTTTTTATGGTGCTTGTCTTCATCAACCAATGAAGACTAGATTAGCCAATGCAAAGCAGTGGCAGAGCCACTTGTGGAGTAAGATATTGGCTTCCTAAATATAATATTTCCATGTCTTTAACAAGATATCATCAAGGGAAAATGTTTTAGTTCGTTTCAGGCTGTTTCTAACTCTAATTTGTTTTCCTTGGAGAAAAAAATGAAAGGAAAAAAGACGGAATAAGTCCCACTTCTATATAAAGTTTAAGTATTGTAAATTGCATTTTTGAGCAAGAAGCCAGTAAATAAATTATAATCTCTTTTGAATACATGTTGTAACATAATTCTTAATTTTTTTTACTTACTACTCAATTTAGAACAAAAGAGCAACAGATGTCGGAGTTGAAGAACAAAAGAGCAACAGATGTCAGAGTTGAGAAGGTCACTGCACTCAGAGTGCTTCAATAAAACTCCAGAGGGCTTCAAGCACCAGCATCTTGTTATCTAGACATCTTTCATACCTTTTCTATGTAGCAATCCTATGGGCAGCTCCACACAGCTCTGGCTCTTTCTCTCCTTTTTCTCTCTTTCTTCTGCAGTTGCATCTCGCTGCTTCCTGTCCCTGGCACAGCCACCTAACACTGTCTGTCCCTTGTACAGTGGCTTACCTTATCTGTCCCTCACACAACCTCCTGTCCCTTCCTCCTCACAGCACAACCAGCAGACTCCAACTGGCTCCCTACCAACTAACTCACTCTTTATCACACCCAGCTGTGAGGGCAAGCCTGTTCCCACTCTTTGGTAATTAACACAACTGCAATGTATTGGAGGCACGATTGCCTTTAGCACTATCTCTGTCTTCCCACAACAGATATATCTAAAATACACTTAAGGACATCTCCATCAAATTAGGACAGCCAGTAAACTTCATATTTCATTGTATATTTTAGTTCAAGTTGAAACAGAATCCCAGATTTGAATCCTTTCCTGAAGTTCAGTATGACAAAGCATTTCCCTTGCAGCATGGGGTATGCCTTCTAAGATCATCTGAACATATTAGGTTCTGCTATTTCAGTCTTAAGGCTCTGCTTTCACTGTGAGTGTAGTATACACTGTAGTCTGAAGAGGACCAAAATGTTTTACTTTAATTCAAGCTGATGAAGCTCGTATAGAGTATCTGTGTGAAATTTCATTGCCTGTAAAATGCAGGTCAGTTTAGATGATCTAATGGTCCCTTCTGGCCTTAAACTACACAATATCTGTCAAACAAACCATTAAAATGTTGCTGTGTGTAATAATCACAAAGATAACTACAGCTTTTGTAAATGCCCTCTAATTTAAAGGGTACCCTTCATAGTCTGCATACAAGTTCTAATTAGCTATTTTAATGATGATCCTAAATGTGGCAAGTGGTTTGTATAACAGAATTTAACAGTTACTGGTATAGCAGGGATCAGATATATACAACAAAACTCTCTTGTCCTCCAAAACTGAGGCTGCACCTCTCAGAGCAGCATAATGTTTCCCAGTGCTTAAAAACTCAGATGTTCTCCCAGGTATTATCTGGATCAGTAATAGCTGTCTCATGCCAAAATTGCACCAAGAACTATATTAAGAAAACTACCTGTAGGAATGGTGGCACGTGCCTTTGTCACCTGCTCTGTTTAGTTTTAAATACATATTTTTTTGAAACTTAGATATAATTTGCATTACTATATTGGTAGCTTGACAGGTTGCCTGAAGGAACAGGGAGGAAGAAGGAAGAATGGCTCAGAAACAAAGTATTACTCAGCCAACTAGGAAGCTGTTGAGACAATTACATATCTGTTGGTTCTGTATCACTAGTTAATGTTTTTTTCTATTACAACTTTATGTTCAAAACCAGGGGGCACAGCTTCATTTAGAGAGAGTTTCGTTCCACCCAGATGAGGGTGACACCCAGCATTTCCCTGAGGACTCTGGTGAAGACAAATCTACCCAAGTGTCCCAGCAGGGTGAGGTGAGTATAGGAGTAAGATGGACATGGCTTTTAACTATAGTATATTTCATCTGTTTCTACAGAATATTTTGCTTCAGCTGGTAAATTAGCATATCCTAAGAAGTATTTTTGATCAGTGTGTGACTTCGGTCACCAGGGAAGAAATGCAAATACCTGAACACAGTGAATCTACAAGTTCACTGGCACGCTGAGGGGTATGCAGCTGTGGATCAGGGATTTTCTTTGACAAGCCAGTGCTTGCTTTGGGTAATTCCTGTAACTATTGTGCTGGAATGAGGCACTGTGCCTTGTTCAGTGCCTTCTGGTACCATAACATAGCTCATCCATTTGTGACACAGTTTACTCAGGCAGAAATAGTTGGCTAATGAGATATTTTCCTCACTGAGGAAAGCAAGTTAAGTAGTATCAAGGTACAGACCTAGGCCATTTTGACTCCCAACTGCTGGAATTTTTAGATCATTAAAACAGTCCCTAATACCTACTGTCATGCAATTACCAGAATTTATTCCTAATGGCTTACAGGATCTATTTTTTCTGTCCACAAAATATCTGAAAAACATCAAATATAAAATAAGTTAGGTTATAATTAGTTGCACTTAACTCTAACCATCAAAAGTAAACATTTAACTCCTTTAAATTGTCTAAAGGTCTTTATGACCAGCTTAAATGGCAATTCTAGACTGGAAGTTTTCAAACAGCTAAAATCAGATTGTTGTGGTGTGCATTTTGGGTTTCGTAAATTCTGTATGCTTTTGTTATTCGTTTTATAATGGTTTATCTCTACACCCCCCAATGCCCAAACACCTGTGGTTTCTCCCTGGTGGTGGGTCTTGTCAATCACCTTGTAATCCTGCCTAAAAGCCTGGAAGATTCTGGTGAAGATGCTCAGTGATTTGGCAAGTTCTTGGGCTCCCTCCTTCTTTCATTGTTCTGTTAAGTGTCCCCTGTTCTAGGTCTTCCTCCCCCCCGGAGTTAATTGGTTCTAGGTTCTCCCTTGCTCTTTGTATGCCCCTTGTATTTAACTTGAAACCCAAAGCCCAGACCTCGCTCTTCAGGTGGGTCTCCGGGTGGAATAAACCTGGCTGCTACTCACGTGAGGGTCCTCCTTTCTTTCACACCATTCACCACGTTTCAGCCGGAGGTTCAGACCCACAATACTCCTATATGTGAGCTCGGTGCCGAGCTAGCCGGTAAGCTGCACCGAACACCTGCATCAGATGACACAGATTATCCTCTCCCTCCCTGGATTATTTATATGAGCCATTTCTAGCCTTTGTAAGATGCCATATAGGACCATTTATACATGATGGGTTGCCCTATATCCCAAATAGTTTGCCATCCTTTTATGGAACAGGGAATTGGAAAAGTGTTCCGTGTAATTTTCACTTTCCAATGTTTTTTAGGGGTCGCACTGGAAATTAAATTTAATTTCACTATACAAATGGTCTTTCTTTCTTATTTCAGAATAGCTGGTTTCTTTCATAACCATGGGACAAATATGACCAAACCCAGGTTTACCAGGCAAGCAACAGATGTTGCACACTGTTTTCTGTCTCATTGTCTAAGTGGAAGGACTCTTGTGGACAAACCTGTCTGCAAAGCTTATAGCCAGGCCTTGGTTGGTGCTTTCCTGATGAAAAAACTGTGTGAAGGAAGCTGTACCATGTCTGCAGCATCAAGTGGACCCCTCTGAAGCCACGTGAAAAAAGATGTCTTGTGCACATCAAGCACGCTGTCTGCAGATTCAACAGACATTTCTGCACACAAAGTCTTCTGGAATTGCAGGTTTCACTGCCCAGGTCTTCAGAACATGACAAAGAGGTTGACAATTTTTGTGCCAGTTCCTGGCTGCTGGGGCCAATGTTGCAGTTGATCTAAATATGAAAGTATGTCACCTTCTTCATAGTAGTTTTTCTCTCTGTTATCAGCTTAAGTATTTCTGGCCATTGCTTTGTTGTTCTCAAGTTATTTGTCTTCTTGTTCCAGAACCTTACAAAGGCTTGCAAATAGCCACAGGGCAAGCTCCATTATAAATTTTAACTCAAATATTTGTTGATTTGTAGACATCCGAGATACCAAATAATAGAAGCAAATAGTCATTTCATATATGAATAGTCTGAAATATATTTTCAGAGTACTTTTTTTGTATATCTAGCAATAATAGCACTGGCTCATTAAATGGAGAGAATGCTCAATTCATATGCTCCTTAGTATTCAAAACAAGATTTACAACCTATTACCATTAGAACGTATCTTTTCAAATTATACCCCCCAAAAGAGCATTTTTATTATTAATTTTCATGATTAATTATTTCCATGAAGAAAAGTCCTTGAAAAAGATAAATTCCTTGTCAATTGAAATGACTGTGCTGTAGTTGATTCACTAACTCTTTCCATAGATTAACTAAATTAATCATTCTCCCTATAGCAATACTTCATATTTATTTTATCCGAAAGTTTAATCCAGTTTTCATTATATATAAACCTGTGGCTACTATCCTGTGGGAAAATAAGCTATTCCTACCACTAGGGCTGCATATCTTTAAAAAGAAGAAATTTTGAGAAATAAACACTCCTGTTGGTTAATCTAACTACCATGTTTCAGTTTTAAAATTTTCTGCTAAAAGCCAAGGCTTAAACTAACTGAAATAAAAGGGAAATTTTAAACACCCAAGAATATCAAGCTCTATGATTAATTTTAATATTTAAAAACCATATTAAGTTCTGAGGAATTGAAAATTTATTGTTTTTCAAATATATGCTGATAATACGGAGCTAGGTAGCACAAAAGAAACCCTTTTTTCCTCATTTTTAAAAATTTATCTTGTCAGTGCTTTTAAGTTAAGTGCTTTTTTATGTTGGAAATCGCTTATTGTAGAAATCCCTCAGACGAGCAGAAATTGAAAACTGCTGAATGTAAGCTAAAACACACAATATGAAATTTGTGTTCCTACAATTGCTTGTGTCCATATATTTGGAAAAGTTTGTGATTTTCTATTAGTGTCAGTGCTGGGAAGTATGAGGTGGTTNAGGTTCAGACCCACAAAACATCAGTTTTGAAATTTAATAAACATAGAAAATAGGTTTAAAGTCATGAGGAAAAAAGTTTCAAACATTTTCTCATAGCAAGATTGGAACTTCTTTTCAATTCCAGATGTGATTTTACATTAGTGTCTCTTGAGAAAGCAACCTTTCAAAATCAGCCATGAAAACATTGTTATGGTTGTCATATCCCAAGGTAAATAACAGGTTTGTTGGTTGTATCATCTTGGAGAGCAAGTTTTTCTTGTTTGTTCAGCTAGAACTCCCAGTCCTTACATTATTTAGAGAATTTTTCCAAGTGAAGAAAACTCCTATAATGATCTTATGTTTGCAAGGAAGCGGCTAGACCATGAGAAATGGGAGCCAAGGCTTCCAAACAAGGTAGCCGTGAATTGACTGGCAAGGAGAGAAATAATGATAACATGAAAACCAAGAAAATCACAAATAATTAAAGTTCTTGTTTTTCCTTTTTAATCTCATGTAGATGAAAGTATTGTAATTTTTACCTGCAGAAAATCTCAAATTAGAAATACATAAATATACATGTAACTTATGGAAGATAAATGTTAATTCTGTCAGAAATGTCTTAAATACTACAGGGAGAAAGAGATATTTCCTGGACAAATAAATGGTTCATATATACTTTATCATACACTAAAGCCAAACAGTATAAGAAAATAACATGGAAAGGTGTTTCCTATTTTTGAGTCAGAAGAGAACAAAATTCCTCCTGTAGGAGAACTATGGCATTCTCTCATCCCACTGGAGTACCCTAATTGCTTTCAGGGAGTGAGACACCAGACACATTCTGTCCCATGGCACTCAGTGCTTTATAACAACAATTTGACAAACTCAGGTTTCTCACTCCCAGAGTCTCCATTTGTTCAAATACCTTCCCAGGACATGCAAATTCTTTACAAACAAAAATATTTCTCAAACATTACATACCTAACACAGAAAACAAACAAACAAAAAACCCAAAAACCTCCCCAAAAAATCCCTTCTTAAAAGAAGAAAAAAAAATCAATTTTTAAAAAAATTGTATCTAGCTCTATTCTGTGTCTCAACCAATGATCTTTTGTTGCTGGTGGGAAATAATGAGTAAATACAAAGTTCCTTGGGAAAAAACATCAGAAATCTAAGTAAAAGAAATAAATTTACTCACTAGGCCCTTGTCCATAGTCTGAAGGCTAAGATTTATCATCTGCTTACACTCTAGTTCAGGGAAGCCAGACACTTGCAAAACCTCAGATCATAAGATGAACTGAAATGATTTGTATCTCCTACACAAGTGGTTGGTAGATTGCAACCAACTTTTCTTATACCATGAAGAAACTTCTCCTTGGACCTCAGCCACTGCCTTTGAGCAGTTGCCTCATAAGCCATAAAATCTAACCAAGTGAAAAGGTGGCCACACATTTCAAACTAAATGTCTCATCTGAAAAATGGACCTCTGAGCAAGTAACTGATGAGTGATAATGGTGCTCTAATTCAACATCACTATGCTGCAAAATCTGTGTGAATTCTGCTCTAAAAGGGCAGAAACCTTTTTTTAGAAAATCAGATTTTCAGGGCAGGCAGACATAATATTTTAAGTCATGTCATCTGCCCTCTACTGACATTCTACTCAAACTAATATGTGGCCTTTCACGTAAAGTCACCGTTCCATATGTATTTTAGATTTCAGCAACTGTCTGATTTGCTTTGACAAGACAACTGATGGCTTTGCCATTAGGTAAGGTAGAGCACTGACCTTCTCAAAAATACACAAAAACAAGCTCAGAAGGGAATATTTTAACCAGCTGCTAACCCACAAGCAATTCAAATGTACGTTACAGAATAATTTTTTGCTGTAACCTTTGGAAGAGCAGCTGCCACAGGACACCATATTTTGTGTATTCAAAGAAAGATGTAATGCTTTGGAGGAGAGACCACCAGAGCTCAGCAGAAAGGAGGCAGCCCCTCAATTAGATATCACAGCTGTTGCTAGTGTGAATTATTGCAAAACATCCTATTGAAAGTATTGTCCTACTTTTGCAGGTAGTTCAATGGCTATTTTCAAGAAATGTATTACCTCAAGCCAGTATGTTACACTAAAGATTTTCCTGCAAGTCCCAGAGCCCACAATGGGCCAGCAATTTGCCTGCTCTCTGCTGGGGCCTTTTTGTCTCTAACTTCATTCAAAGTAGAAAACATGGCTATCATGGTTTGGTTTCATGAGGAAACACTCTATGGAAAACATTGGAATGATGGTTGAAAATGAAGAGAGATGCAGCTTCCCACAGAACTTCCCAGAAATAAAGTGCAGGCAGTAAGATGCAAAAAACTTCACAGGTTCTTCCCCTAGAATTTGCAAGTGGAAAGGAGATCCCTAAGAAAATCTGAAAAGGGAGAAGAGAAATAGAGGCAGAAGAAAGAGGGACATTATAATACAATAAAACATTGCATGCTTAGCACAAATGAAGCCTGCATAGCGCTGTGAAGATTTCTTTACTTCACTTTCTTGCTAACAACTGGTGTTGTGAAGGGTATGTCAATAATCAATGTTGACAGCTGCCTTGCACTAAAGGAGTTCAATAAAATTGACCTGGCTTGATAAACTTATCAGTGAGTTGCACCAAATTTCAGCATTGCCTTTTTTGATTTGTCATGTATTATTACCATTAAATACCAGTTCAGCATTGCTGCAGTCAGCGGCTTGGTCAGCCACCTGAACCTGTCATTCCAATGATAAAGCATCTGCTCAGCATAGAAGAAAGGGCTTGCTTTTGTCCCATTCTAATTTCAAGCATGAAACCAAAACCTTGATAACCAAACTCATTAGGAACCTACTTGCCCACCATGGAAAATTTCCACCTGATTTGAATAAAAATATGTGTTGCAGTTGAGATTTTTTTGCTTCATATTTTAAAGTACAGAGTGACGGGTGTTTCTCTTTTCCTTTTAAAGGATGCATTCCAATTTATTACCATAAAACAGAGATGGTTGAAAAAATTTGAGCAATTTTAGAAGCACAGTAGAGCATTTTGTTTCTAAAGGTGTTCTGGTAAACATGAAGAAATGTGGGTGGTGATGTTAGGAAGAAAACAGTAAGGTTCAAACAGCACAGATCTTGAATATGGGGTTTAGAAAAATATATTTCATTTGAGCAAGTGTGAATTAGACTTCCAAATAATAGCATTCTCCAGGGTAGTTGCATTGCTATGATGTACCTTGCAGTTTCAAAAATAGCAGGCAATGAAAAGAAGGCAACTGTTTTATTGAGATAAGTCAAATATTAACAGAGGAAGTAAAAAAAAAGGAAAGTCTCACTTTCACATAAAGTGTTTCAAAATCACTTTCAGCCATATTAACTTTCTACTTTTAGCAAAGTTTTCACATTTAAGGCCTGCTAGGGAAGAATAATACTACCTGAAAGGAGAGTGTAGTGAAAAAGGGTCAGTCTTTCCTCCCAAGTAACAAGAAACAGGACAAGATGAAACACCACCCAGTTGCACCAGAGGACGATTGCATTGGATATTAGGAATTTTTTTTTCATGGAAAATATCATCAAGCACTGGAACAGGGTGCCCAGGGAAGTGGTGGAGTCACTGCCCCTGGAGGTATTTAGAAGACGTGTGGATGTGGCACTTAGGAACATGGTTTTGTGGTGGACTTGGCAGTTCTGGGTTGAGGGTTGAACTTCATCTGAGAGGCATCTTCCAACCTAAACATATCCATGATTCTAGGTATGAAGTATGTACAGGAGTTCAGAGTTCCCTGTGTTGCGCTAGCAGTCTTGCAGACAGTGCTCACACTCAGAAAATTCTCAAATATCTGAGAATTTTCCTGAGCAAATTAAAACTGACAAATGTGCTTCCATCTCTAAAGTGCAGAAATGCAATGTATTTCTTGGAATCTTGTACCCTTATTCTCTATAGCATCCTAAATATTCACATGCACATTTCAAAGTAATATAAACATTTAACAAAATTACTGGTTTTTAACAAAAGCTTTGTTCCAGTCGCCTCCATATAACCATGATACTTAAACATTTTAAATAATTTCTGGCTTCTGAAGATAAAGTTCAGAGATCACAGGATAATGAAGTCTGACCTTCTGTATCTCAAAAGATATTACATTTCACCCAGATACCTGCAAACCAAATCCAAGAACATTTAGCCAGTTAAACCCTATATTCTGATTTCTTTGAGCCTTTGTAGACATACAGATATCCAAACAACTCAGTAGTTCTCTTTTGGGGAGTTTGTTCTCACTGTCAGATCTTGTTACAGCTGTTCTTTAATTCAGTTCGTTTTGTGTGTCTATACCAGCCACTGGTTACCATGTGCCTTTCACCAGCTAAAGTGACCATTAACATTTAGCTGCTCTCCCTCAGTGATATGAGTATGATCAGAGTATGAGAAAAAACTCTTCTTCAAGGTGTGGATTGCACTTGCGGCTCTTCTCCAGAATCCATCCAGTCTTGCATTGCTAATATCCTCAGTATGTCTGACCAGTACACTCATCTACCCACAAAAAACCCCCACCAGCTTGCTGTGGAGCTAAAAATATGTGCTGAAGAGTTTATTTTGTTCTCTTGATCATTAAGGGAAACCTGAGTCATTTGAGGAGATGTCTAATGTTAAAAACAAATGTCCCTGAAACATTCGCCCCTCTGTTAAAATGTGCAGAGAAACCCCTGACTTCTGCATGTTGAAGAGCAGCAGAATTGTGTTGGATTCAGATACTTTGCGAAAGTTGATTATCATGTTGCTTCATTTTGTATCTTGGTCATTTTTTAATTGAAATAAATTTTCCAATAATATATGTTGCCATGGATTTTCCCATGCCACTTGTTTTCCTGTGAAATTCTATGAATTTTACATTTACTTATTTCACTTTGAGGCTGCTTCAGAAATACTGTATTGCTAGATGGTTTTATTTGGCAATAATTGAAGGATGATTACATATTTGTACTGGAAAGCCAATAAATATATTGCATGGAAATGCAGTTACAGATATTTTCAGTCAGAAAACCAAACTTTGAAAAATATTTTCCATGACAATATTAAGTAGAGCAACTTAAGTTTTAGAGCATTTTTATCAGGCTATTTTGCAAACAAAACAAGGCAACTCTACTTTGGCAATCTCTTGAGTCTATGTTAGTTCTGTTTTGCACTGTGAAAGGAGTATAATGTAATTTTTTTAAAATTAAAATATAGCTTTTACAGCACAGTTTTGCTTGAGGATGTGAATTTGACAGCAAATCCCCTGGCTGTGAGAGGCCTTGCTTGTAGCAAGTCACCTCCTGACAACCCCCAAATCACAGGCTGAAATGATTATGAATAAATTATATTGAATGCCTCTGTCCTAAAGTTGGGCGCATTTTGACTTTTATTCCTTCAGTTTCCCTTCCTTCTTTTGGTTCCTTTCTCTTCTGTGATCTTCCACTTTTCTTAAGTCTTTTACTTTGTTTCCTTGCAGAAAAAATCTATAGTTCTTAGAATGGAAAGGTAGGGGATTGTTTTTCCTTTTTACCATTTAAATACTTCTTTGTCTCCAAAAAGATTTAAGACATGATTAAGAACTTTGACTAATCAGGTTCCAACTTATTTTAATTCATCTCTGGTCACTCCCATCTGTCTTTTCTGCCTTTTCTGCCTTCTTATAACCATGCTCTTTTTAAAGTTTCTGTCATAATCATGTCTGCTGTTTATTTCTTTTCCTGAATAAGTCTATTAGCTATCTCTTCTTTTCTACTGTGTGTTTTAATTTACTCTTCTTTTTCAGGCTCCTTTTTTCCCCTCAGAGTGGAAATAGAGGAGAAACACAACCCTCAGAGGTTGTGTTCTCTGCCTCAGCTGTACTGGCAAGACGTCAGTCATGGTCTCAAGGGTTTGGTTCTGAAATCCTCTGGGACAGAATGCTTCCTGGCTGAAAGATGGGCTAGGAAGTCTCAAAACCCTGTTCACTTGAACCCACCGAAAAGAACCAGTGAAATTGATGAAGTCACTGTCAAGGGAGAGTGGTCTGGTGTCCAAAACGGCTAGTCAATTTTCTATAGTGCAGGCAGAGAATTATTTACTGCTCCATATCCTAACCCCTGTAGAATACTGCATTATTCCTCAATCTTACCAATTTAGCATTCTGAATGTGTATCAAAAATTTCATGCCCATGGCTCTGTTGTATTTTCTCACCCTTAGCTTTTCATTAAGAGAGAGAGCAGTAGCCCAATTCAGCAGACTGGTAGGCTGAACCAGTAGGAGAGATTGCAATTGCAAGATTGTTCCTCAGTATTCTTACGCTCATATATCTTTGCTTTGAGCACGCTTTTGAGCCGTTCTGTTCAGGATTTTTTCAGATATGGTAATTCCACTTCATTTAAATGAATTAACAGTTAAAAAATGATTGTCATTTTAAGCATGCTAATACAATACAATACCATTTAGCTGAGAAGTATCTCTTGATTCAAAAGACATTCCAACATTAATCTAAAGCAACAGAAATTAAAATATTGAAACAGAATTCTTATTGAAATTATTTGGAATAAAAAACTAGATAATTTTCATGAAAGTGTTCAGATTTTATTTTATTGTGGTTTGTGGCAGGAAATTTTTAAAATCTCAAAAATGCCTACAGTGGCAGATGCAACCTTGTTCTTTTGCTGAGTTTTTTATATAAGGCACTTCAGTGCAAATTTTGTTATTGTAACTATACAGCTACATTCGTATCCATTTGATTCCACACCATAATAATGCTTACTAATTTGCTTTCCATGCTTGTCATCCTCATAATCATTTACCTTACCTTTATCCTGGTTTATTGCACGAAAGTAATTTAATACCTCAATAATGGAATAAATTATACATTACAATTTCAGTTTTAAATGCCTATTTCTTTAACACTTCATAATTTTATTTTCTACACAAGATCTTCCCTATAACTCCGTGTGCCTCCAATAAATCATTTTACAACTTTATTCAGTATTTGACAATTATATTAAATTTATTCCATAGCTCATATGTGGAATCATATTAAATATACCTCAGAGAGGTGTTTCAGATTTCACTTACTGAACTATTAAAAGCTCACAGATGAACATACATGAAAAATTTACCTTCTGAAACAGATTTATTAACATTTTGTGTCTATAACAATCTACCACAAATTGAAAAGGACATGGATAAATAAGTAGCATTAGCGTTCCTATTCCTCATACACAACTTTTACTACTAACTACTTAAAACAGAGAAGCGTCCTCACAATGACAGAATACCTAATTTATTTAACCGCATACTGTATTTCAATATTTTCCTAATTGCACTCATATTCTGTATGGGGACTATTGGTATATTTCTTTCTCCATTTTGGTTTTCCTTAGATAACAGCCAAAATCTCTGAAACCATTCAGACTGCTGCCTGAAAAGTTTAGCCTTTCCTTCCTGACCTGTGCTGTTGACTTGCCTTGGGTTTGCTGTCTCCAGAGGCAATAATGCACTGAAGGCCAGAAACGTGCATAGGCACCTACAAGTAATGTAGGCACCTGAACTCCAGCATGACCATCCATGGAAACTCTGGAGACTGCTTTGGTTGCCACAGCAGCTGGACACCGTGGCTGGTGCAGCTGCCTGGGAAATGTCACATCAGCACAGCTGGGATCACTGCCCCCCATCAATGGAGCAAGAGGGACTATGGCTTGTGCAGATGAGTAAGACTGCTCAGATGGAAGCATGCAGGCTTGGGGCCAGACACCCTCCCAAAAACCTATTCCTGCTCCCCACCGGGTTCTAGGCCTCCTCTAGTGTGCCCCTGGCCTCCCTCTCATAAACCCCACTAATCTTTCCTGTGGCCAGGCTTCAAAAGAAGAAACAGAGTCACTTAATCTTGGAAGGTGTTTCCTAGCAGAGGGTGGTGTGGAAGCAGTGACCTTTGAAGACGTTCAGCTGGAGGAAGTTCTGCTTCACAAGATGCTGTGTCACCAAATCCCCTTATCCCTTCCAACAGAGCTCAGTTTTCTACCCCAACTTGGCACCTCTCCGTAAGTTCTAACATGTCTTCCTAGGGATTTGGACTAACTTACAGGACAAAGAGACGCAATCACATGATCATGGAATCATAGAATGATTTGGGTTGAAAAGGGTCTTTAAAGATCCTCTAGTCTAATCCCCCTGCCATGGGCAGGGAACCTTCCACTAAATTAGGTTGCTCAGAGCCCCATTCAACCTGGAAACACTTCCAGGGATGGAGCATCCACAAATTCTCTGGGCAACCTGTTACAGTGCCTGATCACCTTCACTGTAAAACAAAATTCTTCCTTATATCCAATTTAAACCTACCCTCCTTGAGTTTAATACTGCCATCGCTTGTTCTATCACTACAGGGTTTGGTAAAAAGTGTGGTTTTTTATAAACATCTTTCTGTAGTGAAAGGCCACAAGTGATCTTAAATGCCTCTGAGATTACCAGAACATGAAAGAATTGCTCTCGCATATTTAGGAACCAAGACAAGATCTATCTGCCTAATGTAGATTTTTTTTTTCCACACAGATATCTCCATATAGACAATGTTATCCATTCATAGCCGATGAAGAAAATTGGACTTTCTAAAAAACACAGCATCACCAAAACACAGGATCGGTCATATCCCCAAGTGCCACATCCGGACACCTCTTGAACACTTCCTAAGAGAGTGAATCAACTACTTTCCTTTTCCAATGCCTAACCACTTTTTCAGTGAAAAAAAAAATTCTAACCTCTGATCTGAACCCCCTCCCAGGCACAACTTAAGCCCATTTCCTCTTGTCAATTGAACTTGACACAAGGTGAAAAGACCGACCCTCACCTGGCTGCAGCCTCCTTTCAGGGAGTTATGGAGAGTGATGAGGTTACCCCTGAGCTTCCTTTTCTCCAGGTTAAACAACCCCAGCTCCCTCAGCTGCTCCTCATAGGACTGGTGCTTCAGAACCTTCCCCAGCTCCATTGCCCTTCTCTAGACTCACTCCAACACCTCAATGTCCTTCTTATAGTGAAGGGCCCACAGCACTTGTGAATTAGACACGGCACTTGAGGTGTGGCCTCAGCAATGCTGAGTACAGAGGGACAATCACTGCCCTGCTCCTGCTGGCCACACTATTGCTGATACAGGCCAGGATGCCACTGGCCTTCTTGGCCACCTGGGCACACGCTGTGCTGAAGTCTAAACAGGCACCATACACAGTTTTCCCCTCACCTACTAACAGTTGACTTCACTGGGTAAAATATTTTATTAAATAAGGTAAACATGGCCTTTTGTAGTTTTCTTCCCAGCACGGTGAAGGTTAGGTAGCTTCAAGTGAATGTACATACTCTGTCCTAGAAGTTGATCAGACATGTTACAGGAGAATGTACTACTAAGAGAAAATTCAATTTTACAGTATGAAATTCCAAGTAAGGATTGACATCTATTAATCTAACCTACAGTACAAAGTAAACTAATCAATTTTTCATATACATCAGAGGAGACATGGAATAAACTGAAAGTGACTCACTGAAATAGAGGAATTCACTTATTTGAAAAGACAGCAAGATGAGCTTCTGAACACTGAGTTGAAAGAAAAGACACAGGCTACGTTCTGGGCATAAAGATATGATTGTCTAAATGGCATTTTTCCATTGCAAAGTTTCTACTTTCTAGAAAAAATATAATACTTTATTCTCAAAAGACATATGAAAGTTGGGAGGAAATAAGAGCTGAGAAATAGCTACTGCTCTGTGTTTGAAGGGTATTTTAGCTCATCAAATGTAACCTTTGAAAGAAAGGTAAAGACACCTTTTATGCTTATTAAGGAAAAAGCTTACATGACATTTCCCAAATCTCCTACTTATCCAACTGTCCAGTCAGCTGCAGTAGGACCAGCAGAGAGCCAGGATGGCTGTCTTGTATCCGAGAATGTCATATTTTCAACTCTCATCACTGCTGTTTCTTTTTCCTATTTTCTTATGTCCATTTGACAGAGGTGGAATAGATTAATTTTCTGTCAGATCTGAAAAAAAGGCCATATCTATGTATTTTTTGTGTCACATCATAGATTTAAAGGCACAGTGAATAGATTAGTAGTTGGAAGAAAATATGGGCTCCTTTCCTAAAGAGTGAAAAGTTTCAAGGACTGGGCTAGCAAGGTTCTTCTGGAAAGAGTATGGAGAGGGAAGAAAAA
Organism: Illadopsis cleaveri; assembly: GCA_013399915.1. Lineage (NCBI taxonomy): Eukaryota > Metazoa > Chordata > Aves > Passeriformes > Timaliidae > Illadopsis > Illadopsis cleaveri. Next base: position 125,548 of record VXBB01007325.1, on the reverse strand, counting down.
TGGAGACTGCTCTGGGTCTCTCTCCCCTCTGTGCAGACCTGTTTGTCCCCCTTTAGGCCACTGCAGTGAAGCACATCTTTTCTCAAGCCAAGTGAAGAAAGTCTGTGAGTGAAGCTCCTGAAATGAACCTTTTTCATCAGTTTCTAGGCCTGTGTCCCTATTTTCAAGTGGATGTTGAATGTTATTTTTGGTCGCAAGACCACTTAGAGAACAAGAGCTTCTGTAGTTCTGGGAAAGGGATATTTTATGGGTTCATTCATATGGAAATAAATGATAATTTAAAAAAATACTGTTAGTCTTAATCAGTAAATCCCACAACTTGCCCAATCCAGAATTAGAAATTATGGTTCCTTGCATTCCTATGGTTCCTTGTTCCTTTTATCTTGTTATCATTATTTCTCATTTCTTACTTAACAAACTGGGCTTGACATGTCTTCCTCTTACCGTTTATAACCCCAGCTTCCATGTACCCTTATATTTGTTTTGAAATCAACTACTGAGGAGTTTTTCACCTGTTTTTCCTCCTCTTATCACCTTTCCTCAAGAAAACTTTATCCCATTGCCTGTTTTCTCTAATTTAAAACTCAAATGTGCCTATTCATTTGAGACTGCCATCTCTAGAGCAATATGACAGTGTTTGCACACTGTTAGTGGCCACATTTTTAGCTTCCTTTCCCATCCTAAAAATACAGCCCTGATTTTTGTCACTACTGCTCCTTCAAATGTAAAAATTATCAGCTTAAAGAAAAAAAACACTTATCTGCCAATGCTGATGGCAGCAGCTGAATGCCAGCAATTCTGAGCACAGCTATGAATATATATTGCTGCTGTCCTCTACTAGTGAAAGCAGGAGCAGTTGACTCTGTGAACAAATATTTCCCAAATAGTGCTACTCTGTATATCCAGTAATACTATATTATTTGCATACCACTTTTGTCATTAGAATGAAAACATGTCACTTTGTTATAGCTCTGCAATGAACCATTTGTACACCACTAGAAATTATCTTATGGTACGAAAAATATTTCATTATAGAGAAGTTGCTGATTTATTAAATGTGAGATACTCCACTTGAAAAGCAGGTGTTAGTACAGATTCCTCAACCTCCCTGGGATATTGTCTCATATACAGTTTAAAAGACCAACAGTAATAAGAGGAAATAGTGGCAGAGATATGAAACAGAGGAGAAAGGTGTCTTATCTGTATCTACAGGTACACATAAGTATCAAGTACTGATTTACATTTAATATATATTCCATATTTTAACAAAGTGAGATAGCATGGCTTAGAAACACATCTTCTAGATACAATTTATGCTGTAAATAAGTGAAGCCTAAAAATTTATGTATCACATTAAAAATATCAGCAACACTGGCTCATTTACACTAATAGAAAATTTGTCCTTCATCATTCAGGTACACTGTTTCCGAGTACACAATTTCTTTTCTGTTTTTTTCCAAGTATCTATTGAAATTTGAAGGTCAGAGAATGCACATACAGTTACCTCAGGATACTTTCTTCTGACCTTTAGGTAATTGATGAGTATTTTAAGAAGCCGCATGGGTTTTGAGCCATTCCCATGGCATTTATTCAGGAAAGAATTACTCCTGATGTTCAGTATTTCCATATTTCAGACTGCCAGCACTTCAGCTATCATCATTGCTCCAGCTCACTGCTCAGACAAACGGAGTTGGATGAAGTCTGGGCCGTCCACTGCTCTTGACGAATTAAGTTTATGAATTCTTGTGATCATAGGCTTTAACTTCTTTTCAGCAATGTCCTCAATTTCCCAGTATCTGTTCTTAAACTTCAGGCTTGCTGATCTGCCTCGGTGACAAATGTCTCCATTAGAACAGATTCATTTTATTTTCTCAGTCTCACTCCACATGTTTAAAAAGGTCTTAAAGATTTAGGAACTAATAGAGCTAGGCAAATACAGCAAGAAATGTCAGTGAATTATTGGTTCAATATTTTTTAATGAATTCTCTTAATCTTTGTCCAGCAATAGTCCTATGTGTGAGTTTCACAAGTTGGTAAAGCTAAAGAATCAGCAATTTTTAAATAAGTGTTGGAGTTTAACATCAAGACTCACTTTCCATAAAATACTTACACCAGAAATCAGATTTTAAGAGCTCTGAGAATTTAATAGGGAATTGGAGCACTCCTGATAGTGTGAATAAGCTAAGGGAGCATTGCAGCTGTATTTTAGTAAGGTAGAAATCACCACTCTTGAGATAAGAATAACTGCCTAAAATTCAATAATATATGCTGAGCCAATGGCCTGCTCTGGCCTTACAAATGCTACTCTCACTCTGTCATTACCTGTGGCAGAATTTATTTATTTTTCTGCCAGTCCCCCAGGAACAGCAGGCTCAGACAGATCAGAAGATGCAGTACTGACTGGTGCCATGCCCTCTGCAAGTCCGGCAGTGGCCAGTGTGGTGGTACTCCACTTCTCTAAGCTTCCTGCAAAAGATGCCTTGTTGGGCTGACTGAGAGTCATGGAACTGTGGGACTTGTGGAAATGAACGGTAATGGTGAATGGGTCCCTCCTGTCCTACACCCCTCAGAGATGGCAGGAGCCTGCTGACTCCATCAGGCACTTGGCCACACAAACCTCTTTCTCATTTCCATTTCTCCTCAAGCCACTTCTAGCAGTACCAAAGAATGCACATTTTTTTAAATAGCAAACATTTAACTAGTTTTAAATGTGCAGCTTTGTGCAGGCTACACAAAAGCCACGTGGCAGCTGGAGAAGTCTGTCAGTTTACTGCAAACAAGATTTATCTATTGCCAAATCAGAAGGAGCTGTGCCTCAGTAAGCCCTGCAGTCATCTGATCTGCAAGGGTGTGTTGTTTAAAGATTTCATAATTAGCTCATTATCTGTGAATGGGCTATAGGCTATTTCCCAATTAATCTACTCATTCAGGGACTACATACTAACAATAATAGATCAAAAGAAAATGTATTCCGCTTGCTTCAAGTATTTCTGTATTGTGCTGGTAATTTCCTCTGCTCTGGAGTGATTTATTTCTTTCCTCTTTCTTCACTTCTGGCCTGCTCTGAAATATCAGTTTGATTAGGGTGTCTGAGGACTCAAGTTCCCCCATTGGAAGTGCAATACTGAAAGGGCTTTTCTTCTCCAAACCAGAAACATTGTCTGAGGCTAAAGATAGATTAAAGGAAACCTGAGGAGTCGAGGAGGATGGGGAGAAGCTCAAATTCTAAGAGCAGTGAAATAAAGTACCTCTTTATTGGCAACTTTGATCTATACTAGAAGGGAAGAAAAATCAGCATTCGTTGCTTTTGCCAACAGTTTTTGCATGAGCAGACAAGTAGCCCTTTTCTTCTTGACAAGGTGGTTTATCAGATGTAAATTCAAACCTCAAGAAAATATTCACTTTAGCCATCAAAACCTGTCACTGTCCAAATGAAATAGAAGCCATAGAATAACTAATTTCCAGTTAAATTTTAAAAAAATGTCAAGAGAATTAAATAGAATCTGCTTTAAAAATTAGCAAATTTAAACAGGAGGAATTCTGCACTAATGCCCATTCTAATGCCCAGCGTACAAGTGTCACCATCATTTATTCTACTTATGACTAGACATCCAGTGCTTCATCATGCTTTAAACACATTTCCCCTAGTCAGTCTCAATCAGCTAAAGGAATAAGTCACAGTGCTTTGACATAAATACTTCCCCGGGCCTGCACCTTTAAAAAACAATTCTTGAATTATTCTGACACTAAGTAGTGACAAACAAAGAAAGTGAAATAAATGATAGTGGAATACTATTTTTATCAAATTTAGAAAATTTCCTCAGAATACTCATTATTGTTTCATTTTTTTGCCCCCTTAGCTGTTAGATGGGGAATGTGCCCTGTGCTAGAAACACAGGAGGTTTTTAGCTACTCTTACATAGCATGGGAAAAACTGGATATTCAAACTTTGAATGATTTCACTACATGTGAGTAAAAGGCTGAAACATTAAAATACACAATTAAATCTAACACCTTGCAGTGTCTGTGTTTTGTCTGAATGGATTAGGGGAACATATTTCTTCAACTTTTCTCCTTATCCATTCATATAGGCAATGAGGTTTTGTTCAGGAAGATCTGTGGAGGAATGTAAGACCACAGACATTCATGGGAGCATGAATATTTGCTGGTTTTGACCAATTGTCATTCATTACTCATTTCAGCTAGGTGCACAAATAAGAACTGAGTCTCACATGGTTCCCTGTGTAAATGCCAAGGTCCAAGAAGTCAGCGTTTAGGACTAGAACTGCACAGGGACACTGCCAAATCTGTCCATTCTCAGAGATGCCACAATGGGTTGATTTCTCAGTTTATCAGCAGAGCTCTCCTATATATAAAAAGTATTCATATTAAGCCACATTTGATTTTTTCTAAAAATAAGTGTCTTGGTTTTTGCTTGATTTGACAAATAGAATGGGATTCAGCTGAGAGTAGGACATCTAAATTTATACATCTATGTACAGGGATTCACATATGACCATGTGAGTCCCTACTACAGTTTTTGGACACAAGCCATCAACCAGATATTAAAATTGTAAAGTTATTTAGCTGACTAACTGCTACAGTAAGATTCAGTAGCCTAAATGGAGGTGTCCAGTGTAATTTTAGATGCTGTGAATTATCTTTCATGTCTTCAGTTGCTGCGAAAAAGGAGTGGAGGTCTCCTGTGCCCACCCTATCTGCCTGCCCTGGGCAGATCTCATGGGCATCACAAGCACCATAGGAAGCCTGTGCTCAGGAAACTGAATCCCACCTGGGCAGCTGCTCTGGAGCTGAGGTGAACTGCTGTACAGGCATGAATGACTGCATCCACTGTCACAGGAACCTAAACTCGTGGCCAATGCATACTTGTACAAACTGTAGTTCAGATATCTTGGTTTTGAACTGAACCCCAACCACAAGCTTCCCTTTCTTCTGAAACAAACATGTCATTCCAAGAAAGTTTAGGAAAATGCAAGGCTGTATCCCCAGCAATACCAAAAGAAAAGGCTATTTTCTGCATTGCTTTTTGACTTACAGCATTACAGATGTTTGCTGCTGCTGCTTTTGAGGATTGGACTGCATATTTCCCATTTGCAGATGTGATGTACAGGGAGTGCTCGCCCTCTTTTCAACCAGCAGTTCCAATCATTGTAAATCGAGCCTGGAAATCCATCATCATCCAGGGAGTTTCCAAAACAGTAGACCAGAGTGTAATTTTTATATGCTCTCATACTGCTTGTCAATCTGTACTTAGTTTATGCCCAGAAGAGCAATTTTAATAAGAAAGGCTTGAGCTAAGGTTTCACAAGGTGAAGCATCCAGGAGTTTTAAGATATTCATGCCCTACAGCTCACTCCTACCTGGTGCTGTGTGCCGTTGCTCTTTTGCAGGACCAGAATGGCTGTTTGTGTGGCTTGTGACTCAGGAAATTGCCCAGCTCAAAAATAAGCCAAAAATTAAAGAAAGTTATTAAAGGAAAAGAGGTTATTTCAAATCAAAATCAATAGATCCAGCTTGCACTGTTGCAGCCACAGGAAGCAGAGTTGGAAAGCTAGTACATAGGGATGAGGACAGGGAGAGGGTCTGGGAGAGAGATGAGAGATGGAAGAATAGGGCAAGAATATTTCAAAAGACTTTTACAACACATTGCCTTGTCATGAGAAACTGCAGTCTGAAATAAACTCATTTCTAAATAAGCTGTAGCCTGGTGGTTGATACATGCACGCCACAGCTAAGACACATTCACTGAACTCCACTCAGCGATTTCCATCAGGAAAGGTTCTGCCCTCTCAGATAAACCCTTTAATGGAGTGAAATTAGATGGGGAATCTAATGCATTTACAGAGATTTCTGTCTCACAGGCATCTCAAGGATTGCTGGACTTACTGAGTTCCTCTGCTAAGGAAGTAAATAGCCCTCCTTCTCTGCAGGAGGTAAAAAGCCAAAGCCTGCACAACTTGGGTACACAGACTGGTTTTAAAATCTTGGGAAATGGCTGGGCTGAGCAATCCCATGGCTTCTATCAGTCCAGCCACATGCCTTGCCAGAGGCTGATTCAGCTCTGGTACAAATGTGATAGTGCAAGGTGGTGGAGGGGCACCCTACCCTACAAAAACTCTCACCTGTTTCTGTCTGGGACTGCACCCAGGCTGTGTCAGTGCTCTCAGCATGCACAGAGACAACTGACAAGGCCAGGCTGCCAGTCACCTAATTACCTGCATATGCAGACAAATCCTGCTTTCTCAGTCTGGAGAATACCTCTAGGTAGTCTTAAAGGAATAAAAAATCTATGTATACCCAGCTTCTGGGTTTGCTTGGTCTTGGTGTGACACAGAGGGTCAGTGCTGGGTGATGCGGTCACACCTCAAGCTGCACTTCTTTGTTTACCTGTGCTCTCTTCTGCTAAGGTGATGCTTTTACCTGAGATAAATTTTGCATTTCCAGAAGAAAAGCTGATTTGCCTCTAAAATCATCATCCGTTCCTAATTTCCTTGTCAATAAAAGAACAGCTCCCAGGCTCAGAAGGGAACAACAGTCTCCCTCTGAGGTGATAACTTTATGACATGCTACACTGTTCAACCCCTTGCTTTGCTGTCATGGTGTGCTTTTTATCTTGCCATGAGCTGGAAGCCTTAATTACAATCTTGTGTCTTCCATTGTTTGAGACAAATGACTGAAGTGGCTTGTAAAGAAAATTAGATTTGAATCTGCTGTAACTAATCTCGTTCCAAGGGCGATATCCTATTAGACACACCAGGCCTTTTTCTGAAGGGAATAAGGGAAGATGGGGAGGGGAGAGCTGCTTTTGAAATCTTGTTTCAGGGACCAAAAAGCTGAGTAATCAATTGTCATTGTTGAGTCTTCTTTGGTTGTCACCAGCTACCTTTTCTACTTCTGCTGCACTTAAATACATCCAATTGAAACTAGATCTTCAAGAATCACAGAAAATGGATGAGAACTCCAAAGCACTGTTTTGGGAAAATGCATTTATTATCTGCTTTGCAGGAGCAAGAAGTCAAATTCTTTGGTGGTGTGCTCTGATTGTTCTTGTATTTGGGGAGAGAGGGGAGCACCCAGTTTTCCTTTCACTTTGAGCTTATTATCTTTAGGATCTCATGTCTTATCAGTGCAGAGTGACATTAACATACTTCAATATCACATAACCTTTGCTCTGAAGAGATCATTAACCAGCCTATTACACCAAAATGGAATAATACCTTTAAAAACAGAAGAACACTTCTTAATTTTCTTCCTGAGTCATTTCTAGAAAATCATGTTTGTCTTTCTTTACTCACACCTTAGTGCTGCATTTCTTAACCCTTTGATTTTCTTTGTGGACTATTCTTCTCCAGACTGACAGGATAAAGGATCAAGCATAAAAGGTTTACACCGGAAATTCAGGAGATGGGGCAAGAAAAGTGCAAGAGGCCCAGCATTGAAATAGGTTGTAGGGGGAGATGATGAGGTATTTTTTGAGAAGTATGTGGGCAAATTTCCATCAGATCTGGTTTTGATGGAATATTTTCTGTTGGGAAATTCCAGAGGACAACTGGGGAGACATCCCAAGCAGGCAGAATTAAGCCTGGGCCTGCTCCAGTGTCATAACCAATGCAGTAAATTATTGCCAGACTTTTCCTCCTCACAGTGGTGCTGGGGAAGCTCCCATGCCCCAGCAGCAGGAGAAGCCTCCCCCTTCTGTAAAGTACTTTGCAGGGATCTACTCTCCACCAAGTGTGCTTGAAAAATATTATTCAGATAGATTTAGCTGCTGGAATTTGAAATATCTCTTCCTCTTCCACACAAAAATCATATATACTTAATGAAATATGAAAATAAGTAAAAATCAACTTTCTATACACTGATATTCAATTACTGATGTGTTGTTATCACTTCCCTTTTTAATTTATTACATTAATTAAATATAATAATTAGTCTTCCTTATTTATGTTGTCTCTTCATCTAAAAATGCCACATCTGGTTATCCTAGTGTTATTAAATCACAATAAATACAGCTGAAATACTGGAAGCCTATCTTTTTCAATGAACCATCCGAAGATGGAGGTACATAATTTTCCGAAAGTTTGAAAAAAATTCCACCTCGGATTAGAACTTATTTCAGTTCCCATGTGTTAGCTAAAAAGGTACTGCACACAACAAAGAACCAAAGATTTTCTGATACATGTCTCTAGAATATACATTTTTCAAAAATACCTTATGTGAATTTTATATATCATAACATAAATTATTTTTATATATAATAATGAATCTTACAGATCACAAACCAATATTTTAAGGCTTTTCTGAATCTCACTAAACAACAACCTGGGTCTTAGACCATCTTTGCAAATTATGTCTATATTTATAGGGTCCATCATGTGTGTTTCCCACCCTCAAATATATCAATAATGTATTTTATTCTCTTTACTTACATAACTAAACCTTGTAAGGTGTAAATGTTTTCTGACTTCAAGAAGTGTTTTTGTGAATTAAAATTGATTGAAAACTTGGATTGATTCTAAATATAATGCAACATTGCTAACATAACACAGTGTCTGGAAATTTGTGACCTATATAAAACTTACTTTATGAGGCTTAATCTACCAATGACAAGGTTTAATGGAGTTAATTTTCATTTCTAGTTGAGTAACCAAAAATGCACTTTAAACTTGAAAATATAACCATTCACTTTATAATACTTTGACCCCATATTTTTATAAATTCATTTTACAGAGGCAGGCAAACATCTTCAGAATGAAGACCCTTGGTATTCTTGAAATAACTTCATGAAAGACCTTTGCTAGCAACAAGAAGTGTTTCACTTTCTAGGCTGGGTCTCCTGCCATGCCAAACGTTCCAGCAATTTAAAAAGATATTTCAAGCACAGAAAGTAGAAGGGTGTTCTCCTAAATATAGGATTTGAATAATTTTATAGAACAAAGGATTTATGTTCTCTTCCTGTCTGGAACTACTTGAAGGCATCTCACACACCTAGTTATGCTGTGCAACACTTCGAGATGAAACTAAAACTATTTCACAACAAAGTGGGTTGGGTTGACCTTGGCTGGCCACCAGGTCACCTACAAGCCACTCTATTGCCTCCCCCTCTCTGCTGGACAGGGAAAAATAAGATAAAAATCTTCTGGGTCAATGTAAAGTTTAATAAAAGAAAACCAAAGGCCTCACATGGAAGCCAAGAAAAACAAAAGGCTTTATTCTGTATTTCCAATCAGCAAGTGATGTCCAGACAGTTCCTAGGAAACAGTGCCCCAGCACGCAGACTAGTTGCACTAGAAGACAAATGTCATAACACTGAGTGTGCCACTCCTCCTCCTTCCTCTTAGCTTTTATTGCTAAGATGACCTCACATGGAATGGGATATTGCTTCTGCTGGGTCAGGTGTCTTGGCTGTGTCCTGTCCCAGCCTGTCACCCATCCGCAGCCCACTGTCCTGTGGATGGGGTTGGAGATGCACCCTTGATGCTGTGTGAACACTGTTCAGCAGTGACCAAAAACACTGTCGTCCTTTTGACTCAGTTACAAGTGCCACAAATGCAAAGCACAGCATTAGGAAGGCTTCTGTAAGAAAGCATAGCTCCACCCCAGCCAGACTCAATATGCATATTCAAAATACTCACAGGAATTTCCACTTCAAAAATGGCTGGAATTCCACTGTGACTAGAGCATATGACTCCTGAAGCATTTCCCTAGTACCGCAAACATAGCCAGTGGCTACTTCAAATTAGGAACTTAATATTTCATTCACTCTTTTGTTGTTGTTCAGGTTTGACCCATTATTTCTGTAAATGCCTTAGTTATAATTTTGTCTTTTTCCTCTTCACTTATAGATGGAGAAAACTGCAACCTTGGTATATCTAGAAGGGATTATACATACCCATGACTACCTTTCTATCCACAGCAGCAATTGCAAATTCCCAAAATGAACAGCTAATCCTATGTAGAAATAATGTTTTCTTTTCTCTGGGAATTGGCTTAGCTCAAGTTCTATAAGGGTGATGAAATGCAATAAAAAATGTTCCAGGAACACAGAACACCAACATCTTTACAATGCTTCCTAAGAATGTGAAGTAAAATGCCACAAAGCTGCATCTAAACATGAACATAGGGTAAATCTTCCTCTCCACACAAGTCAATACTAGTCAGGAAGAAAACTTGACTCAACAAAAGTAAATTTTACACACACACACACACACACACACACAAATCGCCTTGGAGAAACTTTAGAAGATTACTTGAGATTTTTGATTATTTACTGAAATATAGCCTGGCATAAATTTACTTCTTCTTAAAAAAAACCATTCCAGGGCTGGAGAGGTATGTCCAGACATTTTTGATTTAAGGGTCTGTAACACTCAGAGAATAGAATAGCTATAAATTGCCTTCTTATCTTCAGTGATTTTTAGCTGATCTGAGACCTATATCTTCCTTTGCTGCCACTTCCATGTTTCTTTCCAGAAACACGAGTTGCACATTAACTGTAACCTACAAGGTTTTTCTGTTCAATAAAAGCAGCAAAGCATACTTTTTGTAGCCTATTTGCTTTGTGTAGACTTGAATGAAGTCAAACTTAGACATCTGAGCTGCCTAAACATGGTGAATAGATGGTGATTTAGTGTGCATTTACTTAGAACCCAAACTCATTAACTCCACGAAACTAATTTGTCAACCCCCAAAAGGATGTACATGCCATGACGCAAAATCAGGTCTGCCTGATCTAAGCTTGACAATTCCTCAGTTCAGAAATGACAAAGGCTCTTCTTTCTCAGCAACTGTAGGCATTCAACTTACCAAAAGACTACAGAAATGCAAGTTATGAGAAGCTACTTTGGCACCTCTAACTAACTCTGGTCCTAACGTGACATGTCAGCAGCAACCGAAGAGGTAGACAGAAGAATTGCAATTTTACATGAATTTGCTTTGAGTAAGGAGTCTGAAAAAATTCACAGGGCTTTAATTCCCAGGTTTTTTCTGAAAAACTTTCCTTCTTTGTGCAAAATTGGCTGGTTGAAAACATCAGGTGACATTATAAATAGTGTTGTTAAATAGACCATAATTTCTCCAAGTGGAAGCACAACAGCTTGGCATTATATGAAAATAGGCTGAGTGCAATTTTTAGCTTGCAATTTGTGGAAAATGTAACTGGTCTTTTTTCTTACTAAAAAAACCAAACCAAACCAAAATCCACAGAAATCAACAAAAAAATCCCACACCTTTAGACAGAAATAGATCCCTAGATGCAAGCCTTGACTCATTTCTTTCACCTTTCCCTTGATATGTCAGGGCACAGCTGGTAATTGCTCAGTTTAGAAGCATCTCCCATGGGAAGCAGGGATGGACCATTCCCATAACACCATCTGGGAGTCTGACTCAAAGTTCGCCAAGGAAGGGGCTGCCCTTGGCCACACTAACTCCAACCTGTCACCCAAACTTCCAGGAGCAGGGACATTCTTGGGGCCCTGATGTTGTGCTTCATATAGACCATCAGGCATTGCCAGGGAGAGACTGCACACAGAGAGGCAGAAGGCCTTTCCACACAAAATACAGAAGCCAAAACGGAACTTCTGCTGCTCAACTCTTTTCTATCTGTTCACTGTTTTATTCCATAGGTACTCATCTGTTAAGTTAACTGCTCTGTTCCATCTATGCTTTGTCTTCACAACCATCACCCCCATGAACAGTATCCATACTTCATGAGTGGAGAGGTTTTACATCATTTTATTTGCTGTCTTAGATCCCGTTTCTGAAAAGAACCTTACACAGGCCCAGGGTCCTAATTTCTCTTGTGAGGACAAGCAACAGGAAAACTTGAGTAGTGGGTTTATCATACAAAACACAAATGCAGCCACAATCAGTACAAGACAATTTTCCAGGTCAAAGCAAAGTGCTCTATGTTAAGGATGGTGGGTGGCATTTTCTGAAATGCCTATGGAAGTGTGTCCATAAAAGAGCAGTAGGGAAAGGAACCATAGCAGGATTTGGAATTGGCAGTGACTCCTTCTCACCAGTTTCTCACATGCAAGTTTTACTCCATGCTCAGAATGCTGTGAAGTGGCCTAGGACTCAGAATGCTGCTCTCATCAATATTGAGATGGTGAAGCATAAGAAAATTTTGTCAACATGTGACCAAGGACAATATTGTGCTGAGAGAACAGCAAGCATTCAGCAAAGCTTGGAATTTTGACACCATCAAAGCAACTTCAGTCGCAAGGCAACTGCTCAGTCAGTCTGATTCAATTGCAAATGTCCTGGGAAACAGCAGGATGCTAAATGCAGAGAGCAGTGAGCCCTTCAGTTGTTTGTAAATGGTCTATTTGCTGCATTAAAGAGATGAGGGTCAATAGGGAAGCGCTTTCCCTATTTATTTATTTCATTTTTCAAAAGGCAAATTCATTTGGGACCATTAGGTTACATATCCAACCAAGCCTAGAATCATATCAGTTTCTTAGAATGTCTTCCATTTTTAATACTGCTTTTCAGAAGTTTTTCTCTCTTGTATTACGTATTACTGAAAAACCCTCACAAGAGAATTTCTTCCTTCTCAAGTGCTATGAAAGCACAAATAATTATAACAATAAACTAGATTTCTTGCTTCTGTAACTTGATTGATTTAAAAATGTTCAGATGCAGATAATCTGGGATAATAACTTCCTTCAAGTGTGAGCAGATAGAACCACTAATCAAAAAGCTGCCATAATAGCAGCAGATTAACTATCACAATATGTAGGATTAAACTGTTCTTATTTATACCAACACAGAGGGATCCACCTTGAATCATTAGGTGAGATGCTGTTTGGAAACCAGCCACAGATTTTTTGATAACGTGGCACTTTTTGAGCTAGCCTAAACTAGATGCTCAGTGGAACTCCTTCACAAAAACTAACAGAAGACATCCCAGAGAAAAGTCACAATCTTCACCTCAGATGTGTTAATGTTGGGTGTGGGGTTTTTTTTATTTTGGCTATTGAAACCAGTGCAGTAAGCAGCTGGAGTGTAGAGGTAATATGTGCTTTGTATCTTACCAAATTCTTCTTTGGATGCAACATTTCCAGGTGCATCCAGGAATTTATCAAAAATTAGATTGCATGATCAGCCTCACCACGTCATGTTACTTGCACTGAAGTTGGATTTGGCATATGACTTTGCTGGTGTTGCCTTTGGATTCTACTTACTTTTCTGTATGTTCAGATACTTGATGCCTGTTGTCCTTACTAAACACGTACGCAACAATCCAGGCTCAGGAGCATTTTTTGGACATGCTTTACTTTGCAGGTGATGGCTCAATGTAAAGACACAGGCTGCTCCTGGAGAAGTTGTCAAAAATGCTTTGGCTAACATAGAGACCTGGAAAATAGGACTTTAATTCACATTGTTTATTCTGATCATTTCTTCTGGGTATTTTTTCCAGCAAATTTGAAGGGATTTTGTACACAGCTACACACAACAACAATTGTTCACATTTTTGTAGTGGTGTTGGGAGTATTTTAATTAAAACTTTGTATGGGAAAGCTGAGTAATGAAAAGATCTTTTTGTGGGGTTAATTTTGCTCTGCCACCAACCCACTGACTAAAGTGTGTTTATGCAAAAAATGTTTATGTGCATTTTTTTCTCTAAATTAAATACAGATGATAATTGCAATGAATCACTGAAAAAATGGCTGTATAATTTGAAACTGTAATTAAGTGAAAAGTGTATTAGCCTTCAAAAAATATTTGGATGTCTCTAAGTGAGCTGCCATGGCTTAGCTTATTGCATTCCTGTGACCATGACTGATACTCAGGACCACGTTTTAGTGACGTTCTAATGATTCATCATCGAGCATATTCTGATGACTCGATATTCTGGCAGACAAAGTGGACTAATAGAAAGATGTTATCTGGGGGAAAAGCCTTCAATAAATGTGAATAAAACTGCAAAATTTTCAGAAAGATAGATGACTGTCATAATTTTTATATGTGTTGCACAATGTAATTGCTTTTTCATTGGTGTTGTAATTTTAAATCTGTGAAAATAGGATTCCATTTCACACAGGGAATCAAAGCTTAGAAAGTGAAATGCCCTGTACCCAAATGTGCAGACTGAGTCATATTCTGTGGCTGCTGACAGGGATTTCAAAGAGACATGGCCATGTCTTTTCTCAAAGCCATATGTGCCTGGCACTCATCCACCCCACTCAGAAGGCTGAGGAGCAACTTGGAAGTGAGAAAGAGAAGTGGAATTGTGTGCCCAGGCAAAAGGAGAGTGATTAGAGCTCTCTTGGGAGATCTAATGCCCAGTGGCACTGGGACAGGGCTGTCATATGACTTAGTCCCTGCCATGCTGCTTATGGGCATCTGGGTTGATCAGCCACTGCTCTGTCCCCCACCTGCACTCATGGCGGTTTCGCTGGCCAAGAGTGTGCAACTGCAAACCAGCTAGGAGGCAGAGAGCCTAGTTTTGGGAACAGTCTGCACGTCAATAGGGTGAATGGGAAAAGAGGCTTCATATCTCATCATCCTCAGGTTTGGACACATGTAAAGTAATTAAAGGCACTGTTAGACACATTACCCAAAGTTCCTCCCAGAATAAATAAGGAAGTAAAGGTGCACAACTATAGTGGTAGAAAAAATTTTCATCTAAATATCTGTGGCAAAATAATCATAATATCATAGAATTGCTTAAGTTGGAAAGTACATTTAAGATCCCTGAGTCCAATCATTAACCCATCACTGCCAAGTCCACCAATAAACCATGTCCCTCCATGGTACTGGGACTTCACCACTTCCCTGGACAGCCTACTCCAATGCCTGACAACCCTTTCTGTGAACAAATTTTTCTTGATGGTCAGCCTAAATCTCCTCTAGCACAACTTGAGGTCATTTCCTCTTGTCCTATCTCTTATTACTTGTGAGAAGAGACCACCTCCCACTTGACCACACCTCTTTCAGGTAGTTGTAAAGAGCAACATGAGTCCCCCTGAACCTCCATTTCTCCAGGCTAAACTCCACCAGCTCCCTCAGCCACTCCTCATTAGACTTGTCCTTCAGACCCTTTCCCAGCTTCACCAGCCTTGCCCTTCTCTGAACACACTCCAGGACCTCAAAGTCCCTTACAAAGTGAGGGGCTCAAAACTGAGCACAGTACTCAAGGTGCAGCCTCACAGTGCTGAGTACAGGGAGAAAGTGTGGTACAACACAGGAGCCATGCAGTAGGTATTGATGTAGCTTCATAGAGCAATGGACCACATTAAATGGATTGTTAAATGAAATGAAGCACATTAAATACAATTAATATTGCTACTGCTTGTTCTATGCATGCATTCAATGGTGCAGACAAGGCCTGACACATGTTGCAATAAATGCATACCCCAAAGCTCACTGCGTTATCCTCCATAGTCGTGTCTATGTTTTCCTCACTTCTTGCTGTTGAAAAGGTGTTGAGAGCATCCAGCCTCCTGGGCTTCAGCTGCCAGGGCTCAGGGCCAGCATCCCACCAGCACAGAAACAGGGGACACAGGGAGCAGGGGACACAGGGAGTCCACAGGGTTGTTGTGGCTGCAGTCCCCACTGCTTCCAGTGCACACCCATGTGGTGGACCTCCCAGTGCCACCATGGCAGGCCAGTCTGGGGGACAATGGGGCCTGGCATGACCCCGTTACTGACTTTGCCCAGTCCTGCTCTCAATCTCAGCTCCCACAAGGCAGCCAGAGCTCTGATGTCTGTATTCCAATAGCTTGTGAAATTTGGTCTATTTCTCCATTATTGTATGCAGATGGGGAAGGGGAAGGGGAGAAAGGGAAGGGGAAAAGGAAGGGGAAAGAGAAGAGAAAAGGGGAAAGGAAAGGCTGGGAATGTTAGTATCAGACTCAATAACTTCCCTTGAAATGGCTGAAAATCTTGCTATTTTTTAACTCCATATAGTAGGCATAATATTAAGTAAAATCAATATTGTTACTGCTTGCCCTATTCATATATTCAATAATGCAAACCTGCACTTTAGTTGAAGCTCTGTATAAATTTAATATACATACTATTACAACAAGGTCACTTTGGAGTAATCTGTTTGATTGATTCCAGGGAGGTGGCATGCAGAGGGAAAAAGCAATCTTGTATGGAAAACACACAATATCAACCTGAGAACAGCCTGTTTTCAAGTCAGAGTATATAAATGACAACTATTATAATTTTTTTATACCACACAGCCAAGCATTGTTGCAGCTTTGCCGGTTGTTTTCCATAATAAATTAAATTCTCTTCAGGGCTGGCCTTCTTGCTGTGTTTGTCACTCCACTATCAGAGTACTTTACACACACAAAATCACCTCTTGGTTTTTGCCTTCAGATGAATTCTTGTACCAGCCCCTCTACTTTGTGCCATCGAAACAATAAACTATCAATCAGGATGAAAACATCTTATGAAAAGAAGAAAGGACAAAGTAATATTCCCTGGAACATTTCTCCTCAGCACAATATCGCAAACAAACACTATGAGGCAATGGACAGCACAGAAAGAGAAATTTTCATTATGGCATGGGTGTGAACAGGAGAGCTAAGCAGGAAGCACAGGCTCCTTTGCTCTGAGCCCTGTGCCCTGCCAATATTCAGCTGGTGCTGGCCATCAGCATTTAAGCCCGACAGAATTGGCCGATATTTAAATATTAGTATACTTGTGTTATAACCTTTGTATATTTTAAATCTGAAATGGCCATGAAACTTCAGCAAAATCCAAGGCACCAACATACTCCTCTTTTCTGCCTAGCAAGCAAAGGCCACTGGATGCTGGCTCAAACCCAGCAGCAGTGGAGCATCTCCTCAGACAACTACCTTATTTCAAAAACATTCCAAGGGAAAAGGAAGTCATTACAACATCTCATAAATTGCTCCAGCAGATATTTGATCCAACTATGAAGAAAAAAACATGCTCATTGCCCTGACTTTTAATTTGGTCAACTGTCAGCTAGCAGATGTTGGTGTAAATGTTGAGACTCTTTCTGCCTCTTTAGTCCTTACTTTAGCCCAAAAGAGAACAATGGGGCAGGCAGTAGTTCCTCAGCACCTTGATGAGGTCTGTAAGGTGGACAGTGAGATAACAGGTGATTGAGGAGTGGGGAAATTGAACAAGGATTTGCTCCTTTCATTGTTTATCACTTATGTTGTACAGTGTCTTCATATATTCTCTCTTCTCTTAGCAATGGAAGGGAAACAAAAGTATTCTAAATTACAAAAAAAATCCTCTTTCATCACTGATCAAAAAATGTAGTCGTATTTTCTACAGAAGATGAGTACAATAGGCTCTGAGACTACCATAGGTAGGAGATGAAACAGAAAAGACAGACTTGGTGTTTGTGTTCTCTATTATGTGGGTACAACAAGCTGTTCTGTGTGGGCAAATTTTCTGCTGAGATCATACACAAAAACACATGCATCAGGCCCAAAACTGCAGGTGGCAGTTTATCTTGGGCTACTTTCAGACTTGCACCTAGATCTACTTTTTATAACCACAAGTTGTCAAATTGGATACCTCTGTGAAGAGCTCTCATAGCTTTCCTCAATCCTTGTTTTGTGCCTCAACACCTTCCACAAATTAGAGAAAAATCACCCTTTTTCTTTGTTGTACGCATAAAGAAGAAGATATCATATGTTTTCATGCTCCATCCACCCTGTCTCTTTTCTTCATTACTCAATTGTACATTAGATTTAAAATCACAGACTGTTTAGGGCTCAGCCCTCCATCAACTTCTGCCATGATATTGATCTTCCTGTACAAGCTGTAGTGTGTGGAGGTCCTGTGGATGAATGATGCTACTAGAAGTTTTGTCTTATATTGTCAGTATCAGCATTTTTAAATTGATGCCTTTTGGTTTCCCATGTCACTGCTTTGCTAACAGCAATTCTCTATCCATAACAATACATTCCTGAAGAGCCTTGATTCAGCCCTTCTAGTGTGAACATATTTAACTGCTTTAAAAAGGTTTTAGACTCTTCAGAAAAGTCATAAAGCATTCAAAATAATCTCCCTCCTCCTTCTAAAAAGCATTTGTGGTGAACTAATATATTGCTTCAAACATGTTAATTACATTTGATAATGGTTGAGTATTGCATTATAGGATAGGTGCAACAAACTCAACAACAACAATCTACTTGTTGTGTTCCATTGTGTTAATGAAAGCAATAAATCAATGACATGTTCCAAACCTTGACTTGTCCCAGAAAAGGGGAACGTTAACAAAATTTAGCACATCCACTTTAGAATTTCTCCCAGATGGATAGATCTCTTTTCACTCTGGAAAGGCCTAAATTCTCCTCTCAGCATAAAGGCAATCTTCCAAGATGATAAGCATGCAATGGATCTGAAAGTACCCGTTTTTGGGGGACTGTATTAATTTAAAAACAGGTACACTATTCAGATTAATGATAGGGGAAACAGAGTCCTGAGATGAATGATACAAGGAACAGAGTGTTATGGAAGATGATTTTGCAGAGGTAATAAGAAACAAGAAAACTTCAATTCAGAAAGCCAGGAAAGTCTGTTTTCTCTTTTGCGGTATAAACATGCAGAAAATTTCAGTCTCCAGAGAAAAAAAGTAATATGAAAGGAATTTAAAACACTGACATCTCATGGTCTTGAGAATGAAGGCAAAATTAAGGTTAGCTTTAAAAAGTCAAAGGTCTAAATGACAGGAATTGGAGCTATACCTCCTTTGTCTAAGAGTATTGTACAATTAAAGTCATTGATGATACATAAAGCTGTTCTCTATAAGGTGTGTACACCTTCATCTGTAGGTACTGAACAGACATTTCTCCTCTGAAGTTTTGGTGTCCTTCCCTAATTGCTGTCACATATACAGACATTCATTTGATAAAGCTAAAAGTAATAACAAATAGCTACTAGCAATACCCAAACATCACTAAAAACTAAAATTGTAACTCTGAGAGGGGCCAACATATGGTCCACCTAGATTTTTAATGTAAAATCTGCTCAGTATGCTGGATAGTAATGCCTTTAAGGCAGTAACCCATAAAGGGCTACAGGCATTAGCCTAGCACGGGCTAGCCATCATGGAAGGCAAAAAGAACAATCAAGGATCCCATTTCAGCTGAACAAGGACCTGAATACCTCTTGCAATTAACAGAGGAATGATGTTCCTGTTCTCTGGTCAGAACCATTTTCATTTCAATGGACCCTCTGCAAAGAACCTGTTTACGCAGAATTTAAGGAAATGAAGTAGATTCTTTGCTAAGGACTAAAGAAATGTAATGTAGCACATCACAGGAAAACCTTCAGTTGGGTCTGTTAAACTTTTCTCCTAGCTGATCATGGTATCCCTATGTACTGGTTCTGATATCATGACACCTGGCTCCTACACATCTTTAACTCTGAAGAAGAGCTTTGAACCAGGTCAGCTCACAGCATCAAATGGCAACATCCAAGATAAGGTGAGGCAACATCCAATCTCTGTGAGGTCTTTGACAAATGTACATGACTTATAGCAGACACTACCAGTTGCAATACCTGAATTTCAGTTCCTGTTACTGTAACACTACAATACTTGAGAGTATTTATGATGCCTCTTTATTGGTTTTTGTTATTTGGGTGCTAACAAAATGTGGCAGCCATACCAAGAAAAAAAATAGATTTTACTTAGAGAACTTGAAGTGACTGCATTGTAAATTTTCTTCATAGTTCACACAGAGAAGTTCCTACAACATGTTTCCCTCGATTTTTATTTTAATAACCTCTTCTATGTAGCATCTTTAACCTTGAGAAAATCTGTCTAAGCACTTATTAAGGAATCTTTCTGCCTGCCCTGCCTTGTGAAAAGTTATTCTGTAAACAATTTGTTTTGATGGATGTGTACTGAGTATGGAGAGTCTTAGCAGGAAATGGGTTGGACAACTCTTACCAAATGAGTAATTGTCAGCAAAGACTTTGTGGTCTGGAAGGCCATACAAAATTCTATTTATATTAATCACTGTGTTTGTTCGGCACCTGAATGTGTGAGTTTAAAGGAATTCAGAGAAAGAAAACTCTCCTGGTTTACTATGACAGTTATTGCAATTACCAGCTACTGCAATACAGTCCTCACTATTTTGAAATGAGAGGTAACTGAAATTTTTACTTTTCCATTATTTTTTTTAAAGGGTTCCTAAAATGCAGAGGTAAAACCTGTCATCTCTGGCATTATTATGTAGCTTGGAGAAGTAAATGAGGTGTTTTAATAAACTTTGGCCAACACAAATATATCATCACTGAGGAATTCTATGACTACATATATTAAAATTTCTACAAATTGTGTGATATTTTAAGAACACTCTGGCAAGATTTTTAAAAAGAGGGAAACTTACTGAGATGGTCTGGAGATATAACTGTAACCTGATTCTGTTTTCTTGAAGACAAAAAAGTAAAACATATACAACAGAGGTAAAGAAACCATGGTAAAAAATCAAAAGCCTGACTTCGTTTTCTGAATTTTACTCATAGTTTCATTGTTAGAAAAACTTAGACACAGCACTTGTCTCTGTCAGCCAACTCAAAAACTGCCAGTCTGATGCCAGTGGTAATCTGTGTGAGATAGTGCTTTTATTAGCTGTCATTTTGGAGGTGTTCAAAAGACTTGGACTCAAGTAGCTAAACCAAAGACTCCTTAAACAGACGGCAAAAGGAAAGGGAGAAATGAGAAGAGGGTAGGAAAGTCTGGTTAAAAAAAAAAAAAAA
>VXBB01007325.1:48001-104799 GCA_013399915.1 Illadopsis cleaveri | reverse complement strand
GAAAAAAAAAAAAAAAAAAAAAAAGCAGTGGGTTAGGTTAGCTGTAGAACTTGTAACTTTCAAAAAGCATCTGGCAGTCAGACCAAGCTGACAGTGATTCTGGTGTCACCTGCTCTCTCCCTTTAGGACTGTCAGGCCATGACACTCCTGTGAGTCAGAATGATAATGGCAAAGTGGTATTAATAAAGTGGGCTCTAGAGACCCAGGCACAACTGTGAAACTCATTTGTCTTAACTTCATACCTTACTTGTATCCAAAACAAATTGTAATCATTCAGAATAGCCATCTGCTCATTTTTCTGTCCACTAATTGACCCTGATTTTAAGTTGCAAAGAAGTTCATGAGTTTCTGTGTTCGCACATCCCCTACTTACAAGTGCAATTTCAGCATTGCCATTCTCGAAAAATGCAAAAGTCTTTGATTTAGTAGATTAATTCAATTTTTCTGCCTGTGGCAACTTTTTATAAACATTTCTCTGTGAAGGGATCAATGCATTTCTGTTACTGGAACAGCTCTGCTGCGCTGTGTGCTAAATGCCTCTCCACTTTGCTGTACTTGGTATGCAAGAGAAGTGAACTGACTGGGACTGAATTCCAGGATGTTTGTGTCTGGGAAGCTGAAGATTAATTAGACACATTCTTCTGAACTGAGCTTCTGCTACACCTCCATCTTACCTTTTCCTTATGACTGTCTTCAAGAGGGCATCATGACAACCAATATTCACTTTCCAAGACACAGCCCTGCTTGAGATGGGAGGTTTCGCATCACCCTAACTGGGAAAGTGACTTCACTGGTTAGCAGGAGAATTCATGAGCAGCTCCACACTGATCCTGTCTCTTTCCCCCTCAACTGCAAACTTATCTCCAAACTGATTTGTAGGTTCTGACACAGCAATAAAATCAACTTGGTGAAGATAAGTTGACTTGTAAACCGCAGTAACCAAAAGCCTTAATTTATTGTATCTCTTGTCAGTACATTGCTGTTTTAGAACTCTTGTGTCATACACATGCCAGCTAATAATATACAGATTCATATTAGCTACCTTAGAAATATATGTGGCAATTTTACACATTTGTAATAATGGCTTCCACTGCACAAAAAGCCTCCCTACCCAGGAGGTAGAAGCAGAGACCTTCAGAACCAAAAAAATAACCATTTTTCAGAGATGACAACTGTAGTGCATCCAGACAAATAAAGACAATCCAGGAGATCAAGCACAGGGTGAACCCAAAAAGGGCAAAAACTTGCTCTGCATCAAAGCTCAGTCCAATCTGCTTTCTGGAATGGTTCAGGCAGCTGACCAGTCATCCCAGGCATGACAGGGATAGTCTTGTGCAACAGTGATAGACAGGTCCATCCAGCCAAGCTACCAAGCTTGTAGGAGACCTTGAAGGATCTGAGAGTTTATCTTCAGGGAGTTTCTCTAGAAACAACAGCAGTATAGTAACTTCACCTTGGTCTTTCTGCTTTAGTTAAGTTCAGACTAGGTGAAGCCAATTTTGTTCTGGCCAACCCACAACCAATCCCAGCAGATAGCACTGTTCCTTCAATACCAGTTTACATTCTCCCCTCTAGACTACTTACCAATTTGCTTCCATACTCTTTGTAGTGTTTGTCTAAATATAAATCTCCTGGTTTTCATTACAGAATCCTAGAAACTTAGAATATGCCTTGTTGGAAGGGACCCATCAGGATCATCAAGCACTTCTTGAATTCAGACAGGCTTAGTGCTCTGATCACTTCCCTGGGGAGCCTGTTCCAGTTCCAAGGAGAGAGATTCTATGCTTGATTATGCTCCTTTTATACTTGACCATGGTCCCAGTTTGTCTCTGAAAAGCATGAGAATTTTGCAAGTTATCATATCAAGCACTGAAACATGCCACTGATTTCCTGCTGAGCTGCTATTTTTGCTCACCCTGAGCATCTGATCTCTAGGTGCCCAAGTATGGGGCTTCACTTAATGACATGAATATTGTAACAAATTATAAAGGACAATGACAGTATTTTTAATGTATAAAAGGTGTTTTGGTAGGAAGACTTAGTGCTGTGCATTGTTATATGAGCTTTTGGCCTACAGGAGCACTCAGTGATTTGGAGATCATACGGAAAGAGACAAACAATGCAGCAGCCAGAAAGCTGGTTCAGCGTCTCTTTTGAGGGTCCTTCCAAAACAATGAAAGTTCACAGAGGACATAAGTGATGTGGAGGAAAGGGGAAGGAAGGTGGGATGAAAGAAGGGACAGAGGGAAAAAGGAGAAAGGAGATGGAGGGAGGGAAGGAGAAATGTCAATCCTTTCAGTGCTTGGTCTTGCTTCTCTTGGACTGAGAATTTTGTGATTGTCTTAAGAAGTAACAGGGGAAAAACATTTTGTACATTCACCTGCAGGTAATAATATCCCTCTTCTTAAAAACAAAATACAGTAAAAAGCAGCCCAGATATCTTCCAGGTGCCAGTACTTGGACTGTTTTTGTGTGCTTCCTCAAGCACTGCCTATCTCTTGTCTCCTGCCTGTAGCAGAGAGCAGTGTGTGGACTGCAGAGCCCTTCATTCACACTGGGACCCAAAATCACAGACCTCTCTTTCCATTCAAGGTCCTCCATGCCCAGTGCCAGGTGTCACATGTCTCTAGAGCATGTCACCACAGTCTTACTTCAGGTTCACGCTCTTGCTTGGTGGTCTGGAAGGGCTGATGTCAGGCCCAACAAAGCAGCTAAGCATTGAAAGGTGGGTCACTAATCAGAGCACTGCAGTCAAGAAGGACTCACAAGGCGGCAATTTCACAGCAAGTCACAGCTTCTTGTTTTGCCCATCATTTTCCACATGGTTCAATGCTCCATCATCTCCCCTGCATATGCCTTCTCTCAGGAGGATGGGTTTCATAACTTCATTTTGGCATCAAGACATACTTGTCACTTTGCTGGCTAATCTAAATAAATGAATGTGCTCCTCTTCTTTCTATTCAGCTTTTTCTTCTTATTAGGGATATTATATGGTAGGCAAAGGCTACCATATAATATAGACTTAAGACTAAAGACTATATAGACTTAAGCTAGTGTACCCCAGGAGGTCAGCTGCAGTAGTCTCAGCTATAATACTTGGATTGTCTTCAGAATCATCCAGTGAATTAACATTCCAACTTGTCTCCCTTCAAACACACTTTAGCTACCAATTTTTTCCAGCTGTAAGGTCACTGTAAGTTATTTATTTTAGTCTCTGAATACTGCAGTACACTTTTTTCTTTATGTCACACTACTGCTCCCTGCTGCCCAAGTCTATTTCAGATCCACAAATCCATTTTACACCACCTAAACATGAGACAGATCGTATAATGACTGAGGGTAACTGGCTCGTCAGAAGCAGGGAGGCTGTCAATGAGATGTCTGTCTCACCATAATTAATTGCTGTGAAATGCCCACAGAGATTTAAAATCATGATTAATTACCAGAAAATACACAGAGACTTTAAAGACTAGATTTTGCTACTTGCTAAGTTTACCCAAGAGTTCCTGTACATCCTGCATCTGGGGACACTTGTGCAACACGCAATCAATTGATAAAACTCCCACAGAACATATGACAAATTGTCAGGAAAAGTCTACATAAAAATAGTTCATAGTAAGTTCTGTGTCAATATGTGTAGATAGTCAATGGCTGAGGTGTTAATAGTCTATTTCTTTAACTGCTGCTTTTTTTTACCTCTAAGATACTAATTTGTTTGTAATTACATTGTTGTTGGTGCTTTTTTCATTTGGCCTGCTCAAAGACGTAAGAGTTACCACAAGGTTAATGTTTTTTCTGAGTAAAAAAATGCTAGATCTTATCTGTATAATGCGTTTCTTTTCTACTTTATTCAGCACAGAGGCTGAGGAGATTAAGAAGCTTCAGTATTTTACGTTAAGCTTATTAAGGATCCAAATTTTAATAGGTTTGAAATCATCTTCTGAAATCCCACATTAAAAGAAAAGCTAAGTGCAACTTACTCCATTTTCTAGGAACTTTCCCAAAGACTTTTATCATTCACATAAAATGCAGAAACAAGACCATACTGTATCATGTGGCAGGGAGGAGGTCAGTCAGTCCACCCAGACTTGAGAGTCCATATTTGGCTCTTGCTGGATTAATGTCAGCCTCTTCCCATCTTGCAGGTGAGTGTGCACACTCACACTCACACTTCACCAGGTAGAAGCAATCTGCTATTGTACTGGGAGAGATAGGATGGGGAAGATGTGTCAGGGAGAGTGCCTGTTACCTGCACAAACAAGTAACCAGAGGGCACCACAGAATGCGTTAACCCCTTCAGCTGGTAAAACCCCTCAACAGCACAGTCTCCTAGAATGAGGAAAATGTATTATACTAGTCACTTCTACCCTTCTTCAGTTTTTCCATGCAAAACTTCACCACATTTTCAATACATTTCAGTCGAGTGCACTGAATTAAGTCTTTTAAAAAAAGTTTTGTTTCTGCAACACTCAAAATTCTTAGTGAATTTTGTCACTGGGTTTTCTGGGAGGAAATTTCCTCATTTCCTTCTGCTAACTGCAATCAATTTAACACAGCTTTACAGTGTTGCTGTCCAGCATGTTGCTGTTAAAACCACAGGGAAAAATGGGTTCTCTGAGAAGTAGGATCCCTTCTCAAGGTAATTTACCCAACTTACATAAAATCAAGAACTGCAGAGATCTTTGAGTACACACACACACAAGGTCTAAGTTCTAGGTATAGAGTAATGGTATCCTGTAGTAGCAGGTACATTATGCACAGGGATTTCATCCTACACAGAGGTTTGGTAGATACAGCAACAGTTTTCTTTTAGCAAACCTTACTCTCTCTGTAAGAGAAAGATCAAACAACTAGACCTGCTAAAGCTGAAAAAAACTCCATTCTTCCCTTGCCTCCCCAGAGCTTTTCACTTCCTACAGTTTACAAACCTGGCTGAAGAAAATCTACTGAGAGAACACTGTGAGCATCAAATCTTTATTCCTTTGGCATTTTATTCAAGAAAAGAATTTTTAAAAAAATTAATAAAGAATAAAAGAGAATGTGATTCAAGTGTGGAAAAAAAAGAACCATCAAAATTTGAGAACTTCCCACCCTCTACTGTTTAGACATTTTCACCCATATAATGTTTGTATTTCAGGAATAGCCAACGGAAAGGTTTCAGCCTAAGCCTAGGGATGAAGTAACTCACCAGAGGGGTAGCTGTAAACAATGTTGTATATCTAAAAATGGGTCAAAGACCAAGTATCCTCTCTCAATAAAGTAACTACAAGATGACAACACAGAGCTGAGCTAGGAGTAGAGAATTAAATAGAATATTGGAATATTCTAAGACAAATGGAAAAAATCTGAAAATAATTATAATCTATAATTGCAAAGAAGTGACACACTGGTACATTAATTGGGTAGGAGTTAGATGTCCTTCTGAGAAATTGCTCCAGACTGTGCCAGCCCACAAAACTCAGTCTTATTCATAGTAGCTGGAAAGCTGGCCTTACTTCTTCACATCTAGTACAAGCCGGTTGTTTAACTTGCAAATGCCCCATTACAATGCTCAGGTTGTGAAAAAAATAGAACCAACAGACTGGCATAATGAAGTGCAACTATGAGGAACAGCTTTTTAATGGGAGAGCACAGATGTTCTATGCACAATGGCTATGGTTTAAATTGAAAAGTGCCATTGTTTGGCCATCATTTCAAATCACGATACTCTAAAGGAGAGTTTTCAGGACATACACACTTGAGGAGCACAAAGCTAAGGTAGAGCTAAATTGTTATCTCTACTCTAAGTTAAAAGAAAATGGTTTTCATGTGCTTGAAAAACAAAAAAATGGAAAATCATAGTTGGCATGTAAGGGGAGACCAGGAGTGAAAGGCACAGAGCATGGACAGCAGCAGCCTTCTGTCAGCTGATGGGAACAGAACAGAAAAAAAGATTATTTTCTCCAAGCTGGCACTACCACAATGAGTAGAAACACACTGCCATTTCCCTGGAGCCTACAGGCTGGTTCTGCACTGGCACAGGAGGAAGAGAGAAAAAAATATGTACACCTAGTGCTTGTTTCACTAGGCAGAGATGCCCAAGTCAGCCATGCCATACTGCATAGATCCCCTCCTTAGCCACAACACCACAGGGATCCTGAACATCTAGGCTGCTGCCATAAGAGACCAAAGCCTGCCTTCCTGACAGCAATGTCACCAGCAACCACTTACAATGAGGACTCCCACTATTTTTATTTGCCCTGCACTTTAGAGCAACCTCTGTACATGCTCTGAGTTAGGGATGCTGGATTAGATCGCGCAGGTGTGGTAGTGATAGAAGTAATACCATATATTTTATACTCATTTCAGATCAGCTGTATATGGCAACCCTTCTCTCTCCCTTGAAGAAATAATTGCTGCAGCAGCTCTCTTGTTAGAAGGTAGAAACGAGCAGACATTCAGTCTTCTTTTTTTATCACAGCATGAAAAGGGTCCTGGTTTATTCCTCTTTACAGTTTTGCCATCCTGACTCCAACTATTCACTGACTCTGGCTGCAGCAAGCTCCTACTATAGGTTTCCCTTGCAGCCTTGGACAGCTGGGTATTTCCTGCTGAACTACAACTGCAGGTATTAGTTTGCAGACTCTGAATGTAGGTTTTACCTAGCTAGACTATGACTGCAGGTTCCAACAACAGCTCTAACTGCAGATCCAGACTGACCTCACAGCAAGGAGTCTCTCCCTTCAGGTTCCTTCCTCTTTATGATCCTCCTCACCAGCTAACCCACTCCCTTTTATCACACTTATCTTTATTGGCTATAGCTGTGACTCATCAGGGCAAAGCTGTATTAGGTAATGAACACAGCTGTTACTTATCAGGGGCAAGGTCACATGTATTCCCTTCTCCTACAAAATAATCACAGAATCATAGAATGCTAAGAGGTTGGGAGGGACCTGAAAGATCATCCAGTCCCAACCTTCCCTGCCACGGGCAGGAACACCTCCCACTAGACCAGGTTTCTTAAGGCCTTACCCAGCCTGGCCTTGAATCTTGCCAGTGTTGGGGCATCCACAACCCCCCTGGGCAACCTGTTCTGGTGTCTGACCACCCTAACAGTGAAAAATTTCTTCGTAATATCTAATCTAAATTTCCCTTCTTTCACTTTGTACCAGTTACTCCTTGTCCTATCACTACAGATCCTGACAAAGGGTTCCTCTCTGGCTTCCCTGTAGGCCTCCTTCAGATACTGGAAGGTTGCTGTGAGGTCTCCACATGACCTTCTCTTCTCCAAATGAACAGTCCCAACTTTCACAGCCTGTCTTCATAGGGGAGGTGCTCCACTCCTCTTATCAGTTTCATGGCCCTCCTCTGGGCTGGCTTAAAAAGTTCCATGTCCTTTTTATGTTGGGGGCACCAGAACTGGACACTGCACAATCAGTTACATAGCAGATAATTGTCCACAGTTGCAAACAGCCCAATAGGCTCACCAAACCTGTTCCACCAGCACTTGCTCACCCTAAAGGTCCAACAGAAACAGAGAATTCCAATTAATGAGCAATAAATACGATTTTTCCATATACTTCATCACTATAGAAAAAAAATGGGTTAGAAAAATCTGAAGAGTCATGATAAGATGATAAGACACCTACAGTGAAAAGAAATCCAGGTATTTTCTGATTGCATAAAAAACATCAAATTTATCCCATGGCAAATCATGGGAAAAGAATTGCCAATCAAGAGCCAGACAGCAGGGAACAGAGGGTATAGAATAATCGGTGTAGAACCGATAAGAATTTTCACTGGTCAGGAAAAATACAGAAAGCAGAAAAGCCCATTTAATTCATATTCTTCAGGATAATGCAGGTCTCTTTTATACCTGTCTTTTGCTTATCTCTTTCTGCTCTCTCCTTTTCCCTTCTTTACACAGCTGTCAATTTGGGAGTGAATGAGTCAAGATGCGCTTCAAAAAATTTGATCCCACAGAAGATATGTGGATCCCACAGAAGATATGCTGGAGGCAAATTTGATCCCACAGAAGATATGAAAAATGGTCAAAAAGCCTTGGCTAAAGAAGCTCTGGCTCCCACTTCTCATATACATTTACCACTAGACATTATGGAAAAAGTATGGTGTTGGAGGCAAATTTGATCCCACAGAAGATATGAAAAATGGTCAAAAAGCCTTGGCTAAAGAAGCTCTGGCTCCCACTTCTCATATACATTTACCACTAGACATTATGGAAAAAGTATGGTGTTGGAGGCAAAGGTATCTGCACCACTCAGGAAAACTCAAAGCCTGGCTTAAAATACAGTCACAGATTTCTGGTGATTTTTAAAGTTAGTTCATAAAGCTGTGTTTTGTAACATGCATTAAGTGAAGCAGAAAACAAATGGATTCTTGTGGGAAAAAGAATGTTATCGTGGGCCTGTAATAGAATTTCACTTTTAAAATATTTTTTTGTGTCTATAACAGAAATCTCTTTCCATCTCGGCTACAATTCATATACACACATTGCTGGGAAGGCCATTGTCCTTGCTGTAGAATAGTCAGGAACTGTGTGAAAAGTAACTTCATGAGATTCATTAGCAGAGAGCAAAGAGAGACTGGGCAGAATAGCAGCAAATATTATTTTGGTTTTGGAGTGTGCACACATCATGGCATGTGTCCAGCCAAATTGTTCTTAGAAACAAGTAGATGTGACACAATAAATAACGTAATTCTGTTCTGTCCAAAACTATCTACACCTAAATGATCCGAGAAGCACAAACAGAGCTGACTAACTTCTGCCATTCAAGTAAACATGCCACCACCCTCAGTACTTCCAACATTTCAGCTTTGTTAACCGCAGTAGGGTTGCCTAAGCTACACTGCTGTGCGGGGTTTTGCATTTCTATTAACATTCCTCTGGCAGGCAGAGATCTTGTTAAGGTTCGTTAATCTTTAATTATGTTTTTAAAACCCTGTAGCCGCGGTAAATACCAGTGGTTTATAGTCAGCTGTGAGAACTAATATTAACCTCCAATCTGCATACACCAGTCTGCTCCCATACATTAAGCACTGTTCACCTTCTCTACCATTTTGCCTTGCACACAATTTACATCAACCGAGTACTGTAAATTGGTGTTTATACATAGGACTCACAGCCTGCATACGCACACAAAATCCGAGCTAGAGGGTAATAATGTAAGGAATAGTAAAGATTAGAATAAGAAATGGAGGCAAATGAGAAGGAAGACAGACATTATATAGAGCAGCCTGAGGAGCTAAGGGAGAGGAGATGATGCTTCAGTTGATTCCCTTTGTATAACTCACACTCATTTATAACTTGAATGGATGAATAAGCAAGTATTTTTCCTTCCAGCTATCCTGCTAGCTGTAAGTGTGAAAATATGGTAAACATCCTCTCCAAAATGCATTCTTTGTTTCTCATCTCCTACTATGTGCAGAAACTAACTAAATTCACTTTTAAATACCTCTTGGCTGAGTTCTTTAGCCTCCTCAGATATAGGATCAGAGACTTAATCACTGTTTAACTTCCAAGCTAGTTTTGTCACTTGATTTAAACGTAACTCTCAGAAAGCTTAGCCACTGTAAGTTTCAAATTTATGAGACATCAAGCACCGTCTTTGAGCCTTAATGCCCTCAGCTGCCTTTGTCTTCTGAAGGGGCTTAAAATAAGGTCCTGAAAAGCAATCGCCAAGAAGTCATGCCTAAATACTCTTTCAATTAGGGCTTGATCCCACATGTAGTTATGTGCTGGAAGTGCAGAAACCAAAGGCTGGCACTGAATACTTAGTGTTTGTTTAGTGTCTGAGCAGTGAAGCTTGATAACAGAGTGAGCAAATGCAATGAGAGGAGGGAAAAAAGCATCTGGCAATATAGCCAAACTTGTGCAGCCTCATGCTGAGTCCTGCAGAAGAGGGCCACGTGGGCAAGCCCAGCATGAGATGCCCAGAGTGAGACAGTCATGACACTGAACTCAAGTGAGGAATTTCACGTGCTGCCTGTGTGACAGAACCAGCAGATCGGTCAAATGTGACCACATCAGGGATGAAACCACAGTAATGACACAGTAAAGACCAGAAGAAATTGAGGGGCCATTTTTTTCCTAATATTCATCAGTCTATTGACTCCATTCATGCACAAGGCAGCTTTTATGCTGTTCCAGATCACAGCCTGTGCTGCGCTGCAGCAACAAAGTCTCCCCAGCAGCCCTGCAGGCAGCTTGGTGCTGCTCTCCTACCAGTCAAGATCCTGTGTTGCTTCCTGACAGATTGGCCTGGGAGGGTGAAACAAATACAAATACCATCAGAAAACTAGTTTTTATCCTCTTCTGGTATTTTCACTCTTATTTTACCTTCATTTTCTATGTCTGTTTAGCCTGCAGGTTTATGAAGGAGCATTTGCTGAAGCAGCAAATTCTTGTGCAAGCTATAGACTAAGACCTTGTAGAAATTATTCAATGCATAAGGAATAAATTAAAAGGAATCACATAATTAGCAAATGGAAAACAGAAGCAAATTACATTAGTCCTCAGCTCTCCCTAGCAGTTCTGACCTTGGAATGGCTGGTGGCTGTTTCACACGTGTTAACTGAATTTCCCACCAGATTCAGAGACCTCACCACAGTACTGTGATGTCCCTTGGGAGCTCTTTCACCGCCATCAGACCCCATTAACTACCACGGACAGTCAGTGCAGGCAGTTGCCTGACAGGGAACAGCAGTGACAGTGGGACCAGCAGGGTTTCACTGGCAAGGCCCAACCCCAGACCCTCCACAAGGCCACGAGGGCCAAGCTGGGGTAGCCACAAGGCTAGCCCAAACCCTATGGCCACAACACCAGTTAATAGACATGGGTTGAAAACTCTCAGTTTTGCAGATTTCTCACAAGCTCATTGAGAAATACAGGTAAAATTAATTTGTGCTACTTAGCTCAGCTGGAAATTCGGTCTGCATGATCTTCTTACTATTCCCAGGTGAGTTAGACTGTGGGAGCCACTAATTGCCCTCCTTGTCTTCACATGAGAAAAACTGTCTTTGGTCACATTAGCCTCAATATTGAATAAAGAAAGCTTGTCTGTGATCCTTGTCTGAAAGTCAGCCATCAGTTAACCTCTTTTGGTGTCCCTAATAAAGTTGAGTGTACCTATACCAATATATATTGCTGGAAAGGGAGTTCAATTTCCTTTCAAACTCCAGTGCCTCCTCTAGGAGTTAATGACTAATATGTTCAACATCCTCTTTCTAAGCTGCATAATTGCTCTTCTTTCCACACATCATACCTCTTCTGCTTTCAGAGACAACTTTTGTCTCCTTGGTGGAACTCACCATATGCCTTCAGACGCCCTCTCTGTCAGCTGCCAAACTGCCCTTCTCTGCCTCTGAAATTTTCTCATGGGGATTTTGCAAAACACAGCAAGAGGGGAAAGAAGCCACTGTGCTATCAGCAGGAGAGATTTGATCTTTACCATATTTTGGTACCTGAGGATATCCACGTACCCTGAGGATGTCCTTCAGGGAGGTATCCATGGATTTGACACATATCTTGAAACATCAGATATGGAAAACAAAAAATATGTGGATTTCAACTGGGATTTAGGGGTTTTTTTTCCTTCAGGGGATTGTTCTAATCCCTTCAAACTACTACTGGTGCCATCAAGGACAGAGACCAGAAGGCATCTCCTGGTGGTCATCTCCTGGTGGACTCCTAGCACTTTCACCCTGTATGTATGTTGTACCATATGAAAGCAACCATTCTCCTCCAAACAAGCTGACATCTTCACTCCAACTACCCTGGGAATCTCTTTAACACACTGCAAATTGAATGGAAAATGAAATGTCATCACCTGGCAAGATGGAGAACAGCAGTCCAAAAATACTTGTTAGTCTGGTGACTACCAGTGTCATCTAGAAGGTCTTAAGCCTGGCTTTCAGGGCAAACACCTAAAGCTTCTCATAAAAGGAGATTGGAGAAAGGACCACCAATTTTCAAAAAGCTCTCATCTGGGTGACCCATTCTGGCAAGAGTTTCAGGTTGCAAAGCACAATGAGATGCAAATATTTCCCAACCACTACACCCAAGGCTTTTTGTTGGCTAACCAAGGAGACTCTCAACACAGCATGCTCACTGTTTTCAGGTACCTTGCTTTATCATGTGTTATGCAAGGTGCCCAGGCACTCCACAGGAGGAAGAGAAGACATCCCAATGAATGTTAGCACATCTGAAAGTCAGGGATTGCCCTGCCCTACACGGCACACTCTGGGGAAATTACATACCATGGAACACCATGCCCAGTACATAAACTGGGGGAGTTTATATGCTGTGAGGAGCCAATTGCTGCTCAGGGACAGGCTGCACATTAGTCAGCAGGTCATGAGCAATTTTTTTGTGCACCACTTTCCTTTCTTAGGTTTTATCCTCTCTGTATTTTTATCTCCCTTTTCATTATTATTAATTAGTGTTATATTTCACATTATCTCAGTTATTAAACTGTCCTTATCTCAACCCATGGGTTTTACATTTTTCCCAATTCTCCTTCCCCCGCCACGTGGGCGGAGAAGCAGTGAGGAGTGTCTGTGTGGTACTTAGTTGCTGGCTGTTATTAAACCATGGCAGAAGTCAGCATGCCTGCTGTGCCCTGGCACACAGCCTGAAAATGCCAGTGCTTAGAAGCTGCTATTGAGCTGTGGGTCTGCCTTTGTTTGCCTGAACAGCATGTGTACACTGGAGCTGCATTAGCCTGCACCTCACTCTGTGCTGATAGAAAATGATGATGAATTATCCAGTTCATTTTGGCTCTGTGTAGAGCTATGAAGACTCTCAATATGCAAATGGGTCTTGTTTATCATGTGATAGATACTGTGTAATGTAGCACCTAAATTACACTGAGTTTGCAATACCATCTGGTTTCATCTTTCATTATATTAGAATGAAAGATGTTATATTTGACCATAAACTTGGTGCAGGAATAGAGCAGGGCCATGGATGCAGTTTGAAGTGGTAAGAAGCTCTTCTCACTCATATGAGGCAATCAAGTATCAGATATAATTCTCTTTTCTCCTCTTCAGATCTGGAAAACAGCAAGTACCAAGTAGGCCACAGCAAAAATCTAGTACTATGCACAGGTTCACCTGGAAGTAGAGGCAGGCAACACTGCCATAGGAGGAGTGTCCATCCAAATTTTGTCATGTGACTGAAAAAGACTGACAAAAGGTGGAAGGAAAGCCAGTGAACATTCAGATGAACAGTTCATAGATATTGTTACTTTTGGTTTGATAAGATATTAAGACAGAGTAAAGAAAATACTTACGTTAACTTTTAGCAAACTCCAAGTCTTCCAGTTGATGCCAAACTGATTTTTGTTTCCAAATATCCTTCACATATACTTGTAGCTCTCTAGCTTATTATGGTATAATTATATAGATTTGTAGCTAACATTTTACCCACTCTATTAGACAGAAAGACAAAGCACATTCCTAAAGGTCTCTGGGAACTAAGTACAAGCCACTCTGCCAAGACACATTCTCATAAGCAACTAGCAAAAGGGGAGCTCCAGAAAAGCGTTGAACCAAGGGGGAGAATTACCTCATCACCTGTGCTTCTAAATGGGAATTCTTGGCAATTATGCTAATTTGCTAAATTTATAAAACTGTGTTCAGCCTATACCACATGAGCATTTTTCCATACTTGCCCTGGGAGGCCTCCAATTAAAGAGAAGATTTTGTGTTACTGCCTCTATTAATACTGTCTTGAAAGTGTGTTGTTTTATGTTTAGATCTTTATGGCATCACTGTGACTTCAAAGAAATGATGGGCTAATGTATTTTTTTTTATTGGTAGTGCAAAGATTCAACTCAAGGAAGTTGACCATTTCTCCTCGTTGTCTACATTTGACTCAATCAGCCAAAGCATTTTCTTGAGTGCAAGCTCTAAAGCCAGGGTTGCCCTATTTATAAAAGAGAGTTGGGTCGAAGCAAACGCAGGTCCAACCAGTATGGTCATCACTACGTTTCTCCTTTATTTCGTCTAAAATGGCAGTTTATATACTCTTCATATAGTTTACAAAGTCAGTAGCTTTTTCATTGGCACACAGCAGAGAGAAGAATGCAAACACACATTGTTGAACTTACTTTTAAGGAAGCTAACACATGTTCACTAACAACTCCACACAGTGACCTTCAAAACCCCTTTATTTTTCCCTGACACCTTAACATCTAATTTCAACTGCGCCAAAACTTTACCAAGTAATTTTAACTGCGTCACAGGCTTGAAGGCCTCAGGTCAGGCCTCAGCTGGGGTAAATCAGGTCTGGGCAGCTCATTCCCAAGAAAACCTGCTACACAAGCTCCTCTTGCAGACCAGCTCTCTTGCTGTCTGATTAAACTACAGAATAATAATTCATCATTGTCTGTCCATTCCCGCTTTACTGATTGTCTAATTAAAATTATTTTTATGCCCAAAGATAATTGCTTTCTTCTATTATTACTCTGAAATGTTAATATAATCTAGCTCACCAGTCTCTGTGTCTACCACTTGAGACAATAAATAAATTAGATACAGAAAAATGATGTTTAAATAATATTATGATTGAGTCATTAAAGTATAATAGCACAGGAATTCCAGCTAAGGCCACAGAGGGTTGCCAAAGACATTTGCTGTACATATGGGTGGTTGTTTCTCAGAGGCTCAGAAAAGGCCGTGCTATACACCCTGGGTGCTTCATTAGCAACACATTACTGGCCTTATAGAGTCAAGTGAAACAAAAAATCATTTTACAATGGTCATTATTTTTAATGTCAGTACTTACTGACAGTCCTTATCCTGCAGCATTTGAAATGTGTGAATCAGAAGATGTCGACAAATGTTGGCTCTTCAGTGGAGTCTTCTTGTCTTAATTGTCTTGTTAGTTTATAAATTGTTTAAAAATGCTTTTTATTGTGGTCTGTCTTTGTCTAATGGCCTTTTGATAAAGGCAGTTGCACCATATTAATGCCCTCAGAAGAGAGAAGTAGCAATCAAAAATAGAATTGCCGCAAATGAGCTATTTCTGTAAAGCGCAATCAAGTCAACACAAACATCGGATATTTTAATTTTAAATACCCAGAATATTTTTTTCCTCCTTATTGGTTTTTAGATACTATCACCACCAGCCCATACTCAATATGTCACTATTTCCTACCTTCAGCACTTTTTCTTCTTCTGTAGTATGTTTATTCTGGTCCCTAATCAGTCCCAAGCACATTAGTGAGTACATACACACATGGGCACACGCAATGCCACTTTGACTGTAAATGCCTTTGGGGCTGGTCAGATGCATCTCATTCAGCCTCAAAAGCTACAGCATGCAGATCAGCAGGCCCAGATGAACAGTAAACTCCAAAAGTATCCATGCACTTTCTGTCTTTTCCTAATCTGAAATTTTACCCTATGTTTTTAATGATAATTGCATTAGCTGCTTGATTTCAGCAGGCCTTTTCAGTGAAGAGTGTAGAAAAGAAGGGCAACAAACACATTGGCCTTAGCAAAGACACATGTTGAAAATTTTCCATCCTTGCAGACTGAACTGCAATATTATCACCTCTTTCCAGCCCTAATCCATGTTTTGGGGCTTGCTGTAAATTTCCACAACATCAAAAATGTTTCAGACTTTGCTTTATGTCTCATCCAAGCTGGTCCCACAAGCAGAAATTTTATTTTGTTAAACTCTCTTGAGATATCAGAACGAAACATGAGAAGTTTTAGGTCTATAAGTTACTTGAGGTTATTTCCAGATATTTTTATGGTTTACTTTCAACACCCTATAGTTAAATTCATACCAGCTATAAGCAACTTGGTTTTAAAAAATAAGGACAATGAAGAGTAACTGTTACAGAATTCCTCAGGGAAGGTGGACATGATGTATACCCAGGCCTTGAACTACCTGAGCTGAGGCCTGGTCGAGGCCTTGCTGAGGCCTGGCCTGAGGCCTCAAGCCTCTGACGCAGTTAAAATTAGTTAGAGAAGTTGTGGCGCAGTTATAAATTATGTTAAGGTGTCTGGGAAAGATAATGGGGTTGGTGAAGGTCATTGTATAGCGTTGTTAGTAAGTATTTGTTAGCTACCTTAAAAGTAAGTTCAACAATGTCTGTTTGCATTCTTCTCTCTGCTGTGTGCCAATGAAAGAGCTATCCATTTTGTAAACTATATAGAAATGTATATAAGCTGCCATTTTAGATGAAATAAAGGAGAAACGTAGAAGTGACCATACTGGTTGGACCTGCGTTTGCTTGACCCAACTCTCTTTAGGGTAACCCTGGCTTTAAGTAACAGCAGATTTACAGGAGATTTTCATATCTTGGTGCAAAGGTAATTTGCTGACACGGGCTGACAAAGACCTTGGAACACAAAGCCATGCTGTTGTCTTCCCTTCCCAATCAGTGGTACTGTGGATGCACCTAGTACTGAAATGATGTCATGCAATGCTGTCCATCTCATTCCCACTGGTTTTTTTGTCACATGTGCAGCATGATGGGTTTCAAAAATAATTGTGTCTCCTGAGAGACCTCGGTGTCCCATCTTTGTTTCTTGACTCCTTGTCCCTCATATGGCCACAGCAAGTTGTGGGCTCAGCCAACTCAAAATTCTTTGACACTTTTGTCAAAATAAATTTCACGGGGTGCTTAGACCACATCAAGACACCAGAGAAAATGTAGGAAGCAGCAATTGTAATTCATCTTTTACAATACAGACTTTTTTTTCCCCTAAGTAGGGCTATATTTAGCTTGCATGAGGAGAAGGGAAGAGATCTCTTGGGGAAAATGTACCATATTTCTGTTTCACCTCAGCATTATCAGCCTCTACATCTAAATGCTTTGGGAAAAGGTTTCTGACTTAAAAAAAAAAGGGAGAGTCCCCTTAAGACTTACCTGACCTTTTTCCTCTCACATGGTTGTATACACATACCTTCCAGGGACTCCAGCTCATTTCCCTTTGCTGGGATCATCTGTGTGGACAAAGCACCTAGCCCATCTGCTCCTTGAATTAAGTCTGTGCTTCTTCATGGATGCACTAACTATAATTAGTATAGATTACAGCTAGGTATCCCTGATATCCCCTATAGCTTAAAGTATATTCACTATTTATGCCCTCAGAATGAAGAATCTGATGTGTTCATTGCTAAAAATCTTCACAGGCAAAAAACCAGCAAAACAAATAATACAGACAAAAGAACAGAGACAAAGCAATTGGTGTGAGAATTCAGATTCAAGTTTTCAACTCCCTGCCCAAGACCTCCAGTAGTAATAACTGAAGATAAAAAAGATAGATCACATAGAAATTAATCTGTCTTCCTCAGTAAATAGAGAAGAAGTCAATCCCTTATTCTCAAANACATTTTTGGCAGCCCTCTTTTTCAAAAAAAAAAAAAAAAAAAAAAAAGGCTGTAAGAGCTCTACCTATACAGCAATTTGTAGTCCAAGGCTTGATTTTCATAATAGACCAGCTGCTAGCCAGGAGAGAGTTATTATGCCATTTCATCTATATAATATTTATCATAGAACAGATGCTTACATTGTCTTTCTATTTATTAAATCTTCACCATGACAAGACAGGGAGTCCTTCAAATGGTGAATGAGACACAAAGAAAGCAAATCTTGCAGAGCTTACATGGAAAGTTAGATTAGAACTTT
Source organism: Illadopsis cleaveri (assembly GCA_013399915.1). Lineage (NCBI taxonomy): Eukaryota > Metazoa > Chordata > Aves > Passeriformes > Timaliidae > Illadopsis > Illadopsis cleaveri. The sequence continues at coordinate 87,154 of VXBB01007325.1, read as the reverse complement.
GGAACTACAACCCAAATCACAGTTCTTTCTCTTGCTCCCTGACTTGCATGAATACCTGATTAAGACAACCTTTGAAACGACCTTGGAAAATCATGACAGACATGCAACCTAATGTTGAAATGGGATTTTAGTTTTTAGTTTTTTCAATTCTAATCTGCAGTTTCTTTATTTGCAGTTTAAGCCGCTCTATTTTATAGGGCAATCCTTAGGGTTATCCTTATTAGTCACTGACCGTAGAAGAAGCTCTTGATTGAAGATACATGCTTACACACCTAGGATAGGTGGGATTATTTTCTTCTTGAACACCTTTTCTCAAAATCTAGGATATAGCATTCTGCCATGACACCAGAGTAAAATGTGAAGTTTACACAAACAAATGCTGGACAGTTTGCAGAAAAGAAAATTCCAATATATTGCTCCAAGTCTGTGGAATTCCTTCCAGCTTTAGCCTGTAAAATACTGCTACTTTGAGATTATAGCACCTACTTTGTGTATTACTCAAAAAAAATTCTGTAAGATTCTATTATCAAAAGTAGGACCATAAATATGCAGAAAAGGAAACTTCAGGAAGTGCAAATACTACAGTGTATCTTTTCAATTCTAGAGGAGCTGGCTGAGGAAAGCAGGAGAAAAACAATCAATTTAACTTGACTCCTTGACTATTCTTGCAACTATTTTTTTATTCCCTCCTCTAAAATATCAGTTTTCTCCTCCTAAATTAGACATATTAACACAAAATGCTCCAAGTCAGGCTTTCAGAGTTTCCTAAGCATTCTGCTGTTGTCTTTAATCAACAGTGTTGTCTTTAATCAACAATCAAAACGGAGTGCAGAACTACCTTTTGCAGGCATAGCCACACTATGTGAATAGTTTGGATTGCATTGAATTGGGCTGAGTTATAAGCTTCATTGACATGCTTTAGGTTTTCTGAATATTTGTTTTCATTGTTTTTATTTACTTTGAATTTTATTCTTTTATTCAGAATCACAAAAATAATATGTAATCTTCTATAACAGTAGCAGTTAATATCAACATCTGAATATTGAATGAATTAGCTGGGAAAGACTAAATTAATTTGTTCTGGTCATGGTCTGAATTTTTTCATGTGTCAAAAGCATTACCTTTATTCCCTTGAGGAGCAGGAGAGAACTGCTGGACACATCTCCTTCATGCAGGATTGAGTAGAAGGTGCTATTTTGCTTGCAGGAGGAGATAGCAGTCAAAAACAAGCTTGCACAAGGCTGCTCAGAAATTGAGCTACATGAGATGGGTCCTGTTAGAGAGCAAGGTGTGCATCTGCAAACAGACAGCAACAGGAAAAGCTTACAGAAAAAAAACAAAACAAGAACAGGAATAACCAGAACAAATAACAACAAAAGGAAATTTTGTCCTCAAAGAAAATAAGCATTTTGATACAGTGTTGCCTCTACAGAACCTTGAAACTGTGAATGAATAAATTATTTCACTTTTATTTCTTCCCTGTTCAGGTGAGATCTAGTGAATACTCTGTCTCAAGCAAGAGGGCTGAGCAATTCCTCTTTCCAGGCAGAGCTGCCCACAAACGCTGGACACTGGCTACCTGCAGATAGCACCAGTGCAACAGGACATGAAAAACACTTATGTTCCTAGCAGGGCCATCCAAAGCAATACATTTCACAACCAGTCAACAAACAAGGATATAGATTGGCAGTTGTGAGCTCTCCTGCTAGAAGTGCTTGCATGGATCTCATGAGAAGCTGAGAAAGTTCCATTCAGTTCACTCACCGGTCGTAAGTCAATAGCATATCGCAGCTGCAGCCTCTCTGCCAGGCCTACCAGGCTTAGGCACAGATCCCAGGCAGATCAACAGAACTAAATTTACAGTGGAACTGTTTGGAATAACAAATTAAGAGAAAGAAATCAGGATATGCTCAAAATTATATTCCACAAACGAAAGGGAGGTCATGCGTTGCATATGTTATTTTTTGCAGGAAGTTATTCTATCCCAGTTCTAAATTAATCATGTTTCATCAGAATGGTTTTGCATATCAATAAAGCTGCATTGCTTAGGAATTCAGGTATTTCATAAGAATTTCATAAGAAAGTGCAAGTTTTTAGCATCTAGAGTTCCACATCAGAATAAGATCTTACAGTTTCATAAGGCAAGATTAAATTTATAATTGCAAGTTGCAATCACTGTGCTGAAAAGAATATCAAGCTTAAAGCCTACCTGCCCTGTAATACTGTAGGAAGGATTTCGTAGCCTGGAGCTGAAGTGCTGAAGTGGTTGATCTGTTGTTTAAATGCCAGGGAGAGCTTTTAGGACTGGAGAAAGAACAATAATGCAGGGTGGTGTTTCTTTGAAATGGGGCTGCTCAACAGAGATAATTCAAAATGCTTATCTTTTGCAATTTTAGTTACATCTCACTCTAAACTTTTATTTTTCTGTTACAGTACAGCCTGAGAGGAAAAATAAAAACCAGAAAGAATAAAGTTCCCATTTCATCCTTTAAAGTGTTTTTAGGGAATGCTCATAACTTTTTTACTGCTTGGGCCTTGCTTTACTGCAATAATGCAAACATGAAACTGTAAAGTCACAAATGAACAACACCAGCCAGAACATGCTAGTCAGATGTAGCAAAACATCCTGATGCAAAGGTAGATCACATAGAAAAAGTAGACCAATGACATGAGCTTGTTGCATCAATTGTCAAAAGTATTGAGCTGTCCCAGCTCCCTTTCCAGAATATACAGATGGAGCAGATTTTAGTGCTAAATAAGATGTCTTCCACACCCCATTCTACTTTGCAAGTTTCATTCCCAGCAGGTTTTTGGAGCACAGTGAGCTCAGACCAGGCACTTTCATATTTCACTGTGCTTCACTTTTTATTGAGGAGCTGTTTTTTCTCCCAAAAGAGAGTCATACTGTGAAGTGGGGAAAATGACAGGTACCTTTGGCCTCCTAAAGCCCTTAATGGTGTCCAAACAGCCCTAACTTTTGTAGCCCTGCTGATCCAAAGCAATAGATCCCATAAGAGGGACACATGGATTATAAGCTGAGACACAGGAGAATGGTGGGCATGCTGGCTCTAAGTGTATCCTGCACAGTATATAAAGGATGGATATTGAAGCTGTTGGAGATGCTGTCAGACAGCGTATGGGATGGTATGAGCATGGACACTGGGAACAGCTAGGGGAGAGAGGCAGACAGCAAGGCTCAGAGGCCAGAAGAAAGCAAAGGTGAAGGGGGGTGACAGCCTACAGGATAAGGAGCAGAGAGCAGGAACACCAACATACGAGCTCACTTTAAATGAAGCCTTCCTATGGAGCAAGACATAAAACTGTAGACTGCAGCTAAGAGTTACTGCAGATGGGGGAAGACCACCAGCTGGATAATCCTATGGAAAGACTGCAAATGTCAGTTAATGTAACACCATCACAAATTTGCTGTCATCCTCTGTTTATCTATCAATCAGATTAAAAGTTTTCCATCCAATAGCAAAAATATTGGTGGTGACGGCATTTGACTAATATTTGCAATTGAATACAATTATTTCACTGATCACCAGGGTATTAGTGTAACCTTCCTAGACTTCTGGAAAGCACTGAAATACTACTTTTGTTGTGGAACCCTTCATCAGGAATTTATCCCTTCTTGCTGCCAAGCAAGTCCTGAGGAAAAGCTTGTACATGCATGCTGTCCACTCCATCAGGGTGCAAGGCAGAGCACCAGTAACATGAGGTTTCCAGCAAGAACATAGGTTTTCCTGGCCAGCAGACTGAGAACTGTGCATCACTTCTGTACTGGCAGGCAGCTGACTGGCAGGTCAAAGGACACACACATGATCTACTCAGAGTCACAAATTACAAAGAGCAAACTCCTCTCCAAAAGCAGCCAACAGCGTTCAGCGAGGAACAGGGAAACGTCTCACACTCTAGTAAGAGCATGGAAGAACCTGAGGAGGGGAATGGGGAGCCCCTGGAGAAAGGAAATGTAGAGGACCACAGGGTAGGCTGGGCTATCACAGGATGAATGAGAAATAACAGAGAAAAATACAGCAATTTTACAGGAAGACATTGTAAGAGGAATTGGATCAAGGAGGACCTTCACTGGCATCCGTGATCTAGAGGTGTGACGGTGAAAGCTGCTTAAGACATGGCAGCATTGAAAGCATAGTGGTGACCACAGGCTACATGGAGGGAACAAGAGGAGAGACGGAAAAACAGGGGCAAAGAGAACCTGGTGGGGGAGCATGAGGAACTGAAGGTGGAAGGAAAGCAGGAGGAAGACACATTGTGATCCATTTTCATTTGAAACTCAAGCTCCTCTTTGATTAAATTATGACTTAATCAGTAAGAGGTAAGCACTGGTCTCAACTGAAAATGAGCAATGCTGCTGGTCGCAGTGACATTCCTCACACTAACTATGGAGAGTGTTTCCAAATTAGTAAGTTCTGTTAAAAGAGAAGCTGTTTGTTTATGCCTGCAGCATCATCTACTTCTGCAAAGCAACAAAAGAAATGCCTAATTAATTATGTTTGTTAGCTATTCCTTGGAAAAGGAAAAAAGTAGAGAGAAATAGTGCTTGCCTTGAATGACCACCTTCTGTTTAGCTCAGCAAGAGGAATTTGTTTATATTTAACCAGACCAATCTTTAGTTGGCAAAATGAGTTAAATGTGCATCTCAGTAGCTGTTACTCTGTTGCTCTGTAGCTCTGTGGGCTAAACGAGGACCTCAGACTCCAGGTACCATCCTCTATGCAGCAGTGGGATGGGGAAAGAAGTTCTAGCCTAAAATCTACTTGCAAAATACATCTCTCACAAATAGGAAGGAGGTCGCCAAAAATTGTGTCAGAAGTTAAGTACATAAGAGACATAATGCAAACAATCCAGAAAATAAACATTTAAAATTAAAATAAATTCTTTTTCCCAGCGCTATCTAATAACAAATTAATACACAAATGCCACTAGAAAATTAAAAACGAAGGTTTAATCTGAAACCTTAGTTAAATCTGACCAGAATTTGAATTTGGTGACAAAACTATCCAAAAGCTGCTGAACAAACATTCTGTAATGTATATTTGTTTAATCAGACCAAAACTAAAATTAATATTATGATTATTTTAGGCAGCACATTTTCCCCTAACAATTTCAAGTAAAATTTTGTGGCCATTATATTTACTGAAAAGCAATATAAATTGATTTATTTAATGATCAGAGACAAGCTGAAGTCCCCTGTGAAGCAGGCATATCTAAAGTAATGCTTCCCTGTGCAGCACCAATCCATGATAAACATTTTCATTGAAGCTGGGACTGTAGCAACAAAAAGACAGAGGTAGTTTAGCACTCATTACAGAAACGGTACTCAACAGAAATGGTACTCAACAGTTGTAAGCCTACATTTTAGTTTAAAATCTTGTAAAAGAGAGTGTAACACTGCACATAGATGAAAACATTCAGATGTTTATTAACAGCCCACACAGATTGATATGCATTCAGATTATAAAACTTCATCTGAAATACCCAGCCCTTCGTGCTTCCAGTACAGTGCCCTGGCAATACACAGTGAATTGGAATTAGTTCTCCAGTGCCCTCTACTGGGAATAAAACCGGTATACCGAATCATGTTTTGCCCCTGGGCCTTTCACCGAAATTGTGTAAAATGTGTCATTTTCTTATGCAATAATTTAATAAAAAACCTAAAGAGATTTGTTTTCCCATCAATAAATTCATAATTAAGACATAGGCTTGGAATCGCTTAGGTTTTTCTGAGTGAAAACTGAAAACTTTTTCTTACTTTTTCTTTGCTCTTTTTCTTTTATCTTTTTCTCTTTCTGTTTCTTTTGTCTTCTTTTCCTTTCATTTTTTCCGTTTTTGTTCCTTCCTTTTTCTGTTTCATTGTTGTGTAAATAATAACCAGTGTTTCAACTCTAACAGAGAAGAAGGTACTTAACAGATTGAGTCTGCAATCATTCTTCTAATTGTTAAAACCAGAAGAGAATTTGTATTGGTTCTGCTGGAGATAGAGATAGAAACAGAGATAACAATAATAATAATAATAATGACAGATCTAGGTACTAACAGATCGTTTAAACTGTCTCCTGACAAGACAAACAATTCACTCCTCAGTATAAAACAGCATAGGAGGATATGAAGGTTTTGAAGGCAATTTCAACTTCTTCCCTAGTCTCAAAGCACAAACAGAATAGAGGAGATTCACTATGAGTTGTTGATTTTCTGTCTGTTGATTTTCTTATTTTTAAAGGCTAAACCATATTACAAAGGTCAACACGTACTTTTTATTACTTAGCAGACTTAAGTCTTAGATGATCTAGTCAATTTTGTATGGCGTAAATAGAAATGAGTTTGGATGGAGCCAACAGCGATGCAGTGAAGGGAAACTACCTCCAGCACCTGGTCTCACCCTCTTGGCAGTCTGGCCTGGCACAGTTTGGGTGTTTTTCATTCAAAATTCTCTTCTTAGGCATGGCTTCAGATTTTAGATGTTATAGTTCATTTCTTGGCCAGCTTCCTGGCTACAATGTCATTATTCCCAGGTACAAAGCAAAGTGGTGCCATGATGACAATCAAAGTGTGAAGTATTAAAGTAAATTAATAACTGGACTGGACACACACACACAAAAAAAATTTACAAACCACTAATGTAAATGCTATTAGGCACAAGTGGAACTAATATAATTACCTTTGTAATAATTCCACAGAAATTGAGGCTAACTTCTGCTCTGCTTGTTTGGGAAAATTAGTATTACTAATGAAAGTCCAGAAACATTTTGAGAAACATTTTGTATTGAATAATAGAATTTAACAACTGTGTAGAGATGGAAAATTAATTACAGAACAATCCTTGGCTGTCAAAAAGGTACTAATTTTAGTGGAGTGGAGGTACTAATGGCCCAAGAAGTTGTGACATGCCAGCTTACTCAGATTCAGCAAACCTGATATATTTTCAAGGTCTCAGTGGATAAAGCTGGAAAAATCTTTCCAAGCCAGCAACTGCCAACAATCAACCCAGCCTTCTGGAGCTGACAGTTGGCACTCTGCAAGAAAAAGATGCAAAATACTAATGATGAACATTTGCATTTATTCTTTGTATTCTGCCAGTTTTCTGTCTTCCCTTAAGTGTTTCTGAAACAAACCCCCAACTACTCCCCGCCCAAAATAAAATAAAATAATAAAAAAATTTGAAAAAGAGAAAAAAATAAAAGAAAACTGAATGGAATTCAGTGGAAACCCTTCTGTTTTCCTGTAGTCCCTACAGCTGTCACAGACACCAGCTGTTTTCCAATCCCAGTGTGGACAGACCCACTGGGATACAATCCCAGTAACATACACTTCTCCCTGAGTCCAGCATCCCCAGCATGGAGTGTGCACATATGGATACATCCATCCTGCTCTCTTTCTATTTACCTGCCCTCAGCAGCCATTTGCTGTTAATTTTAATCCCTCAGCTCCTGCCCAAGGCCAGGGGACATCCTAGAGCCTGTGGGTTCTGTAGCTGCTCTTTGGGGGCACACGCAGTGCTGAATCCCAAATGGGATAGCTCCTAATAATCCACCTTTGTCCACCACTGAACATTTTTCAGTTCCTAATAATTCAGTTACCAGATAAAGAAGCTGCTGGACAGGACATGAGCTCCACCTTCACTGCAAGAGAGCTGGTGTAAACAGCTAATTTTGGGAGAATGGCTGCCAACACAAACTACAAGCAGAAGAACATTGACTTGCAGTCCCCAGTGACAATCACAGGAATGTGGAGTTATAACACAGCCTGTCCGATTTCTCACAGGTGACAACCTGGGTCTTGTAGGGCTTGTTCCATCAAAAAACTCAACAACAAAAAACGGTGCAAAATATTAATCCTCCGTCATGAATTTCTAAAAAGAAGGTACTGATGGTGGGATGATGTGAATCTCATAGCAGGTGTCTCAGAGTGGCAAGTGATAAAGGTGTGACCTGGGAGGTTGTGAGCCTGGGGAAAGGGCTGCCATGCTTGTAGGGCATTGGCACAGCAGGACTTGCAGGGGATGGGCTGGTTCCTGGTGAGGCAGTAGTTAAAATACTGTGGTCATCTGCCAGCCTTGCTGAAATGGGATGAAAAAATTGAGACAAGAATTGGCAATGCACATATCCATTCACAGTATCATCCCTGCAGAGAAGTACCATTTTCTTCCCAGGAATTGCCACGTAAGAGACACCAGAAATGTAAGACCAAAATTCTCTTAGCGGGAAACAGCTCTGCAAGGCAAAAATGTCACCTCGGCTCACCTCCAAGAGCATACAAGTGCTTGTCCCCCAGAGGTTTCCCACCTTTCTTTAGAGCTTTAAGCATCCATCATTTGTAGAAACCAACATGAACTGCAAGTAACAGCTCCCTTCCTGAGCTGAGGCCAGGCAGAATATTTATAGAGATTTCCCACAACACAAAAGTGCCACATCCAGAAGGAGAGTTATGTCCACAGCAGAGCATGAACTGTACAGTGGTGAGGGAGAGGACACTGAATATAGAGATTGAAGAAGCTCTGGTTACAGTTTTCCCAGCTTGGACCAAACTCTTTAATATTTCAATGTGATTTTTTTAATGTATGAATAAATACTGCTTTAATAAAAGGAATAATATGTCTGTAACCATAGATTTTTTGTTTGTTTGTACAGCTCCTGTCATGCAATATTCATAAACCTGTTCCTATTCATTTTCTGATAATTTCACTAGCACATTGAAAGATTGCCTGGCAAATCATAAAATACAATTGTTGTTTTCACAGCATATTGTGCACTTGCTAAAGAAACTTTTAGCCTAAAATGAATGCTACTCATTATTTTGTAACAAATTACAATATGCTGAGAGCACACTGGGAAACCAAATGTCAGTCTCCAAAGTATCAGTCTCCCATTCAAAGGTCACATCTTATCTTAATGGCATAACAGGAATGTCTGCTATGATTTCATATCCCTAAAACCACTCTTCTTCACTCCTGCAAATGTTCCTTTCTGAGAGTCCCCTTCCAGTAATACAAACACAGACACAAATGCACAGGGTGCTGGTGGGTAAGGAGAGAGCTTCATTCATTCGAAGAAATCAACTGCTTTTTTCTGGTTTTGTCATTTTAGCAAGAAAATGATACTAGAATATAAGGAAAAAAATCTTATCAGTGATGGTTTGGGACACAATATTGTATTAGTGTAGTGTGGTGTAGTGTATTGCAGTGTAGTGTCTTGTAAAAAACTGTGATGGCTGCAGTATAGTCATAAAATCTATATTGGTATAAAGTAAATCATTCAGATCATCTCCTGAAGGCTTTTTACAACTTTCAGTATTTTAAAAATATAACAGAAACAATTCAGTTTAAAGTACAGCTGAACCTTTTCAGCATATGATGAAAATTGTCATAATTTGGTTTTCTTCTATTCAAAGACATGGAGTTTCTCTCGTCCAGCCCATTTCTGTCCAGTCAATACAGTCAATATGTTTTGAAATATGATCTCCTATTTGACTATTTACTTACTGTTTGGGGGGTTTTTAATTCACAGTTGTGGTAGCATGCCATTTCATTGGGCTTTTCAACAGAATTGATAATGTTTTAATAAAAATATTTCTCATTTGTATATAACATTTAAAACAGGTATAATTGAATCTCAGTCCCATGCAAGTAAATCACCAACAGTTCTATTACTAGCTTAATGGCAATAGAACACAGCCCCAGATAGTCTCTGCTTACTACAGACTTCATCCATTGCCTCTGTACATGGAATTTCTAAAAGCTTTATGAAGTGAGCCGTAGAACAGGTCTGCCACAGAGCCCAGATCCAGCCTCAGGAGATTTTACTTCATAGTAGCACTGTCAAAAATACATAAAATCACAGGAAGAAGAATATATTTGGCTACACTGGAGTCCTGCAAGCTGCTACAGTGCTGTATTTTTACATGTCAAAGCCACCACTAGTTAATGTTATGGTAGATTTTGGCTTCACTTCAGTTTTTCATCTGTAGCCTTGGGCAAAGATGTGGGTGTTGGCTCTATTGTCCTCTGGCAATTCTAAAAAGGAACACTTTCCAGTGGGTAATTGCATATTGACAGCAGAAGCCAAGACAAGGTAAGGGAAGATGTATTGAAGATAGGAGAATCAACAAATGGAACAAGTTCAGATCAATCTTTGCCAAAAACTGGGAGATATCTTCGTAACATTGTGGAAATAAAAGAGGTTTGCCATTCTGTGTGTGTATGTGTGTGTGTGTGCGCACCACACAGGAGCCATGTGCCAAAGTTTGATACAAAAATTCTTGCTGAAGAAAGAATAACCAGTGTAGTCAGGAAGATAATCAATCCCAAAAAATCCCCCGGGTCATCTTCAGACAACTAAGTTCTAATGCTTACACAGAGATTCAGCTAAGGGCTGAACTGCTCTTCCCTAAATCAATATTTCCTGTACCTGGGTTTTAATTCTCATTTTCAGAATTAATGCAATTTAATTGCAATTTAAATACCTATTCCAAATTCAACAGAATACATAGGAAGCCTCTCATCTCCAAGGAACATTCACAGAAACTCTAGGGTCCCAATGCCTCCCTGACAGTACAAATCCTCACGCTCAACATCAATCATGATAACTAATACTTTTGATAGTCCTCCCTCTAGTGCCATACCAAATAGAGGGACTCCATTTCCAGTACTGGAGCCACTACTACTCACAGAAACTGAAACTAACAACTTCTGAGGGTGGACAGATAACTTTTTAGACCCCCACTTCTCTTCCTGACTTTTCAAACAGAGCTCTCTAGATTAATTACTAGCAACACTAGTCCAGTCCAGCACTTTGTGGGATGAAGAGCAGATCCATTAGTGCATTGCAGAAACACTTCCAAATTTTCAGTTTGTTACTGATGATATGAGCTGGAAAAATCAATCTCTGAGCTAATGTACAGATAAGTACAGCTAGCAATTTGTTTCTCTGTAGTGCTTTTGTAATAAGAGAGAGATTTGTAGGAACAAAATAGTTTTAAACTAGACAAGAAATTAAACAGATGGAGCAGATTAAACAGATTATTCATGGAGGGGCACCTGGGTGAAAACAATAAATACCTACCTCTGACCTGGTCATAAGCATGCAAACCACCTAAGAAGGTCTTAATATTTTTAAGCTTGCAGCTTTATACGCAGGTGTTTCTGTGTGAAGACCAGGATCAAACAATATCACTTGATTTTGTCTTTCAACTCATCAGCTGAAGAAATTGCTCTTTTTCTTCTTGTAATGGCAGCCTAAGAAATCACTATTGGAAAACAACTTAATCATGAAAGACAAGACAGAACAACCCACAAGATTTGCTTGATTTCAGCAGCTGAGAGTATTGATTTGTGTTCACTCTTTGAACTGGCTGCAATATGAGTGGCAGTGGGGGAAGGGAGAGAAACACTGTCGCATCACCTTGAAGAAGCTCCAGCTACTTGATTCATCCACATGAGTGGGTGGCCTGACTAACCAGGGAAAGGCAAGGCAGGACGTGGGGAAAAACACTGTTCAGAGACAGCATCAGTCATACAGATGGGACTGTAACTCAGCCTGGGGAGATTAGTGAAGAAGCATGAATGATAAATGCTTCTTTTTTAGGATTCTCTTAAAGATTCACTTCTTCTTTGTGAGTGATTCATTTTTTTCCTCCTTGATTCTCAGGTTATCTTAATAAGCATATGAAAAACTTTTATTCAGTAATAACAGGAAATAAGGCTTGAAGTCTTTTGTCATAAATCATATCTGACATTCAAAATATGCTGACATATCAGGCTTGTTTTTGCAGCAGCTTTTGGAAGAAGGTGTGTCCTGCGGATCACAAAAATTCTGCAGGCTCTTGCAGCTCATCTCAACGAAATGTTTGAGGCTCTGACAAGGGAATGTTGTGGCTCTCACAGACCTTATGGCCTTTTCCATACCTTATTTGCTTCCTTCTCCTCTGCTGCTCTATCCACATCCCTACCTTGTGACAGGTGAAGGAAGTGAATTCATTCTTCGATATTACTTATTTGGCCACAAGTGTCGGTATCACAGACAACAGATGGATTGAGCATATTTGATCTACCCTCTATGCAAATTAAATCCTGAAGAATTGGAATTTAATTACAACAATAATTCAAATTATGTAGAATTTAAACTCCTTTTTAATTAAGCCTAGGCCAGAGCTACAACCTAGTTCCCTATAGGCAAATGGAAAGGGAGCTACTCTAATCTATGCATGTTACAGCCCAGCCCAGCATATCCTCTCCTTTTGCAGGACAGTCATTCAAAAATAAACACATAATCTGACAAAATAACATAAGTAGGTACAGCCTGTACCAAAGCCCACTTTTGTTGTCCAGATGAGCCTCAGAAATCCCAGAGAAAAATAAAGTACCTCAGTAACCGTTGTTCTCTCATTGAATCCAGTCACACCACAACACCAGCAGTATTTCCAGAGATTCATTTGCTTTGGTGTAAGTTCCCATGGCAAAACGGAAATTTTAAAGGACTAGAAAGATAGTTGTTATGATTCATCTGCATGAATATTACTTGCTTGTTAAGAATGACATACCTACATAGAAACTACTGTTTATACAAGAGCTGTGAGAACATTTCCAGCTGAGAAAGATCTCTCACAGCCTCCACTTGCCCAAGACATTTCATACCTCAGAAAACCCATATGTAATACATTGTTATTTGCCATTATGTCAGTATGGCATGGCAGGTGTTTGGGCTATTCCACCCTGTACTTCCCTGACCACTTCTGTCCCTTGAGGCATTCCTGCATTAGCTTCTCCTGGTGACACTACACAGTCAGCATTTCTGTCATCCATGATCAGGCATATGACCACAAGAAATGCTAGTGGCAAGATAGGTAAGTGTGGGAGTTTGATAGGGCTGTAATTTCTGATAAATCCAATTACCCAGATGGAGCTGTCATAGTTATAACCAAGGTCTGGAATTCTTATATGATTTCCTGCCAGTGGTTTGGGGTGGGGGAGAGCTTAAACCTGTTAGCAGATACTTAGAAGCAAAAGTTGCTAATGAAATGAAAAGTTATAAATGTTGTCTTTCTTTAAATGAAAGCCCAATTACCTGCAGAAGATAAAATTTTGCTTTTTTTCCTTCAAGAGTCAAAGTTTGATTGATAATCAAAAATTTATTCTGTCAAGGCCTAAATAAAAACTATTATTAGCATCTCAGTTATATGAAAAGTTCCAACTGCAGTGAGCTATGGTTTAGGGAGTCCATTTCTACTGTGATAATTCAATAGTGATGTTAAACTCAGGGATCAACAAAGAGAGGAAAGTCTTGAAGCTGCAAGCACCAGGCCCAAGATCAGTCCAGCACCCACAACTGGTCCTCTCAGAGACAACGAGAAGGTTGAAAAAATTAATTCATCTTTCACACAGCAAAACACAGTTCTTAGCATATGCAGGCAACCACCCATCTTCTGCAGAGGGACTGGAGTGCACACAGACATGTGCACCTCCCATTTTCCCCTCTATACTACAGCCCAGTCCAGTCATTTTGAACAGTTTAAGGTCTGGTAACTGGAGTTTTGGACCAGGGAAAATTAATCAGAACTGAAACTTGTTACGAATCTTCTTTCAAAGTGGAACTTGCATTAAGTAATAAAAAAATTGTCTTTTAGATCCATTTCTTTGGGAGTATGGCCCTACCAAACCTATAAAAAATATAACGCTTGGTTATAATGCTACTACAACATCTTCCTGTTCTGCCATTTTGCACAGATGCTTCTGACAATGGCAAAATTCAGGAAATGTTTCCTTGTTGATGGTCAGAGATGCAAAAATAACACACAGAAAATATAGTTTCAGGTCTCTTAAACTATCCAAAGTGTACAACTGTACATATTTCTTCTGAGATTCCAACTGGTTGTCTTTTTCTCAGATAAATATGCAGATGCCCTCATCCCTTTTTAGTAACTTCCCGAGAATATCCAGAGCCAGAAAAACTTTTGTTTTAAATTATCTACTCAGATGAAGTTCCAGATAAACACTAATCAAGGAGAGGAACAGGAGAACATGCTTTGTCCATCAGGGGTCTCCAAAGGAATGATCGAGACTTGTGCCAACCCAGCTCCAAGTTCAGCAGGAAGTCAACTATAACTTTAGGGTCTACACCCACTGAAGCCCACCAGAGAGACTCCCAGTACAAGAAAACACATGCAGCAATGGAAGGGAAAATAGGCTAATTTTTCTGGGGAAATTATTATCACACATAGGTCCCTTTCGTGAAAACCAATGAATAAGTATGTAAAATATAGTATGTACATATATATAGGAGCTTTTCTATATCCGTATGCATTGTATTTTGATGGAAATACCCCCTCATGTATCCAGCATTGTAATAAAGGATGCCTGCTTTCTAATATGAAAATGATAATGTTAGAGAGTTTACTTTCTTGCAATTTTTGGTAAGACTATGAGCTTAGAATATTAAACACCAAAATTCCCTGTGATACTGCTTACTCTTAAAAAAAGTAGAGGTTGAAATTTACTTATTTTAGAAGAAGAATTGCATGGGGCTTTGTTTTTTAATAAATATATGAAATTATTACCTTCCACAGGCTCTATAAATATTTTTCTTCATGGATTTGTGGTAGGAATTTAAAATGCATCCTGTATTGCAGGAGCCAGAAAAATGACTATGAGGCCATAGACAAGAGTAACTCTTCAGCAGCAAAGCCAGTGTCCACAATGACTTTGAGAATCCATAGGATTTGATATTCTTTCCATTAGGTCATACTTGCATCACATTAATGCTACTGATTAAAGTCAAGGAAAATATAGTCTTTCATAGCTTGTTAATACATTGTGGTGGTAAGTTGCATTTTAATCGATGTGCTCTCAGACATCTGAGTTGCAGACCACGTCCTGAGAACAATGCCAGGCTCCTCTCACCACAGACTCAGGATGAACAGGATTGAACTCTTCATGTTGAGATATTTTAAGGTAAAAAAAATTAGCAGGGAATATAGTTGGATGAACTTGTGATTTCTCAAAACTGGCCCACCACTTCTCATGACAAAATTAATTGGGACACAGCATTAGAGTGGTAGAGGAGGGCCAGGTTGGAGGAGAGGGCTTAGCTCATTTTGGTGGTAAGTTGAGGGCAGGGATCTCTCTCCTCTCACCAGCTGGAAAGTCTCATCTAGAGTACAAACTCCTTTTTCCTAGTAGGAGCTTTTGCCTCCTTAGTCCTCGTGTCTCCTTCAAGGGCAAGGCTGGTTCTCCAAGGCACCAGCCCTGGCAAAGTCAAAGGCAGGATTCTGGCTTTCCTTCACCATCACAACTTTAGCAGTGCTTACAGACCATAGATGGCTGCCTCTCTGCCTACGCTTAAATTGGTCCCACTATTTTTTGTTTACTGTGTATATTGGGACTAGCAAATATCAGAGTGGCAATGGTTGGCCAGGGAATAAGAGAGAAAATAACAAAACCTTACTGTTAGCATGAATCACAGGTAAAAATAGTTCAGCATGTTGTTATCTGTGTTTACAAAAAGAAAACCCCCAAAGGTATGCACCTGTGTGTAAGTATAAGCCAGGTTTGGCATTTAGTCAGTTTTCTAATTAGTAATTAATTTCTCTGAAGTAATCACAGTGGAAAAAAAAAGGATATAAGACAGTGGTGAGGGACTGGCACAGATTTTCCAAAGTAGTTCTGGATGCCCCACTCCTGGAAGTGTCCAAGACTGGGATGAATGGGGCTCTGAGCAACCTGGTCTAGTAGAAGGCGTCCTTGGCAGGGAGGTTGGAACAAGGTTATCTTTAAGGTCCCTTCCAACCCCAACTATTCAGTGATTCTATGATCTGGAGTCAGCTGGACAAAACCAGTCAGGGAACATCCACCAGAAAGCTTGAGACACAGAAGTAAGCAATGTAAGCAGGCCTCCATGCTGGTGGTGCCCAAGTAACAGCTGGCAGATCTTATTCCCTTCTGGTGAAAGAAAAGTCACAAACATGAAACAGTCAATGCATGAAAACCTGTATAAAATGCTAAATTCATCAGCCAGCCTCCATCCAAAATCCCAGGACACAAAATGGCACTGTTAGTGCATAAAAACTGCAGAGCAAAACCATTAGCTCCGTCCAGCTCTCGTTGAAACAAGCTGTGTGTGAAGCCAGCCAAGCCCAAGAGTTTTCTGGCACTTTCAAATAGGTCAGATCTCCTGGCTGCTGTTTCTGGGATCAGTTTTAGGGGCATCTGAACTCTGAACACCAGCTGGGCTGACACTGCTAGCCAGCCATTTGTTTTTGAGACAGCAGTGCCAAGTCAGTTGGTTGTATGGTTTGGATCTCTATCACTCAAATACTCTCTGTTTTGCTGTTGTTTACCCCAGTTTTCAGACCAAGAGCCTCTCACATAGGTCACATTCAGTCACCTCCCATTCTCTTATGCCATGAGACTTGACAGTAAACTCTGTTTGTTAAATGAAGCTGAGTGACATTTCTGAAAACCTTTCTTAATGGACCAGACTCATCATCATAACCTCAGCAGCTGCATGTACAAAGCTCTGAGGGATTTGGGAGCAGTGATCGGCCACTCATTCTCTTCTGCAGAAATCCCTGCAGCCTTATCATTCCCAGAATGTCAATATCCCTTCTGCCACTGCATTAAGCAACACAGTGTTTGGTTTTTGCTCACTCTCACTTCAGACAAAAGGCAAAATTGTGTGCCTAAAGCAATAATTAGCTGTGTTCATGGGGCACATAATGGACCTTAGATGAGGATGGAAGAAGGTAGTAAAGGACATGTCACCTCCACAGACACTACAACACTAAAGAAACTGTGTTTACAACCACCTTTTGTCTTTAATGTTCACACAATCTTTCAGATAAGCCTAAGTCCAAGCTTCAAAGAAGCATTTTAAAGATGAGACCCAAGATTTTAACCAAGATTCAGTATGTGGAAGAAGTCACTGCAAAGATATTGGACCTCCCCACTATGCTTGTGTTAAGCCAGCATGTTTGTTAAATCACTTCAGTCTGCAGTCCGCAGGAATGAAAAAAACCCTTATTTTGGTCAATAGGAGTGTTCCTCTCCTGTCAAGCCATGGTTCAAATTTAGTTCCTCAAATGGGACAGATGCCAGTATAATTTCGACTGAGATTAGACAATAAGGATATATCTGAGACACTATCTAGCCTTACTGTAACTCTTCCAGTTCCACCCTAGTAAATAAATAATGCATGTTTTTATTAGTTTGATAACTCTATGCTATAGCCATTTATGTTCCTCCTGGACCTGAATCTGCAGCCATAAGATGCACATCAGCACGAGGCAATTGAGACTACTGTCACCAAACTGAGAGCTATCCCACAGCTGAAATACCTGGGAGTTTCAGCATTGCATTTAATGGGAAAAGTTTTAGATACTGTAACACAGAAAACTTGTACCAGAACCAATGCAAGTGGGTCATTGGCAAACTTCAATAAAAAAAGCACAAGTGAAGTCAATAAACAATTCTTTAAAAAAGGGAAAAAAATGGCTCAGCCATTAAGAAAAAAAAAAAAAAAAGAGTTTTTTTTGGTTTACACATTGTTTAATTAATCAGTCATCATATGAAAGCCCAAGAAGTAAATAGCATGCTGGCTAAACTACTTCATCATTGATTTTTTAATAGGCTCTGGTCATGGCCTTCTTCATCTTTGAATCACCTACTGAAATAACTTATGTGCCAAGTATGAGGACTTACCAGTCCAAACTCAGAATTATGCCCGACTTAGCATTTAAATCTTTTTTTTTTGTTGTTTGTTTTTGAAATGCTTGATTTTACTCTGTGCTTCACTTTGGACAGATGATACTGAATTTGTCTAGAGTGGCACTGAAAGGAGTGAAAGATGACATTGCACAGATATATCTCTTTATTACCATCCTTCTGAAATATATCAAAACATTAAGCACATGATTGAATAGAATACCACTGGGAAATGAACTATATAGCCCTGCTGACTTATGTTTGATTGCACTTAATACTTCAGGGCTGACTCTGCCAGAGACAACTGCCTGCACAAAGCCGTGTCGGCTTCTGCCTCTACAGAGCCAAGCCAGCCTAATTTCTGCTGCAAAACAGAAAGATCTCTTTCCCCAGTGTCTCTCCCCAAGGCTTTTGGTCTTCCATTGTCCATCAAAGCCAACTGATGGCAATTTGGAGGCATTTTTCTGGTGCCAAATGCTTACTTCATCCTAGAAAAGGAGGAGAAAAGTAATTGAATGAGCAGAGTACCAGGGTGGAGGTAAGAAAGAGAGTACTGATATCAAAGGATTAAGAGT
The DNA here is from genome assembly GCA_013399915.1 of Illadopsis cleaveri. Lineage (NCBI taxonomy): Eukaryota > Metazoa > Chordata > Aves > Passeriformes > Timaliidae > Illadopsis > Illadopsis cleaveri. The sequence goes on along the minus strand of VXBB01007325.1, from coordinate 68,866 downwards.
GACTCTGCTTCCTTGCAAAAAGAGCTCCTAGCAAGCTCCCAGACAATTTGGAAGTTTTAAAGACTCCTCAGGAGTAAAAGAGAAGCTGAGCTGAAGTTATGGGTGATTCTTACCAGGAAGTTTTGATGTGCATATGTTATAGGTGTGTAAAAAAATCGTAGGATGATCAGACCTTAATGTTGGGTGAAGAACTGAAAGAGCTCATTCCACAAGCTTCAAAGGATGGAAGAATCAACCAGAAAATTTTCTGTTAATTCTTTCTGATTCACAGGTCTTTTATCCTCCCTTCTTTGACAGGATGAGAGGCTGTGCATGCAACATTATGTGTGATCTCCAACCTTGTGATTCAAACCGAAGCCTGTGAGAAAGAGTTTGCTCATCCCATACAGATATAGCTGTCACCAGCTACCAGCTGACTCAGTAGGTGAGACCACTTTGTTTCCAGCTTAGTCAGCTTCTGATTTTACCTAAAGTTTGCAGTTAGAAGAATTAACACCAAAAAAGGTTTGCTTGCCACTATTTACTAAGTGCACAACCCACCTGCTGGTCTGGAATATTCACTACATTTTACTAAAGCTATGAAAAAGCTCCTGTTTTATTAGGAATATACAGGTCACAGCTGGGGTTCACAGATAGCATTACTCATTTCAGGACACTGGATAACAAAGCAGGCAGCTGCCATCTAAAAGAACCTGAAAGCACCTCTGAAATAAATGTACCAAATAATACTTCTGCACATTTACTGCAGCTACGTATATACAAAAGGATTCAGATATGTCTCCAGCCAGTATCTTGTGCTCCATCTTTTGGACAGCAAACCTCTCTTACCATCTATTAGCACCTCTTTATTCCAAGGGGAAAAAAAAAACCTGAGCCAGGTTGTTTTGAATGATTCACTGTGAATAAATCTGACACATTTAGCCATTAACCTCTTTGCAAACAATCCTGTCTGGTCAGTTATTCTTGAGAATAAGAGGAGAAATTTAGTACATAAATAAATGCCTGTTTCAGGTAATCCATAAATAGGCAGTTAATCTCTGTTTGGCATGTGACTGGCTACATTTCACATGATATTTTTGCTGCTCCCTAGGCAAATCTTTTTAGAGATTCAAGCACAACAACACTGGACAGACAAATAACACCCATCTAAAACCAGCCAGAATTCTTCTTCCTCTGCAGCTATGACTATTTGGACATGAATATAGGTATCCAGACATAGAAAAGACATAGAAATTGCTTGGCAACTACACTTTCACTGAAATGCTTAGTAAAGAAACCCTTTGTATGAGCAACCACTTGAAATTTTAACGGATGTTTATAGTATTTTTTCCCTATGCTTCTAGTGTGGGCTGTTTTTATTTGCTATCATATTTGCTTGTGCATTTTCATCTCTGCTTTTGTCTAATAACCTAGGAAATGGTGTCAGGTGTATTTTCAATGTGGCCTATTACAAATTAATAGGTTGCAAATGATGAGGGAGCAAGTATGTGCAGTGTCTGAGGAGAACGCTGCACTCCCAATTCCTACGTGCTTATCCTGATGAAGGCAATTAATCCCTATAGAAACATATACTTAGGATGGCTAAAACCCTTCCATGTGGGGCTTTCTTTGCTAAGTCTCCTCAGTGCATCCAGGTTTTGAAACTCTACAGAAAACACACCCTGACCTCAAGAATGTAAGAGATGACTTAGCTTTTCCAGCGCATGATTTTCTAGGCTCAAACACAACCTCCTAAAAATTTTGGATGTTTAACTTAGGGTGCTATAAAAAACATGCTGAACTAAATACTATCAGCCACTTGCCAGTCTGAGTAATGTCAAATGACCTTTATTATGTTCTACTGCCCTCTATGTTCAAGCACCATGTTCTTTTATAGCCCTTCTATTACACTATAGAGCAAGGGAAGAGCACATGTTTGCAGAACTTTTTCCACAGCACAAGAGTCAGGTGCCTCTAATACAGTCCTACATTTCTTTTAAACAACTGATTTTAGAAAGTATGAGCAATTCTCCACTTTCTAAGTGATTTGACATTTTCAGTTTCACTCAGATGCACATGAACTTTGATAAGCATTATGTTTAAGAATACTTCCCCACATTACAGCAGCACTTTCACATGGGAATAAATGCAGACTAAAATACCAATAACTACACTGTAGCTAAAAGTTAAGCAGCATTAATACCTGATATAGCATTTACTGCTGCCTGTTATTGGACAGCTACTTAACCACTGTTCTGTTTGACAACTATACAGTGTAATTACGTGTTACTATTAAATGTTTCTTTTGAAAAATGCCACTACATTTTTTTTTTAATTTTAGAAATACTAAGACACCTTAAAAAAATACTTGATGAGCTGAATGCTGTATTAAAGTCAAAAGCAAATCTGCACACTAACTGAATGAGTATACAGGGATTGAACCTGGAGAGGAGACACAATGTCTTCATCATTCTCCAAGTGCATGTGTGGGATAAAGAAAAGAGAAAATTAAGAAGAAAGCAGCATGCTATGCAGGTCTGAACACAGGGCTGGAGGTAGAAAAGACAGGTTCTAATTCAAACCTTCTCACTAAATCCTCATGCACCTTGGGAGAAAGTGTAAACTCACTGTTGCAACTTCACCAGTTCTGGTGTGGAAATAATATTTTCTTTTTTGGGAGGATTTTAGGAGGAAGAGCTGCCTGATCCTGTGCCTGTGCTAACATCCACTTTTCCCAGTTTCAGTCCCAAATGGCAATTTGGGAATCATTTGAGCCAAGACTGCCTACAGGCTCTACCCATAGCTGTAAAAAACATCTTATTTGCATGAGTTTTGGCCCAGGGCTAAGCTTGGTCTGCCTCCCTTTGCCATGAGGGAAGAGGAGGCCAGCTGTGCCTCAAGGCACTGTGCTGTCCTTCCTCTTAGCCTGGAGCACAGCATCCTAGAGACAGAGCTCCTCTGCATTCAGCATTTGGTAATGGGAAACATGAACAGAAACAGAGGAGACATTTCAGACACAGTGCAAATCCACCGGTAAAGGTCAGAAAAAGAGGTCTGAATATGGTTATTGTGAGTTTCTCTGATGTCTCACTCCACACCCCTTGCTGCAGGGCTATTTGCAGTTTTTTCTTCACCATCTGGTACTAACTGTTGTGTCCACTGGCTTCCAGAATCTCAGGCTCTCAGGTTCTCACTGGTTTTGAGCCTAGATTGTGACTGTGACAGAATGTTGGACTCAATACCCTGGTCTGATCCAGAAAGAGAATTCTCATGATCCATCCTATAATTAAAATGATAGCAATAGGTAAATTCTAAAGTGAAAACATTGAATTACCAACTTGCTTACAGACACATTTAGACTAGAGCCCAAGAACTACACTACCTTGAACAAAGATAGCCAGAGTCTCATGTTTATTTGATTGGAAAGCCCTCTCCAAGAATTCAAGACAATAAACTTCAGGTCTTGGAAATCAAATGATTATGTGACAGCACTCCCTCTTATTGTATATCCTAATGGAATTTAACATCACACTGCATCTCTATAGAGAAAGACAATGATAAATTTTATTTTGCTGCAGAATCCTCAGAAACATCTTTGCTAGATCGCAACTTGATTACTCTCTTGACAGCAATGATAAATGGTTGTCGTTTCCATGTGTTAAAGAACTCTAAAAGTAATAAACCAGAGCTCCAGTAAATAAGTGCATATTTTGTTAGTCCTCTATCAAAGCTAACAAAATGGCCACACTGTGATTGTCTTTACCAGAGGCAAAGCCAAGTGGGAAACACATCTGCATTAGTTGTCACTTTAGATTCCTTGACAGGACATATCTATTCTAGGAAATTTAAATAGTTTTATGTTTTCTGGATGCTTGAACACTGAGGACAACTTGTATGGAACAGCTTGTTAACATGCTTTAAAATTCTCCTTCCCTTATAAACAAGGTAGCATCATTTAAACTGCATTAGGAATGGCTTAGGCTAACTCCCAAGGAATGCCTGGGGATGGTTCAGGACACTGATACTGGTCCCAGGCCAAACACATTCCAAGGACCATTCCTGCTCAATGATTTAAGAGCATGGACAATCACAAAAAGATAGAAATATTGCTTGAAGATGGCTTAATTCAACTTCCTCTTTGAAACTGGACCATCACCCTCACTTGTTCAGGTCTGTCATTCCTTTGTTGGGCCACATCTTGAAAAGACACAAGGCTGAGGTCTGACAGCCCCTATGAGCTGCCTCACTATGCTTCCAGTGAAGTCACTTTGCTTACAGTTTAACCTGAACCTCTGAACCCCCATCTACAGCTATTAATCCATGCTGCACTGTCTGGAACTACTGTGAACAGTTTTTTGGCAACTGAACACAATTTCACTTACCAATCTATTTACTTTAAGAGATGAGAAGAAGCTCTGGGCCTGGGCTCCAGAAGATGGGTGAAGAAGAGATGGAGCCATGGCAGAAATAAACTGGCTGTGGTTTTTTGGCAGTTAGGCATGATGTCAGGAGAACACCAACCCTGTCAGGCACAATATCAATGTCCATAGGAAGACACAAGTCAGGATTGCCAGGTTTAGGGCATAGACAGTGCTCACAGCTCTTCCATCAGCCACAGGCTTTGACATTAACCCTCTTGGCTCAGGGATTTTTTCATGCACATGAGCTATTGCAGCACATTGATGGAGTGAAGAGAAGAGAGGTCAGACAGAGCATGCAGCTGTGGGTACCCAGCCCTGCACCATGTGCCAGCACTGCTGAGAGCAAGGAATAAATCACAGTGCTGTCTGGCATGGAGCCTGCTGCTCTAGAAGTTGTGCTGAGCAGTGAGTACTGAGAGCTTTGAGATATGGGGTTAGTTCCTCATCTTCACACTCCACATTTAGGCTTGAAGCCATTGCAGACTGTTCCTATTCATGCTGAGAACTCTCACATGTGCATGCATCCCTCCCCCCATGCTGGCCAGGGAGTCCTCACAGCCTGCAGGCACCGGGTATGCCACCACTTCTCATCTCTGGAGCTACGTCAAGAAAACCCAATATACCTCAAACTGCACCCATCCCCTCTGAGCCTGTTCAGGAACCAGGCACAATATCCAAGAAGATCTGGATACCTTAGAATAGAGAAGGAGAAACCAGGGGGCTGGGAGGTAGGGGAGACATGAATCTCAGAAAATAAGGGGTCAGCAAGTCAGTGTTTTTAAGAACACTGATATTGCTGATCTTTTCTGTGGGATGCTTACACTACAAAATACCAGTGGCTACTGCTGGGACATAGGTAAACATGTCAAATATCCCCATATGTATATGTATACACTCACTTACTGTATGAAAGCCCTTTAATTTTGTGTAAATACTTCTAAAATTATGAGCGAGGACAATTTTTAAAAAAAGCTATGTTTAACCTCATATCAATCTAAATTCCTAAAAACAATCCCTTATATCTGCACTTTGACATCAGTGCTCTATCTGAAAGTTAGTTCTACACATCTGTCAGTTGGGCATCAGAAATAATGCCACATGATCTGCAGAATTATACACAATAATACATTTCATTTTGACAGTACTTTCAAAGCACGCATCAAATATTTCACACCCAGTGGACACACAAAAGTAATCTTTGACAAATACAGAGGAAAGGTTCACAGGGCTTTTTCCCAGCCCTTTGGGAACATGAGGGAGAGACAGCCATTAGCTGTTAGCCTGAAATCATTTATCCCATTCTGCCTGGCCACATCAATGAGCTGCATGATTCCAATACACTGCCAGTATGAACGATGTGAGCCTCAAATTTTGGAATAATCATATTCACCCACAGAAAACTGAGCTCAGATGAAAAACACTCACAGCTATGCCTTCAGTTAAAGCTATTTGTTTGGTTTGGTTTCCTATCCACTTATGTCTGGGAAATCTGTACATCAAATTTCAGCTGCTACTCAGTTCTGTCTTCACCAGGAGATGAGCAGCACAGCATGGGAGCTGTCATTTGTCTTTCATTTCTAGACTTTTTTACAGATGTGTGATTACAGGAGAACAAGTAGGTGAACTCCTGTTTCATTTCCCTGGAGGATGCAGATCGTCATTACATAAGCTGTCACAGCTCCTAAGAGCTCCTCCTGCTGCTGGCTTTCATTGATGCTGTAAATGGATCTTCCTTGTCCCCACAATGAGGCTGCCCAGGGATATCCTGTGCGAGCACGTCTCCTGCAGCCACAAAGCAAAGGGGAAAGAATTCCCATTTTGTTCTCCAGATTCAGATTTTAGCTATCTTTCACACGGCTTTCAGCATTGCACATATTTGGTGAGATTATGATACTCTGCAGGTGGACCCTGAGCTTTTATTAAGCCTATTTTAAAAACTCCTGTGAGCAATACATATCTGAGCCAAGGGAAGACAAAAGCCAAACAAACAGAAAAACTCTTTCTCCCTTCATAAACTTTCATGAGGAAGAGCAATTTCAGGTGCTCATAAAGTTGTCCCACCAGAAGACAGAGAAAACCAAGTTTTGAAGACTGGTCCAGCCCATCATCTGAAATCCAGGTACAGCTTGCCTGGCTCCTGGCCCTGGTCCTCAGCTCACTTTTTTCTTCCAGTTGCGTGGTGTGAGCCAACGAGCAATTAAAACCAAGATAGATGCAGATAACAGACTGTGTCTCCCCTCAACACACTCATACATGGGTATCACTAACAAACTAACCTGCCCACAGCAAGAAGCAGCACTTGGACCCTACTTTTGGGACAGTTCTGTCATGAGTGGGTGGTTTGGAAGGTTTAGAGAATCACCATCAAAAGCATTGATGAAAAGCAGATTTTAATATAAATTTATGAAAGTGCAACATAACAGAGTTCAATGGCAAGGTTCACTCTATTATTTACCACATAAATGAAGCACACAAAGGGAAATCAATTCAAAATTATTTACACAGGGACCAGGAAGGGTGCAAATGAAATGGATGAAAAAAGATAAAGGTACAAAAGGGTTTAGCAAGAACTTAATCACTGACTACTTTGACATTCACAAAGTGATTCAATAGGATTTACTATAATTAAAACAGTGAGTTAATTATAGATTTAAGATAACATTCATGCCATAATCAAGTCACCCACACATGCACAGACAGAAGCATATACATCTACACCTGTGCAAGCAAAGGTACCTGCTGCTGTAACTGTCCTGAGCCCAGTCAGCCCTGGGAGCAGGTCACTGGAACCCTTTGGGTTCCTCTCTCTGGGTGTAAGCCACTGCACACTACTGACATCTGCTTGGTTTGAACTAACCAAGCACCTGCACAATTGACCTAACCAATTACACCTGCACAAAAACTGTATGAAATCATTTCCACAGGAGTTATTTGAATTTGGGTCTAAAAGGCAACCGGACCAACCTGCCAAACATAAAAATTTAGAATGACTCTTTCATTTTCATACACACATATAAATATGTATATTTAGTAGTGAAGAAGTATATGAAGAAAACTAGGACCATGAGAAAATAAGGAACATGAATTCTCCATATTCCTTCACCAATCAGTTACAGGGTAATACTGTCCATTCCCTTTAGTATCTGTCCATGGACCTGTAACTGCATTCCTTTTTGTCTAGTCCCTTTTTTGAAGCTGCTGATGCCTTCTGCCTCCAGTAATTTCTAAGGCTATGATTTCCAGGTTATACCCTCTACATAAAGACATAATTTCTCTTACATCCTTTGAAATAGTTTCTTACCAGTTTCAATGACTTCCCCAAGTTTTTGTATTTAAGGAAAAATCAGTTCTGCAGTCACCTTAACCATATCTCCATGATTTTGTAAGACTTAGCCATACACTCAAAAGCCTTGCCAAATTGAAGTCCCAAGGTAGTCTGCAGCTCTTTCATCCCCCTTACTCATTTTTATAATCTTCCCTGTACTGTCCTGAATCAACCAGCTATCTGAAATTTGTAAATGAAGACGGTCTTCTTGTCCTGGGTTTTCAACATATTTGTGGCCCTTTAGGCTAATATGTTTGACTTTGCAAATTAGATGAACTAAGAGACATGGCTCAGCAGACAGGTGGTAGCTCAGCAGGATTCCATAAAAAGTCAGTCCCTCTGGCTCCAAATCTGTCCAGGTTTCAAGAGCTAGTCAGTGGCAGAGAAAAGAAGTAGCCTCTTGCTATGCTTTACACACCATCCATTTCTCCCAGAAGCAATGACCTTCCATATTTTTGGCTGCAAAATGTTCATCTTCTTTTGAGCAAAATCTAAGATCAACCAAATAAGTATTCATAGCTGATGCATTTAGAATAACTGTTGTCAGGAAGCAAAATTCAAGAAGAAACTTTGAAGTGTGTCAAAAAGGATTTAGGGGTTTGCATGTGTGCATAGATGCATGCATACGCAAATTGAACAGGGTGCAAAACTTTGAGAATTGGGATTTTAAAGATGCAGTTTACCTTGGCAGCAGAGATATTTGTTTTTACTGGTCTTAAAGGATACACATTGCTGAAAGTCACTGTGGTAGTAGGAAGCCTAGGAGTAACAAAGGACAAGCCTTGAAGGAAAATAAAATTGTTTTCAAGCAAGGGAGACAGTTAAGCTAACATTTCCTGTACAAATCTTTGAAGGTGTTGAGGACTTTTTCCTTAAGATTTCACCATAATTGGAGAACTAGGCCCTAAGACCCACAATGTACAATGTTTCTATTTCTATCTAGTTGTTTGAGAAATAAGTTAGTCATGAAGGCTTTTCACTAGAGAGGGCTTCTGGAGTGCTACATTAATTACTAACTACACGTAGGCATTGATCATTCCTCCCTATCCCAATCAGTATTGAATTTAGGTTTAAAAAAATTGTCATTTTGTGACTTGTGTTTCGTAAGCACATGCATCGACACCTACTTCAGGATTCATGTTTTGCACTCTGTGGCAGAAGGCCAGGTATAAGTAAATTAATCAGGTTATTAACTTGGCCTGCACTATGAATTACAACTCTGCACATGGCGAGCAGAACACCTGAAACTTACCCTTCTGATCTATGCAATAGCTAGAGAACTGGCACAGGAACTCAGAGGCACAGGCACATTTTCCAAGAGCTTTGAAAGTCAGTCAGCACAGCAGCACAAAGCATACACCTGAAACCAGTCAAGTAAAAATATTTTATCAGAAACCCATCAGTAAAGGCCTTTTGACATTCCTCACTCAGACAAGAACTGTGTCCTATCACTGATCTCTCCAATCCATAAGAAAAAGCATAACTGACCATGAATAGTATCATATCCATAAAGTATCACCTGGTGTGTCAGATGCTTTTGATGAAAGTAAGGGAGGACATCTGAGGCAATTATGCATTGTCAAAACATAATGAATATATTTCAAAAGCAGAGCTGAAAATAAGCTGCTTGAAACAAACCTGCCAAAAGAGTCAAAGGCTTCACATTAATTAACATGGCATTCAGCACATCACATGGCACATCTGGCATTCCAGCAGCAAGGCCACTCCATGGATTCACTCAGCCTGTTACCCTGGTCTTGGTAGTGGAAGAGGTTAGGATCTGGTGCTGAGAGTGACTCCTCTGCCATGAGGGGAGAAAATCCATCAACTAGTCTGAAAATTAGAGCAAAATGCTCATGATAAAACACCACCCATTTATCAGGCGGAGCAAATATAAAATGGAGATGTGGGAAGTGCAGAGCATTTCATCTCGGCACTTTATCACTGGCCAGCCCTCCAGGGGACATAGCTGCAGGGTTTTCTGCATCCCCTCTCCTTCTTCCTTGCTGCAGGGTCTGTGCTTGAGAAAGTCACTGCAGGTGCTCAGGGCACAACTCACCACTTCCTCTGCCAGTGAACGTGGAAGTTACAGTTTGGTCCACACTGTGGAAGTATTTATTTACAAAGAGGGGCAAGAGCTAAAACTGGAGTCTAGCAGCAACTCATGGAGACCAAAGACATTGAAGTGAGAGGAAAGATAAAAACTCTGACACATCATGGAACTTAACCACAGAATATTTCTTCTTATTTTTGCTTTTCTTTCTCTGTGCAAGTTCAGAAATACTTCACACTCCATGCCAGTTGAAATCACAGAACCTTGAAACTGATTTACTGTGGGGCCAAAACACAAGTTCAGTAGTTTTAGATGACAACTTTTAATTAGTTTGAAACTGAAGTAGGTGAGACTCCCGCTTTAAATAGGCTGTCATATACAAGCAAATATATGTGATTTACTGTGGATTGTTTTCATAATATAGTGCAAGAGTTGCACATAGCATTTTGATATATTAAATTAATGGTCTCTGCTTTATAATTTCATGCTGTAAAATGAAATATGTGTAAATATAAATAAATATATGTATGCATATACTTTTAAGCACATGGATGCTGACAGCACAGAAGTAATAATCTGGTTTCAAACCTGTTTAAAAACAGCAGTCAGCTTTGGCTGGTTTTAAAAAAGTCAGGAAGGATACTGAAAATTTTTTTTCAATAAAAAATTGAAATCTGCATTGGGGGAAGCAAATATGTCAACTGAAAAACATAGTTTCTAAATTATTTAAATGAGTTGTTAAATAAAACCAGAGTCAATTAACAAGCCATTCTTCAGTTCCACAACAAAGAGCTCAGCACGATCACAGTTCACCTTGGCCCTCACACTACAGTGCAGTCTGTGTCCCAAGACATTGCGTGTGCAAACACACGTATTCTACCAGCTGCCTTTTCTAAATCAGTGCAAATAGACAAAGACACTGAAAAGACCAAGGGAATCATGAGAAATCATCAGCTTACCTTCTAAACATCCATCTAAAGCACAATAGAGGAAATTTGTATTCCCTCTCAGAAGATTGCCTGCGATGGGAGAAATACACTCTGCCTTTTCTGATTCAGCATCAATTACTATGTGTTTCAGGTTTGGTTAATTACCTCCTAGCCAGACTCTTATTAAGATACTGTGAAGAGCACCCCAGTTCTGGTTCCTCCTATATGGCCCTTTGCACCAGAAATGCATGGTGGGCTGTTTGCTCCATTAGCTGGCTTTGCAAACTCCCTGCGTAGCTACTCCTCCAGCACCATGAAATGGGCAAAACTACACTCAGTATTTCATCTGGGATGGGAACAACTTCAGTAATTCATGTCCTTCTTCCAACACTACTTACCCTGGCCAGTCCTTCAGAGGACAGCTCAGTACAGCAACTTGATCCAGATTACAATATCCCGTGATGTGACTGCTACTCCATCCTGGCATGTTCCCAAGAAATTAGCTTCCTGAGCCCACTGCAAAGGCAGGGGAGAGTGAGACTTCTGTTGGAAGCCTTCCCAGAGTTTTCAGGCCAGATGTAGGACCCTGTGCTGTTCACAACCTGGTAAATGAGATGAGAGATCAAACTAAAGCAGATTTACTTACCCTTGATCAATTTACAGACTTTTCAACATCTCCAAGCTATGCAGCAGCTGGGCAGAAGTTTTCAGAAGGCTATTTAGGATGCAAAATCTAATGATGATGAACAATTCTGAGCACTTCAGCTCTCTATCCTTAGCTCAATTTCTTGTCTCAGGGAGGTACATGCAAATAAACAAATAAACAAACTGATATTTAGTTGGGATGTCTTTTTTAAAATTACGAACTCACAAGAAAAGTACCTGGCATAAATAGTTTAGTACCAACAAAGGAAAAGAGAGAATGAAAATCAAAAGCTCTTATCAAGATTCTTCTCATCCTTCTCCTGTACAAATATAAACATCAAGAAACTTGAATCAAAATTATTTCCAGACCTATTGAAGACTAGTACCTAAGATTTCCTTGGAAGGTGTTGTTTAGAGAGAAATGTAATTTTGAGGAAGATGTAGTTTCCTCAAAGGAAGACTTCATCTCTCATCTATCCCACCATTAATTTTACTTCCCTAATGAGATCATAGTACATGGACACCTTGGGAAGGAGTTTTGCATTACAGAATGGAAAATAAATGCAACTTCTGTGAGATGCCCTTATTGTGAGTAAAAATAAATATCCTTTTAAAGATCAGAGGAATTCTCTGTTTCTTGGATACCTAACAACAGAAGGTTTTATTAATCAGTAATCTTTCCCTATTCTACTCAGCTGCATAATGATTCCTATGATTAGCAGTACAAATGGAGTATTCACAGTGCCTGAGACAGCACAAGCAGCAGGCTCACGAGAGCACAGGACTGGTCATGACTTCTACATCCCTATCATTATATAAGAAGAAGATGCTGAACTGACTCTGCATACTGAGATTATTGCTTTGCCATAATTTTTTATTCAGCAACATTTGTGAGGTACATTAAATTAGTTCTAGTAATTCATTCCCCTCTGATTCCTGAGTTTTTCAAACCAGCATTTTCAACAGGTTTTTCTCAGCAGCAAACCTGGATTTAGTCTTAGAAAATTAATTTAGTCCCTGAATCGTGAATGTCAAGGCCAAGAAACACTGCATTATCAGCAGATCTAGAAGACAGTCTACATATGGAGAACCTACTATGTTGGCATAAAACAGACAAGGGAAATAGGCACAGTTCCTAACCAGCAACTTCCCACTGAGTTTGAAGGCCAGCCAAAGTAACGTTTGGTCTAAGTCTCTTCTACAGGTACTTCTGGATGGTGATTCAGGAATCCAAATTAGGCTCCAGCTGTGAACTACCTTCAGAGGACCCCCAACTCTCCACCAACCATAGCTGGAGGTCTGGGAGACTACCCTAAGTCTCATACCTAGGCATGACCCATATGTTTGGTAATTTCAGTCAGTCTCCATAGGTGCTATCCTTGGGGTCTGTGGCTAACTTACAGACAGTATTCCTTCCCCTAATTTGGGGAAGGAAACTACTCTTTGTCTCAGTGGTTNTAAGAAATAATAAACAATGCGAGAAACCAAGAAACAACAAGACCTTGAGACTCCGTTTCATTCTCACGTCAGATTCAAAGCCTTCAGAGGGCAAAAAAGCACCACTCGAACCACCACCCACATGAACCACCACCTTAATCTCGGGTGAGAGAAAACCATAACCCCGAGAGTTTTGACCTTTTTATTTCAACACTGTTCATCATCACTCTTGTGACCCAGGAAAAAGTGGAATTCCAAAGACAGTGAATTTCATTAATTAAACCAGAGATTTTTATTCTTTTTTCCCCCAAAACTATTACTGGAGTGCATGCAATAGAAATTGCAAGCTATCTGTTACATGTCAGGAGATCTTACCAAAATATTTTCAAAAATAATCATTTCATGATGCCTGATTAAGTAACACAATTTGAACATCCCTTTCCAAACACATGCTGTGCCTTTTTAGATATATTTTTTCAGCTGAATTAACTGCTTCTCTGTCATAAGCTCCACAGTTCTTCTAAAAAACTTCTCAACATAAAATTATCTCATCTGTCTTCATTGGGCACATATACTTATTAGGCATATATTAACTTAACCAATATGTCTACTTGACAAAATGCAGTGCTGCACAGAGAATCTCAAAGCAGTTCCAAAGAGATCAGAGAGATACCTGGAGGTGCATCAGCTTGTTCTTTCCACAAGACTAAGGTATCCAGCCTTGCAAAAGTCATCACCACTCTGCACTAGGCTGCTGCTCTGGCTCTGGTTCCCAAAGGAGCATCATTCATTAAACCATGCTGCATATATATCTTCTCCCACTTGATTTCAAAGCAAAGTTTTTTTGTGTACGGAGAGAGGTGGGAGCAACCATAATTCCCAGTAAAACCAAAGCTACTAGTCCAATATCATTTAGAGAATGTGGTGAGTGGGAGACAGCAAATCCCATGGAAACAGCCTCCAGCCAAAACATGGCATCCAGTGTTTCTGTGCCCTAAGGTGGCAAAAACTTTTTTCTCTTTTATGTTAGAGGCTTGGATGAGGCAGCCAGGTAGGACATGATACTTGAAGCTGTGCTGCAAGAAGGGAATGTGACAGTGAGGCATAAATTAACACTAAAGTGAATAACATTAAATAATATTGAGAAACACTATCTTTAACTGTTTAAGGCTGACTTTTAGTCTAAGTTAGGAAGCTTCCTCTTCCATGGGAACAATTGGGTTCTTTAGAGACTAATACTCATCCCAAGGTAATTTTCTAAAGTAAATGGAATGAATCATTATTCCCTTATTTTTCCCTGGTAAGGACTGCCACATCTTTCAGATCCTTATCACATGGGTTTTCCTCTAAGACCAAGACAGAAAAAAGTCTGCCTACAGGTTCCCTTCTACACCTGGAAGCATTGCACACAAACAATGTAACTTACTCAAAAGCCTTTCACTGAAGCCTCCTTCAGTCTTCTCTCAAGATGTGAACTGAAGAAAGATTACCTTTTTTGTTTCCATTAGCTGATTTCTATTCATATGTGTTAAAATTTTACAACGTCATTAATCAAAACCAAATTTAAATAAAAATCCTATTTCATTATCTTTTATTGTAGGTACTATTGCTCTCATAATGCTGAATAATGTTAATCATGTACTTGTGTGCCACCAAATGATAAATTAAAAAGCATCTCATGAGTATAACTTCTTGTTTTGAATTGAGCCCTGGAAAGATTTTGCTGGATTAGCTATGGTATGGTCTATTTTATCGCAAAATACTTCAAATTTTCTTTTTTATTTGCTAGAAAGGCTACTGACAAACACTTACTTTATGCACCAAAGACTGTAACCATATACATATCTGTATAACCCAGTTACTAATATAGTCATGAGGCAGGTAGAGCTCTTATGCACATCAATCCTTTTGCAAGTAGTTTATACATTTTGAACAGGGGTGTTGCATTTTTTGCAAAGCCTAATTCTAAGAACTGCCATTCTTTTGTATCAGTGCAGGCCATTTTGCCAATCTTGTTCTTTTTCCACTTTGCTTTTATCCACTTCTCCATGCCTTTTGCATTTCTGTTTGATCCTATTAGCACTGAGATCAATCACAAGATTCCTGCTGGGAGCAGAATGCGATACTATCTTTGTGATGTCTAAATCCTACATTTGACACCATTTTTCTTTACATATCAGGTGAAAACTGATATCTGTTCTTCTAACTCTTCACTTTAAGCCTTTAATTGTTAGCTCTTTTTACCATTTAAAACAAATGAGAATTTAAATATGCAAAACTTTTTGAATAATTCTACCTTTTCTTAACATCTTAATTTTTGTACAGTTACTTTTCTAATCCAAATTCTTACATACACAAGCACACTACTGGTTTATTTACAGAAATTCTACTGGACAGAATGTCAATTTCTCAATGTTTTTCACAAAACCTGAACAAGTTACCTACATGTTCCCTGGATGTCTGTGGGTTTTCAGAGTAGAAAAATGTATCAATATGGATAGAAAAAAATACCCAAATTCAGTCCCTCAGATGACGAAAAACAACTCGAAGATTGTAAATAGGTCTTTCTTGAAAACTTCTTATTGACAAACAGCTTCTTTGTCATAATACTGTGAAATGTCTTGAGTAATGGACTTACAGTCTTTACACAGGGAAGAAGAGAAAATGATATTTTTTCTCTTTAACATGAGCTCACTATTAAAATGAAAGTAATTAACAAACTATGCATAGTCTCATATCATTTTTGCTGTCAAAGAGGGCATGGTGCACATACAGTTGATCATCTCACTGAACATACCAGGAAAATTATTTTCATAATGCCACTGCATTGGTTTTAATCCAGTTAAGATTGATAGTTGGTGAAAGAGCAGCAAGGTAAATGCCATTTTAATAAAAACAACTGTTGTAACTGATTTCTGCTGTTTCACTACTGCAATCCCCTTCAGCAATATAGAAAATGAAACCTGTTTCTCTGGTGCTTCTACATCCAAATTTCAAGACCATCACTTCTCTAAAACAAAACAGAAATATTTTTTGTTTGCTGTTTTCTGAAAAAGCAGTAACTTTTGTTTTAAAACAGATGTCACAAGAAATTTTAAGATGCCTTTTCTGTTGGACTGGTATATAAGAACACAATTCACTGAAGTTTTAAGTTCCTATGTTACCACTGGAAGTAAGGTATTTCTGACCATAGCATTTCATTTGTATGCATACAAACAGCTCCATCTATCAGGTGCTCCATTTCACTTTTCCAAGAATTAAACTCGGGATTTCTACACATTCCATTAGGTTTACTTAGAACAAAGCTGTTGCATCCGAGCAGGTAGAAAATAAGCCATGAAGCCTATCTGGAGATATGAATTTGATATAATTTGGATCACTGACGGACTTTTCAGAAGATTGAAAAATCGCTAATTGTACACCATTATCCCAAAGGGTAACCAGAAATACAGAAATAAAATGATCCTCAGCAAAATGACAGGGTCATTTAGGAAGGTATAAAACAATCCAAAACCAGATACAGAAGTAAAGTCCATTAAGCTGGCTTTATGAAAAGCAACTTGCTATCAAAATCAGTTTTACATCTCTAATACACGTTTTGTAGTTTAAAGCAATTACATAGACATAATATGTAAAATTTTTATGGTTGTATTTGGTTTAATACTATCTTCAGAGGGGAAAAACCTCAGATTCACAGGGTCCTGCAAAAGTCATTCACAAAGTCCAAAAAGAGAAAATAAAGAGAGAACTGAAAAATATATTAAGACATCACATAGTCCATCCCTGCTCAAATGCTTCACTGTCCCAATGTCTGCAAGGGGCTTGCCAGAGTTGTTGTTAAAATCTTTTATGACGGGGATTCCTTCAGATCTTCCATGTAATTTCTATCCACGTTTTCTGAATTTTTCTGCACAAGAACATTTCACTACATTTAGCATTTAGATATCTTTTCAGTCCATATGCTTGTTTTCCTTGAATCTGGAGCTTCAGCTCTATTAAATGAAACCACAGGGTTACCTGAGACACAGTGTGCTTCCCTAGGAGGGACAGACAGATGAGGGAGTTAAAAATGAAGGAGTCTACAAGGAGTCTACAAGGAGTCTACAAGGATTAGTGTGGTCCTGTGTAGCACTATTCTATCAACATCAGCCTATCGATTACAAATATTCAGACTATGAGGCAGCAAAAGACCTTTATAAACATATATATATATAATTTTGTTAGAATTTGGACTTGAAAAAAAATAAATACTGCATAATTTTTATTTACATTCTAATTTGCCTTGGGGTAATCTGAGTCATGACTTTTGGGTTTTTCACTGCAACCACTAAAAACTAATAACTGTTTGTGGGTTGGTGTTTTCTTTCCAAAGTAAGTGAATAATCTCCTGTAATGACTTGTGTCCAGGAGCCTTTGACTGAAAAAACAAACCACTGCATAATTTGAAAACTACTGTTCTTTATAAAGGAGCTGGCAATTTTGAAATGCGGTGCAGCTTTCCAGAAATAAGTGGCAACTACACAGACATTTTATCAGACAAGATAGAAGAGAACAGAAATCCTCTCACACTTGTTAGCAGGCACAGATGAGGGCAGGGACCACTTGGCAGCTGAAGGGCTGAAGCAGCTTCCTGAGTCTCAGGGCTGCCTAGCATTTGGAACTGCTCCGAGTGTCACTGTTGGTCACCAGCAGTACTGGACCTGAGCATGTTCTAATGTAACCTGACCACCAGAAATCCAGAAACAAAGATGTGTACAGGGAGAGTCAACATCCAGGAAACAGGAGTACATATAAATCTCTCATCTCTATGCCTGGGGATTTAAGGGTTGGATTAAAAACAAGTGGGAAGGTGTCAGGAGCTCTAAGGCACCAAATGTCATACAAAGTCACCCCCTGGGATGACGAGGAAGAGGGTAGTCACTGAGATATCACGCTGTGTCTGTGCATGGTTTAATTCAGTTTGACTGCCACATCAAAAATGCAGCTCATGTGAGATGCCAATGACAGTTTTCCGCAATGTAATGCTCTCAACAACAATTTATTAGCTTGGATAGGATCTAGAAGGGAATAAGGCATTATATTCATGAGAATAATTGAAATAAAGGTTAAATACTGTCAAAATGCTACCATGCTGTTCTCACAACAAATCTGTGGGGGCTTCCAACTATTTAAAATTTTAATGCATTTTTAGAACTCTCAGCAATGTTTGTGACTAAAATGTTGGAAAATGGCTCCTGGGAGGGTAAGGTAGACTGATTTATATGTTATTCCAGTGCTGTGAACATTTAGCAGCCTCCTGAAGTAATCAATTATGATGGAGAACTACTTAAGTGTTTCTGTGCTGTAAGACTTAGCCAGAAATCTTAAACATGTAAATGATTAACCACGTCTCATCAGATCTCCCTGGAGTGCCAGGCTTCTCACAAGTTTTCTGATGGAGCTCCACTCTCTCAGTGTGCAAATGCACACACACACATGCTGTTAGTGTAATGTAGTTGCCACATAATTTATTTTAAAAAACAACATGCAACACAAGCCATTAGAAAATACTAGGAGATGCTGGGTGAAAAAACCAACCTGGTTCAATTCCACTCATGATGGTGAGTTCTTGATGCAACATATTTGCTGAAACCATCCACAATCAATTATTGAGACAGAAACAGGATGCAGAAGAAACTGCCTTTGAATAACAGACTGTTGATGCACTTAAAACAGTTCCTTATTTTTTTCCATAGGACAGAGCTTCCTATGGCTTTTCCTATGGGATCCTGAGAGTTTCTCTAAGAACAAGCATTGAACTCTTTTCACACTATGGCAGATTTCTAGTTAAATAAAAGGTGTAGGTAGGTTGCTATGAAACATGCCTAACATCCCTCCCCTTCAAGGAAAAGCTTCTGTAAACAAAAACTGCTAGTGAGAGCAATGAGATACACTCAGACAACGCCAGCTTGCTCAGGCACTAACTCATGTTTGTTGCAGTTCCAGCCTCAGACAAAAATCCTTAAGATTTAGGAGTGTTACTGAGATGTTTTGGAGATGCTGTGTTAGCCTTTCCTACCAGTCTATTTCCCCAATCTCACTTTCTGTAGGTAAAGCAGAAGAGGTTGTGAAAGAGCAGATCTATCCTGGCCATTCATGATGCTGCCTGCTTCCCCCTTCTGCCTGCATGCAGGGGTGGCATCTGTCTTAGCCCCACATCTCAGCCCCTCACCAGAGCGTTGCCTTGGGACTACTGAACGCTGCACAAACCAGACTAACGCAGCTCATTTTCCTTCCCATCACACAGCTCCAGTGAGCAAAACAAAGACCAACTATTATGCAAATAGAAGAAAAAACTTATGGCTAAAATTTAAATCTGTAAACAATTACAGATTTAAAGAAGAAACCAAGTTCACTATACAGGATGGATAACAGAAATAATGATGCTTGTGTTCACTTCTTTGAGTTATATATCGCTGTAATAAAATGGTAAAGCAAAATACGAAGTAGATACTGGCAAATTAACAGGTTATTGATTATGAAATTTATGGACTATTAATATGGTCACTGCTTCTTTTCAAGCACTACTTCTTTTTATAAGTGAGGTTTTAGAATTTTCAGAGTATATGATATTTCCAATCCTAAACAGTTCTCTTTTGTCATTTAACAGAAAGGCAAAGTGCCTGGGAGCACAAGAGCAGGAAACCAGCACTACAGAATTCCCTCTCAGAAGGCATTTAAATTTTATGTAGTAAGCCAAGTCTATGACAAAAGTATGTGTAATGTAATGTAATTGTATAATTTCTCAAAGTTTTACATAATGACTTTCTATTTCTAAATAATACTTCATTATAGGGAGCAGGAGAATGTAATTGTTCTCTGGGTGCTGCTGTTAGCTCCTAAGGGCACGATCAATCCTGCCGAGACATATAATTCATGCACTGTTTGCTTCTGATAGAGCTACATTTACAAAAGCAATGCAGTGATTAGATTCCTCCAGAATAAATGTATCTATAAATCCCTGTGTTGTAAATATTATTAACAGCTACATCCAGTAAAGGACTTGAGCCACTGACATGAGGCTGAGGCAAAACTAACAGACCTCCAAATAAACCATAATTTAAAATAATAATAATAATAATAAATTCTCCTCTCTGCTATGGCCTAACCCTGAACATTTAAAATCACGAGGCACACTCCTATCTACTGTAGTCTACTCAGTGCCTGAGGTGCTGCTCCAGCTTCTGCTCATTGGGAGCTTCTCAAACCCTTTTCCCTCATGAGGGAGACGTGAGTCATGGCATTGAGCATGCTTCTGCCACATTTTTTGAGGCTGAATCTGATAGACATTTAGCACAGCAGAAGCAGAATTAGATGCCTTCACAAAAGCAACCAAGGACACTCATAAAAAACCGTGCTATTTCATCAGCCAGTGAGTGCTCATGAAGGGAGATCACTCCCCGCAGCACCTCATGCCACAGGAGAATAGTGCCTTCAGCTACCTCAGGCTAGACATGATTGTAAGTAATGATCCAGGTACTCACAGAAATTACTCTATCTGAATAAAGGGTAAAATTCATGTCTACAAATTAAGACATCTCGAACAGATCTAGCTGGAGGAAGATGAGTGTTTTAGGGCATAGTTCATCTCAAGCAATGAACCAAAAACTCATGATGTACATCACTCCTTGGGATTGCTTTTCCCCACACTGACTACAAATGGAGCCCTAAAAAGCTAAATCAAATATAAATGTATGCATAGCAGACTGCTAAATTTAGCTGAAATCAGTTTTGCACCAAGCGTTTATTAATATTTAACTAACCAGAAACAGATGAAAGTGAGTCAGTGCATTGTTTTAATATTATTTATGTTACCATTGGACTGTGCAGAGAGCAGAAAGATGAAACAGGGACTGAATAAATATAAATCTTTCCTAATAATGGAGAAAGTCATATTTATGTATCTCCTTGTATCCAGAAATACCATATCGATTTTCCATCACTTCCACATATGCCATTAATATACAGAAATTAAATTCTGAAGGCAGTAATTTTTAAAAGAGAGAGAGAGAGAGAGAGAGAGAGAGAGAGAGAGAG
>VXBB01007325.1:18574-47980 GCA_013399915.1 Illadopsis cleaveri | reverse complement strand
AGAGAGAGAGAGAGAGAGTAGGATTTCAATAAACCTATAGGACTCTTGTAATAGTCCAATGAGATTTTCACACTCAGCTTTGTAACTACTCTTGTTATTGGCTTCCATGGACAGTGTCAGGGAATCTTCTCAGGACATCAATATAATTAGTTTGTTTCAGCGCATTTCCACATCAATCTTGAAGAAGACTGGTACTATTTATTTTACAGTTTAGAAAGGCTGATCCTTAGATCTTTTTTTCCATTTGCAACTAAAGTGTATAGTGCTTACAACTGTACCGAGTTTTTTGTTCCTCAATGGCCTATTTCCAGTGTATGTAATTTAGGAAAAGACCACCTATATGAAGGCGTATTTCCAGGGTTCATGTAGCATCTAGTAGCACGGAACCTCAAGCCCATCTTTGCAGAAATGAAACCTAAATTTCATGCTGGATGACATAGGAATTATTATATTTAAAAAGTAAAAGAGAACTACACATTTACTGCAAAAAAACCCTATGCAATTGAACCATACATCACTTCTTGTTGATGCTACCCTCTAATTTGAAAAATGTCCTCACCCACTCCATGAATCTCACTAGTATGTTTTTTGCTTTCTTTGACCCATAGCCTGCATTTAAAAGCATCACTTACTGTCTTCTGAGTGTTCAATTCACTGGTACTTCAGACAGGCACGTATTGCAATTTTCCTGCAAATGACCCATTTAAGGAAAGGCAAAGATGTTAAATATCACAATGCCATAGAGGGAAAAAAAAAAAGACAAGAGAAACAAAAATCAAGGGAAACTGTTGGCAAATCGCCAATTGGGGTTTGATTTTTATTAGAAAATATCAAGATAAGAAAGAATCCTTAATTGAAAGAAAGCAGGACTGAGAGATCAACACTCATAGTTCGTCTATTTCACCTTTGCTTTCTCCCTGAGCAAAACCAGTCGTGGCATAAATAATGTTGACTATGTTGCCTGTGGTCTTTTTTAATTACTCATGTTTTAACTTTCCTCTTTTTGTTACCTATTTCCCATATTAATCACAGCTTGCTACTTTTCTGTCCCCTTTTTTTTTTTCCCTTCATCTGCTATCCGCTGTTAAATTTAATTTTGTTAGTGTTTTTGTTTTCCTGCTTCAGCTAAGGGCCACCTCATTCTCATGCAAGCCCTCAGTCCAAGTGGTCTCTCCAGAGTTCATCTCATTCAGCTTCACAGCAGAGGCACACCAGAGTGCCTTTTACTGCAGTGGATGAACGGGGTGTGTCAGCAACAAGGATGAGCCTGTGGACTTCAGGGAAGAGCTTGACTACTCTCAAAAAGCACAGGTGGATGAATGTCCATGCAGGAGATGGGAATAAGGTAACAGAGGAAAGACACAGACAAAGCAGGCATCTTGGTTATCTGCCATCAGAGAAGATCTCTCTCTGCTGGCTCTCCCTTTGCCTTTCCAGCCACCTGAGTGTGCACTTTCAGCTGAACTGCAGAGGGCTTAGTATATTTGATTCCCGCTTTGACAGATTGGGCCCACTCGAAGCTCTGAGCACTTTGCAGTAGTTACATATACAGTGCCTGACCAGGAGCATAAATACAAACACATGCACTTGCCTGTTCCTCAGTTATCAAATGGAGATGATAACAATTTACCTCACCCTGTGGACAATCAACATTAAAACTTTTGGAGGAGTACATGTGACCCCACCCAAATCATATTCAGTGGTGTACCCTCAACCCCTTGAAAACACAGCCACGGAAAAGCTAATTATGATGTGCTAGTCCAGATTAATGTGTTGCAACCCCAGGTAGCCCTATGAAGATTTAGCCTCTGAACTCTCAGGTAGAAATTTCCCTGAAGGAAACGGAACAGTTGTGCCAGCTGCCGCAAGCCTTCCACTATCAGCAACACACAGCAGCTTCAGTACCCTGCCAGAATCAGTCAGGGTCTTTAATACAAGAAGGAACCACAAGGAAACATAAAACCTTACTGCCCTCCCCCTTCCCTCTGTATTGTGGGATGGCAGCCTGAAGGAAGCTGAGGGGTGACATGGTTTAACCAGAGATAGCCTGGCCTTGAAGGACACAGGGTAGGAGTCCTCCCAAGGTCTCTTCCATCCCTGTTCCCCATGATTACTGACTGGTCATATCAGAGCATTCTAAATGCATGTCTCACTTCAGATTCTAACCTCTAACCAATTTAAAATGCATAAGAAAAATGTCTTAGCCTTTCCTCTCACTGAAGGATGTCTCCCACTTTAAAAAGATATATTCACCTAGCACTTAGACTACATTCCTAAGCCAAATTCAGACATATATGGATTGTACTGTTTCCTTTAAAAAGTTTTCACTTTTCACTGAAAATTGGTATTACTTTTCATTTTCACAGAATTTTTTTTTCTGATTCTCAAGGCCCTTGGCAAAGGTAAATAACTACAAAATAAACCTTTTGAAGAGCACAGTTCTAGCATCTATGTGTTCTAAGAGAAATTGGTTATGAATGTATAATTTAGGGCTTCAAGGAAAATTTTAAAGCCAGATATAAATTAAGGACCTAATACTGTACTCACTGAAGTCTGTTAGAACATGACTGGACTCTAAATGACCACTGGAGGTTACTGTTTCCCCACAGAAATTCAATGAGTCAAGCATTATGCTAATTCTTTTCAATTATTAAACACAGGCATCCTTAATATCAGTGGCTGCAAATTGCTCCCACACATAGCAGGCTTTGTTAAGTATATTCCAGGGTGGCAGAAATCAGGGGCAGGGGAAGGGTATTTGAGTGTAGAAGCATAAAGACACGGTCAAAGAAAGATTTCTCGATGCTTATTATTATTTGTTATTATTGTTTGTATTACTTCAGGACCTAGAAAATCAAACTAGGTTTCTGTTGTGTGAAAAGCTCTACTGGTTGGAACTACTTTCCTGGCCATCCTCAGCCTTAGCAAGAGACAATAGGCCCTTACAGGCAGACAGGAACCCATCAGACAGAATTGATTGGTGAGACAGAAAACAGCGTCCACACACCAGTGACACATCCTCATCAAGTCTTGGCAAAAATTACAGACACAGAGGGATATTTTTAGGCAAGATCCAATTGGGGACAATAAAGCTGTTTTGCACATATTTACAGAACTTACTTTGCAGTCCATTGGGCAGCATGAGCTTTATTGGTGTACCCCTGAAAAGAGGTGAGCAAGTAATATTAATTTTCAGGGACCAGAGGCAGCAACCAACATTGCAAGAATGAATGAAAGCTGCCAAGCTGGTTCATTGTTCCTAGATGGACATGAAATGAAGGACACTCACACAGTCAGTTGTCAGAGCAAAAAGAGAGAGAAGTTTATTTTTTACTTGGGTTTATATAGATTTTGGATAATGACCAGGGATTGGACAAACGAGGTTGACACCTCTCAAACAACACTGGTCAAACTAGAAGTCCATCAATTGTCCCTCCTCCAGAGATGAATGCACAGTATCCAAAATATCACTTTTGTTTACCTAAAAGTCCATGAGAAACTCCACTACAAAAATGCATACATCAGAAGGCTGAAAAAGATCAGGGTGACAGTTCATAGGACTTATTAACTGTTTGCACTTGTTAGCCACTGTGGGTACCTTGTTTTATTGCCTTAATACATCATTTCACCTTAAAGGTTGTAAGAAGGTGGGTTTTTTAGGATGGATGTAGAATCATTCTCCTTTGCCCATATTACTTCTACTCAGAACTTGTAGTATAATTTTTTTTCTGTTCAGCAGTAGAAAACTTTATATTGAAAATTGGGGATAATAATTCCCTTTTTTATGTCTCACTCATTCAAAGGCAAGTTCTGGGAAACAGGGGCTGGCTTTCAATTTCCATTTGTGCAATTCCAGTACAATAGATCTGGACAAGGGCCCCTAGAAACTCCTTCAGTACAAGTAGCAAAAACAGTAACAAGGTAATCCTAACATCTCAAAATATCTTCAAAGAGTCAACACAAACTTTAATGTTTTAAGCCATGTCAGGAAGAGCCTAATGGCAGTTTACCCACAAGAACTTGATGCTCTTCACTATTGGCAGCCAGAGGCACCTAATGGCATGTTAGAGGCAGCACAACAAGACAAGATCAATGTGACACAAAAAGAAAAAAAAAAAAAATACAGCCCAGTGGTGTGTGGAGAAAGCACTGTGAGGCTCAGGGGAAGCAGCTGCTTTGTCATCTGTAAGGCTCTATAAAATACCACAATCTGAAAAGAATAGAAGAATTTTAAAAATAGTACTCCATTTTCCCTTCTTTAAAGATTTGTCACCCCCATCATTTTCTCTTCTGCAAAGTTCTGCTCTGTCTCAAAGCCTTTTAACTTTAATATTAAAGTGACATATCACTTTTTTTCCTCTTTCCTTTTATTTGGGGGATGTGGGGGAGGATTTGAATATTTTCCTTCCTTGTTGGATTTATTTTTTCCAGTCCAAAGCTGGTTTTGAAATTCTAAGCAGGGTTAGAAGCTTTGGTAGAAATTCAATAATCTTCTGTTTATCTAAAAAAAAAAAAAAAAAATCTGTGATTTAAATCTGTGTCACACTGTGAAACAGCATTAACATATTCTTCTCAACTGTTTCACTGAAAGTCTTTTAGCAGGTAAAGCAGGACCAGGCACAAGAGAAACCTCACCTTCAAAGGTGTTGGGTCTGGTTGTCTCTCAGGTACATTCCCCCAGCACAGACTGCCATCCTCAGTTTGGTAGCAGGATACAGAGTCTTTCTCCTTCCAGCTGTCACTTCGAGCCTGGGTGAGTCAGGCAGTCAACACTAACCATCACCTCTTAAACAGGTACTGGATAAACACTGAGTGCCAGACTGTGGTTGATATGTGCCATTTCTTAACCATTCTACCAGGATCTGAGTGGAAATGGTTATAGGCGGATTCATACTTAAAGTAAATCACTGCTAGAGCAGCAAAAGTCCTCACCCAGAAACCAGGGGAAATTATCCTGATGCAATGAGCAGAGCAAAGGACTCAGGGAGCAAACTGTCCCCACTGGCAAACAGGAAACAAATGGCCTACCAAGGAGTACTTTTACTAAAGGCAGAGAAACAAAATGCCTTTACCAGGCAGAGAAACAGGAAAAAAAGTCATTCTCAAAGCACAACTATAATTTATAGTTTTTTCTTCCAGAAAGCAAGCAGCCATGGCAGCTGGATGCCTTGCCCTTTCTCTGCCAGTGTTCACCGTCCATGCAAGATTTTACAGCTTTTCAAGGCCCATCTCAGCTGAGCAGGTTGGTGGTGGGTGGCCCTGGGCTCTGCTCCATCACCCACCACCTCCCATCAGCCCTCCTCCACAGCCATGCACGTGTGTTACCCACACAGCACAGGGACAGCTCCAGCCTTCCTGCAGGCACTTCTGCCTGCTGCTTTCTGACCACCTCTGAGAGCAAAGACAGATTGCAAACTGCCCTAGAAGCATGGGGACGTGCTGATAGCTTTCCCATTTCTCAAGAAAAGTGACTTCTGGGTGGGGGTACATAGTAAAGCATCCCCCATGCCCGAGTGGGCATCTCTGTATAAACAAAGAGTTTCAGTTTACCTTTAGACATTTTAGGAAGTCTAACTAGAAAGTTCTGTGCCCTTCTCATTGTAACTGGCTCAGTGCCAGCACAGAGACATTGATTGTGCTTGGAAAGTGTAACTCAAAGCCTGTTGCTGATTTCATTGGGCCAAAAGCCAAATAGCCCACCTGAACTGTTGAGTACTAAAGCGAGAGAACAAAGAATCTTGATGCATTTTTGCAGTGTTGTAACAAGTGTATGGGATCAGTCCCTATACTGTGCACAGCTTTACACTTTGTTTTTGTATTATTTTCTTTCCTTATTAAAACCTTTTTGCTTTTTCAAGACACACTCGATCATGCCATCTCTCTAATTAATTTATGCCATTTCTCTGCAAGAGCTGGACCCTCAAGGGTATTGGGAACCCCAGTAGGGGTAAGGAGGAAACAGGCAAGGGTGAGGGAAGGAAATGCATGTGGGAGTTCATCCCCTGGCAGGAGTGCAAACAGTCAGGTCCAGATGCTCAAGCAAAGTCACAATGCTGAAACTTGAAAGGAAACAAGAAAACCAAATTAGTGCAATGCTGTTCCTTTTTTTGCAGGTCTGGGTGCTCCCAGGGAGTAAAAATGTAACCTACACAAAGCCTAAAAAACATTGTGCTCCACCAAGGGCAAAATAAAAAAAATAAATTAAAAAAAAAAAACCAAAAAAAAAACAACTTCCTTGTTTCCAATGAGAAAATCATTCCTCTATTGTACTGCAAGTACATCTTGGCAAAAAATGATGCTCCCGAAAAAAACTCATGCAAAATTTTGAAGGAATGATTCCCAAGATGCTTAAATATTTACTTTATATGACTCAGTTAACATCTTTGATGCAAAGAAACATAAGGTTGATGGAGACAAGACCAGCAAGTTCTGAACCACCTCTTGTAAAAGTAGAATTCTCTAGAGAAAACAGCATCATTATTCATAAAAATTACATTTCATTTATTGTAGGTTTTGTAAGAATGACTACTCTGTTCACAGAAATCTGCTGTTGATTGGAAAAGCCACTTTTCAAAGGAGTGACAGAAATTACCTGCCCTTCTCTGTGTCTAGCATTTACTTTTCTCCCTTCATTTAGCTGCCTTGATAGCAACTCTAATTTAACTAAATTACTGCAGTCTGCTCAGGCAGAGACAGTTATATCAATAAAGAGGTGTTAATATATATATGTGGTACCAACTAATACATCAACATGGTGGTTATACAGATTTAATGTATTCTTACTTCTTCCCCAATCACTGAGCAAAGTCTTCAGAATAGCTGCAATAAGCATGTAAAATAGTTGGTAAACTTTCGTATGAGTTTGATATGATTGATGAACTTGAGGTGAAAAATTTCCTCTGGTCTACTAACAGCCAGAAAAGTTTTAAACGTATAAGATGTTATTTTACTGGTGGATTTATTTCAACTCTAAAGCTAGACAGATTTCAGACAGTGCACACTGACAAAATGACACATTCAGTGGTTCCGCTTTGATTGTGGTCATTACAATATTGCTTGATCCTCTCACTCTTATTTCAGAGATAACTCCTTTTTATTTTTCCAAGGAGAACAAAAAAACATGTGAGCCTGCCTTTTTGTTCCACCTTTGGGTAGCACTAGGACAGGGGAAGTTGGCTCATGATGATGTGAAATAACCAATAAGTAGATGGATATATGACAGCAGAGCTGGCAATTATTAGATGATAATGGAACTGTCAAGGGTTATGTAAGAAGGAAACATATCTGGCTATGCAGAGCCCTCAGTAATCCATAATTTTTTATTGCCTCATCTCCAAACAGTTTAGCTTGTATTCAATATCATATAAAACTAAGTTCATAATAAAGAGGCCATGAGTCAAAGCATTCTTCAAAAATTTGGTCTTGAAATTTTTATAATATCTTGATAAATTATGCAGTTAATTTGGTTGTTTTTTCTGAAAAGTGGCAGCACTGGTTGTTTGAAGCTATGAGCATGCAGTAGCCATTCTCACGAAGATGAAAGGAGGAGCAGAGAGCACAACTTGCCTGTTTCAGAGAATGCTGCTCACAGATGCAATCAAAGCCATCTATGGCTTCTGTGTGGAGCTGGTGAGAAATTTTTCAATTAACAATTCCCACCTTGACTTGCTAAAAATTGTTGTTAGGTTTTGTTTGAGGAAAAAAGTTAAAATTTCTGCATTCACAGTACTTTGTTTTAAAATTTAAGCAAAACCATCATATTCTTTTATCTGGGCTGTGTGCTCTACAGATTTTTAATCCCTAACATTTTTGAGCTTTTAATTTTGCACTGTTATCAAAACAAAAATTTTTAAGACTTGAATATACACCCACTTACTGCTCAGGGAGTTTTTTTCCCTCTGAGTTTTGAATAGTTTGGTTCAATGGACATAAAAGTCACAGGTGACTTGAAACCTGCAATATCACAACTTGCAATGTGATATATCGACATGGCACCATCTTTCTTCTCCAAAACAAGTTTTCTGCAAAATAAATAAAACTCCAAAATTCAGGGAAAAAATTACATCTATTTTTTTCTTACCAACTTTAACTATGTTATTCATCTTTTCTTCCACTAACACATTCCCTGTTGCCTACCTCTATTTTGATCTCTTGAAGTATGCTGAAAAAGGTTGTCCACAAAAATACTACATGAAAGAAGACAAACTTCTGAGTAAAAGATAAACTTGGGTCATTAATAAGTTGTTGGGCAGAAGACACCCTTCCCTTGCTGAATCATTGCCATGTGCTACAAACTTACCATGGATACCATGAGACAGAAAAAAGTAATTACTGTAGCATTTTAAAGCCTGAAAACTTTATGAAAATTTTAGATATTAAAGAGTATCGGTCCTACTGAGTCTCACATCATGAAAGCTGAAAGTCTGTCCAGTGAAAACCAAAGAAATATGTCCCCATAACTCTGATACAGTAAAGATTTACTGCCACCTTTTTCCAAAGCACAAGTTAGGGACTCTATTAAAGTAAGCATTAAAATTCACAGCTATCTTTGCTTACTTATAAAGGAATAAAACAAGTCTTACTCTTCAACACATTCTTCCACTTGGAAGGCACTTGCAGAGAGTAGATTTTAATCTGAGTTTTCCAGGAAGATGATATCTACTTGATCTCTTTTGCTAGAGATCTCAATGGAAACAGACATTATGTCAACAGAATCACTTATTTTTATCTTTCAATGATGTTTTGAAAAAGATGTGATGTTAAAGGCTTATTTCTTAGCTGAGAGAAAACATAAGAAGGAATGGGACGATTATTCCATAGTCAATATAATTTTACCTTCCTCTCTGGGTTATGATTTCCATTTCTGCTGCCAATAAATTTCATGTTTATTGCGGTTGGTGTTGGCTACCTCAGCCCTGTTGTGGCTGGTTATCTCATTCTCACAATCTATTTGATACAACCCAATCCATTAGTAGACATTTTACCTCTTAGGAGCACTGCCATTATTTCCTCTCTGATACATGAACAGAAATAAAAATAGCAGAGAAAAATCAGGTGACAGACTCCACATTGTAGATGCCATAGTCAGAAGTTTTCTATGCAATAAGCAGCATCAACAAAACCTAAATTAATCATAACTAACTGTTCAAAAAATATATAAATGAATAAATGAACAAAAAAATAAATAAAATATTCAAATGCACCAATGACACCCTGGGAGTAATGAAGAACAGTTCAAAGTTTCTCTCAGGAGAGACAAATTAAATCTAAAAATAAAATCTAAAACTAAAATAAAACCTGTCTTTGAATCAAAAGTTGGACACACCTGTTATTTTCAGGGATAAATGGGTGGGGGAAGGCAGGTAGACAAAAAATGAAGTGGGATGACACATGAAATTATTCAGAAAAGATTCAAAGAAATAGAGTTTTGATAGAGATTTAGGGAAAAAAGAGGGAAAAACCCTATATCTAATGGGGGGAAAAAACTACTGCCATGTTCTTTGGAAATGATGGCAGGACTCTGCTTTCCAGCAGCCTGAACACAAAACTCTCTGGCTTCCACCCCACAAAGGGTCTGAAACACATTTGCTGAGAGTGAGAATAGGAGTCACAGGCACAATAAATGCCTTATGCCCAAGTTCTCTTGTCACTCATCTGTTACCACAATTTTCATCTAAATGATTCTCAGGAAACTTCTGAAGCTCACAAAGGAGGAAAAAAAAAAAGAAGATGCAAAGACACTTGCCATTTAAATAACATCTCTCTTTCTGTCAGCTGTTCCAAGAAAGAAGACAGAGAGTTGTTGCTTTTACTTATCAATAAACTAATGTGAGTAAAGAAAGTAACAAACAGCTTTTATGAACATGCATCTAGTTGTGGTAATGGACTCTGTATACAGAATATGAACCAACCCTAGAAGTGTTCAAGGCCAGGTTGGATGGGACTTTGAACAACCTGGTCTAGTGGAAGTTGTTCCTGCCCATGGCAGCGGGGTTGGAATTAGGTGATCTGTAAGGTCCCTTCCAACCCAAACCATTCCATGACTGTAAGATAAATGTTTGAATGCTACCGCTGCTCACAGCGTGAGTAGAATCATTGCCTCCCGGGCTACGGCGCACCCGAGTTTCTCTGGCTACTGCACCGTGCTTGTTCTTGAAAAAGAACAAAGAGGAAGGCTTTGGAGGACTGGGAAATGACTGACTCAAATCAAGTTTCTGTTGATTTCAAGTGCCTGTCTGCTGGCCTCTGGAAATTAATCTATCTACATAACATTTTATTATCACTTTAATAATTAAGATCAATCTCATCTAGCTGGGTCTTTGAATAACATGTAAATCAGAGTACCACCCTAGCAAGAAATGGGCCAGACTAGTGCCAAAATCTGTATCACGTTAAGCTTTCAGTAGGTTCAATTTCAAGGCACAAATCTAGATGGGTCTCATTAATATTTTACAGCAGAGGAGCAATCCTCTTTCACAGTGAGTCCTGGCAGGTCAAGCCCAAATGTAGGAGCCCTATTTCCAGTTGGAAATGCTAAACTCTCTCCTCCCATGGAGGTGGGGACTGTAAGAAAATGCTCCCACTTTCACTGCATGATTGCTGTGGTGACAAAAAAGGTGTCCATAAATCCTTCCTTCAGCAGCATGAGCAGACATAGGTTAAGGTATAAAAGGCAAGATGTGAGCTCAAGTGGATCTCCTGCCTTTGTCCACAGAAAGGAAGGAATGTGTTACTTATAATCCAGGTCCCCAGTGATAGGTAGGCACCCGCCTTGTACCATCTTCATCAAGTTATGTAGATATTTACTTGTAAAACTCTGCCCCCTAAACCTGTATAGATGAGACCCTGCATATGAGATTAAAAACACAAACCCTATTTAAAATAAACAGGTCAATTTTAAAAGGAACTCCTATTTGTTCCATCCACGTCTAACTAAAACTTACTACCTAAACATAAAAGTCAAAGTTTTAACAGAGATTTGAGAACTGACCTAAATCAACTTTTCTTGAGATACAATCCTGTAAGAACAATGCCACTGGGTTCTGTGCAGCATACACGTACTCTGAAAGGGTTTTTACAGATCTAAGAAATCAGGCTTAGCATGATGGTGTTTTCCTTCCTGAAGTACTTAAAAGCTTTGCCATGGCTCCAGACTTGGTGATTTGCTGCAGGACTTGCACCAGTTCAGCCATCTGCTTGTCAAGACTGGCAGCATCAACCTCCTCAGGTCACTCCCATGACTGCAGCCTGCCTCATGTTATCCTGAAAAACACTCCAAGAACACGCTGAGCAGGGGAATTATACTGTATGGCCATGACTCATTTATGCACAGGAGTTCTCCAGAAAACATGAGGCAACTATTGGAAGAGTGAGCCCTTGTGGGGTTGTGTACATGGCAAATCTCTCAAGCTTTATTTTCATCCCACTCCCAGTGCTGTGGGTCTCTGAATTTCATCAGAAAAAAATGCTTATTAATGAATTCAGCTCTGGGAACTCCAACTGATGTAAAGGAGAATATGTACCCTTTGAAAAAGATCTGATAGAAATCTTCTCTTTCAAATCTCTCCTCAAGATCTACCTCCGCTGTGACGTCTATCAGCCAGGTAATAATCCTAACATGTTAACAGCAGTCAGGGACAACCCACACCTCTTATTAAAGGTGTTTTGCAATGACTCATAAACACCATGCTGAGCCTACAGATAATTTATATCATCTTGTGGTTTCATTTCCACCTTCTTTCCTCCCTTATTGTCTCCTTCCTCTTTAAACTTATTTGTTACATTCTTTACAAGGCCCCATCCTATATGTATGTATGGATATATGTATGTGTTACATACATATATATATATATACACACACATACATACTGACCTTGCACCTCCACACATACCCTCGCCATTCTCAGAA
Source organism: Illadopsis cleaveri (assembly GCA_013399915.1). Taxonomy (NCBI): domain Eukaryota; kingdom Metazoa; phylum Chordata; class Aves; order Passeriformes; family Timaliidae; genus Illadopsis; species Illadopsis cleaveri. Next base: position 36,072 of record VXBB01007325.1, on the reverse strand, counting down.
AAATTACCTGGCCCTTCCTACAACAGAGCTTCCAAAGACAAAATTATTTACACTTTATTTACATTTGTAAGCCTTAGAAATCAAAAGTAAACACGGAAAATTTTCCTAAGAAATTTTTTAGTATCTGATGAGGACAATATTTTGGTTTTAAGTGATTTGAATTGGTTCCCTTAAATATATGGAATTAGATTATTTGAAAAATGAAACAGCAAGACCAAATAAGAGTTTACATCTGTCAGAGAAACTCTCTTTAAGAAAAATGTTAAAACACAAAACTCTTAATGCTTTTTTTCCCCTTGCAAATTCACACAAAATAAAACTTAGAATGATATGTCATCATTCTAAGTGAATTTTAGGAGTTACAGAACCACTGTTTGTTTTACCACCTCTATATACATTGTAGAATTGCATACTATACGAAAGATGTTTGATAATAAAGTGATAGGTAAAGCATGATAAGCTAAAAATGGTTTTAGTCTATTAGTGCTAGGGACAGGGCAAGTTTATTGCTATAGATGAAAGCCAGCCCCCTTTGAAATCAGATGGAATTTTGCCACCATGATTTTGTCCAGGCTGCTGTTCTGGGACACAGACCAGGATCTCAGGTCTCAGTTTCATTATCTGGCTTGATTACTTCAACCAGTAACACTGGTGCATGGAAAAATTAAACATAAACAATAATGAAATATCAGCTCATTATCACATTTGGAACAGAAATCTTTCACACAGGTGGCCCTGTGTGTATATGGCACTCCAATAAGGTCACAGGTATCTTTGAGAGCAGATCTATGGTTGACACAGCAAGCTCCCAGTTCACCCACAAGTGCAATGCACTATTCCACAGGCTACTCCCTACATGGAGCCTACCGCAGGCAAGACTACAAACTTCTCCTTTTGGATGTCCAGCTTCCCATGCTTCCTTACAAGGCTGTCAGAGGCCTTTCTCCAGTGTATGAACACATCTCCTTTAGGACAGAGCAGCATGGCCTCAGCCCTATTAAGACTTCAGGCTTGATAGATAAAAACCCCTGGTGGCAGTTTTGAACGCAATACTGCTTTCCCTCCCCACCTGAAAGCTCTTTAAAAGTGTCACATCCAGCTGAATGCTACATCAGTGGCAATTTTTTAACAAAAGCAGCCAAGTGAAGCTGAAATGTGTATAGTTTAGGGGTTACAGTAGAGATTTAGAAAGTCTTTGCAACAGCCTTCTCCCACCCCCATACATGTCAGAGCAGCCCCCCTGCTCACCCCGTCCGAAGCCACCCTGGTATCCAGGGGCTTCACCCACCTGCAGGACGGAGAGCCACAAACCAGCAACCCGGAGGCAGGTAAAACTGATGCAATGCTTTCATCCTATGCAGAACTTCCCTCAACAAACCTGAATGCCATAACACCTGAAAAAAAAACCAAAAGCCCAAGCAAGTTGCATGCTGTCCAGATAGCAGGAAGCTGTCTCCTAGAGGAGACACCTCTGTTCACTACTCCCCTTAGATTCCCAAATACCATTTCCCTTATCAGATACAAGACGTACTCTTGAAATTCACCATTATCACAGTCCAGATGAGAAAGTATCAAGGTCAGAGACAGCCAATTTGTAAAGCTAAGTTATGCTAAAGAGAACACCATACTGTATGTTAGATTATTCTAAAACCTTTGCTGCTGGAAGGCCTCTCAACGCCTTACTGTGTCTCAGAACTGATCTGAAGGGGAGGATTACTTGTCATGTTCTGTAGAGCAGGCAAATGAATTGGGTGTACACAGTAAAATGGGGGTTTTTTATTAGAAGCCTTCACTTGTCACTAAGACTGAGAAGCTGCTCAGAGGACAGTAGCAGCTGCTGTGGTTGAGACATTGTCATTCTCAGCTCCTGTTTCAAGCCATTTGTAATATTCTGGAAACCATTATCAAAACTATGTGGCAGAAATCATTGCAATATACTCAAAGAAAAATAAAAAAAGGAACAGCTGCACCAAGTTGATGATCTAAAATATATTAACTATAGAAATCAGGTTATTCTAGTTGTCTACTTGCTTCTTGGGCCATAGGATGTATTTGCAGCCAAATATCCTGGCTAAGTTGTGGGTTTTCTTTAAAATGTGTCTCTTCTTCCTGACTAAAATCTGAGCTAGTACCTTGGACACCTGAGCCATAAGCCACCTAAATGCCCCTTTCTGTCTCTAGTGACACACAAAATTTAAACCAATAAACTATTTAGTACTGTTGCTGAACTGCAGGCCAGCTCTAAGTTTTCGCACACACACTAAATATTTTGCATAATAGAAGACTTCAAATACTCTGTTATAATACAGGAGAAAGATTCCTAGCCAGAATTTAAACAAGCTCATTAAATCATACTTGACATGCCTCCAGAACAAATCAAACCAAGGGATATTCCAATGTCCTGAAATATCATTACAAACAACATAATTACTTCAAAATAACATTTTCTGTGTATGAATCTATCCATCCAGACTGAATTAGGTCCCAATTGAATATAATGGCATAGACATACCAAAAGCATCCTTTCTTTACTGCTTTACTGGCTCCTAGAGTCTGGGGTTTTTTAATAATCTACAGAAAGAGACAGATGTTAGTGTCCTTCTAACTAGCAGGCTTTCCATATATCCTTATCGCCATAATTCACCTTTGGTACGTCTTAAGTATTGCTTTCACAGCCAAAAAAACCCCAAACCAATAAACTGCCTCTGTTCTATGAAAAAATTTACCTGCGTCAGCTTCCACCTCTTTATACCATCAGAAGGATGAAGACCATCAGACCACTTCAGAGGTGGTGAATGGCAAGCCAGGGCTCAGTTCCCCAAAGCCCTTGAAACTGGGACAGGGATGAACCCCAAGTGTCTCAAGGAAATCCCTGGGGTTTACCAGTCACCACTCTGGCTTTCCTTTGTGTAGCTTATTTTACAAGGTATTCATTTGAGGGGGAAAAACATCTGACAGCTTGCAAAAACTGATTAAAGAAATCTAAAGGAAACTGAAGCATCCACCTGGACTCCCTAAATAAAAAATAAAAGCAATAAATGCCTACCATTTGGTGCAGTGCAGTGTGTTCTAAGGGCAAGAACGTCTGTTGTTCAGAATTATTTTTATAATGTCACCTCTTCCAGGGATGATTTAAGAGCTTCTAGATAAGGGAATAAATTTCATCAGAGGCAGAGACACCACCTCAAGTCTTCTTTTAGCTTCTTGATGAAAAAACACCCAGCCCTTTCTAGCACCTCACTGCTACATTCAGAAGTGGGCCTTTAAAGCAAAAGGAAATTATTAGTGTCTCAATGTAAAAGCCATCTTTAAGAAATTAAGAGAGCTAACACAAGTGCAGTGAGTACAGATGAGCTGACTGAGCTTTAAGGACCTTTAAAACTACCTTAAACCATGTGTATCCACTCTACTCCTCTGAATAACTACTACTACACAGCAATGCTGCGCCTGCTGCGAGAACAAATAGCACCTTACATTTTCAGAAAGCAAAGGCTGAAGTAGCATTTCAGGTGTCTTACATGTAGGAATTGCTACTTGCTAATGCCTAATTGCCATTATTTCTTGCATGTAGGAATCCTCTCTCAAACTAATTTATACCACTTCCAATGATAGATACAGCAGGCTATCATGTAAAAACATAAATAAAGCTTCAATACAAATTTCTCTCTCTGTACAGGGGAGATTTCTGATTAGTCTCACCCACCAGGCCCTTCCTTTTCCAGGATCTACCAGTTCTCCTTAGTGAATGCCAGTGACTAGGCAAAGGAATACAGGAGCTGGGAAATCATTTGCAATTCACTCCTTCTGCCAACAAAAGTAGCTGCTAGAAGAGGACATCAATCTTTCCACTTGTAATCCTTCTTCACAGCTACAGTAAGGAAAAAGAATATTGCACATTCCCAGGCATGAGTCACCCAAAAAAGCACTGTGCTAGGTGGTCACAGTCTGGCCTTGCACAAGTACCTTGGACAGGAGCAAGGATAAACCTGAATTGTGCTACGTAAGATCCTTCACTTAATCTTTGGATATTCTACTAGTAGTTTATTTTGAATATTCAGGTATTCTTTCCCATTCTACCAGGATCTTTTCACTCAGGAGATGCTTGATCTGGAAAGATATTTTGTACAAGTCTCCATAATCTCCATAGGATTCAAAGTCATCCCACTTCTCATGTACAGACAGTGGAGGAGCAGAATTGTTGGGTTAAGTTCTGATAAGGAAGGCCCCAGTTCACACGACACATATATTTCCTAAAAGCTAATGTTAAAAAAAAAGGAACTCAGACTGTCCCATGTTCAGAGAATAATGGTTAAAACACTGGAAAAATGGGGATTCATCTTAAAAAGGGACACTATTACAAAATTACTTATTCAGCTCAAAAAAAAGCAAAGCTGCCACATCAAGATAGAGGGTGCAACTGTGCTACAAATGCTTCAAGGAGAAAACACAAGAGAAGACCTTTCCAAATTCATGGACACTGTTGACTCATGAAGAAAATAGTTACTAAGAAATGAGATTTTCAGCCATCTGAGACTGAAGTTCTGGAACAGATCTCCAGAAAAAATACTAGGAACAAAACAAAAACCCCCAATCAGATTTTAAGATGGGGCTGGATGTGTTTGCAAAACTATTTGGAATGGTTTCTCACACAGAAATCCACTTCAGCACACTGCCCGCTTTTTTCCAAGTTAGGAATAACTTACAGACATTTTGAGGGAATCAGAGCACACAAAGGCTGTTCTAGCAAACCTTTGGTCACATCACCCTTCTATGAGGTACAATAAAGCAGTATATGCAAACAGTGCAACAAATTTAGGAAAAAATATATCTGAAATCTTTAGGCATGAAGAAGCAGAAAAAAATTAAAGCTTTAAATGCTCATTTAGGGAAAAGAGCTATCTACAGTGCACAGCATATTGAAGGGCAAGGAATGCAATTAGTGCTTGCCGCTGTATTTCAGGAGTGCTTGATCATTTCTTCTTAGCATGTAATTTACATATCAATACTGGAAATGTCATTTGTTTGTTCCTTGCATTATCATTCTTTGATAAGCGCATGTCATTATTGCATACAAATAGGAACTTCCACCTGTCTGACAGAAAACACACCCAGAAGTTGTTTACAAAGGAGCCCTAGTCAGTCTGTTTCAGGCCATAATGAATCGCCTGTCTCATTAGTGGGCACCTTTCCTACCTCCACAGCAAACAGTCAGAGAAAGATCCTGACAGCAGAGCTTGCACTGCTCACTGCATGCCAGGAAGTACCACAAGGTATTTTGCTCTAAGACCAACACACAGATGTGCTGGAATCATGTTCATGTGCCTCCTCAAGGCACCACCTTGTATTTACACTCCTTACAAAGAACAAAACTTAAAACCCATCTTTGAAGAAAACCAAGGCTTGGGAGGGAAAAAGAAAGTCCAGGAGAATGACAGAGCAGAAGTGCTGGGGAAGCCTGAAAGCAGGGCTCAGCTCAGCAGAGCCACAACCTCCTGCTAGTAGAAGGTTTTGAATCACAGCAGCCACCTGAGTCCCCTGACACAGGCCAGCCTTTGATCACTCAGTCAACAGTGAAGAACAGCATTAACTCCATATATCTGACAGAATGGCTACAATCATAAATATTTTAAGACACTTAAAGGTCCATTCATTCCTGTAGCCAGTCTCTGGCTGTGGCTATCAGCAGATGTTCCTGCCAGGAAACATGGCACACAGAGAGCCCTGCTGACCATGGCTGATATTCCCAGCAAGCAGGTGTTTGAGGCTGCTCTGTGCCAGAGTTGGTCCTCAATGGCCTTGATTCTCCAGACCATACAATTTGCATTTCTGCTTTCACATCTGACACATCATGTAGCAATGAGCTCCTGAGCTCTATTACAGGCTGTGTGGAAAAGTACTTCCTCTTGTTTGTTTTAGGCCAGATGTCTAATAACACCATTACACTGTCCATACTGCACAGGCTGGGAAAGACAGGGAATGATCATCTCCAGCTCAACTGTACCATATACATCTCAATAGTCTCTTTCCCAGACTAAAACCCATAACTCATTTAACTTCCCCATGTGTAGAAGCCATTTCAAATTCGTGGTTAGCCTTATTGTCCTTCTCTATCTTTTCTACTTCTACTACATCATCTTGAGACTAAGGGATCAGAGATGAGCTCTCTTTTCAACACTCCATATATGTAACAGTGACGAAGAGATATTTTATCTTCTATTCCTTTCCTTTTAACTTTCAACATACCATTTGCTTTTCAGTTATCAACAATTATTATTATGATTTTTTTCAGAAAATTATGTATAATAACTTCAAATTCACATAGCTAATAGGGAAATTATAATTTCATACATATATTTGAGACTGGTTTCCCCAGGTGCATTATTTAAAATATCTGGGCCCTAGACTTCATCTGCCATTTCTATTTTACAGTCAGTTAATAACAAGAAATCCTTCTAATGCTCTTTGCAATTGGTCTGACTTTTGGTTATTCTGAAATATTTCGTTTGATCAAGCAGCAGTTGTCACTACATGACTTATCCCCTTTCTCAAATCATTAATGAATACAATAAACAGAACAGAGGCTGGAGCTGTGCATCTCTATTGTGAAACAGAGATCATTTACTCCTACCCTGTGGCTTCTTTCATTTAACCAATTATTAATATGTGACATCTTAATATCATCAAGACTCTATGGTTAAAAACATCATTGAAAGCATTTTTAAAAAATTTTTATTAACTGCATCATCCTTACACACATATTCTTCACTGAACTAGAATAGATTTGTGAAGGATTACTTCAGTCTCTGAAATCTGCTTTGACCCTTCTCCTCTATGCTGTATTTCACCTCTCTACTCTTTTTTGTCATTTGTTACAGCTTCTACCAATTTGTCCACCACAAAAGTCAGAGGTACTGTTCTGTTGTTCCTTGAATTCTCTCTGCAACCCTTTGACAAAAACTGGTATTACATTTGCCGCTCCTGAACCATCCAAAAGAAAAAATAGTTTTAAACAATAAGGTAGAAGCTACAACTAATTGTTTAACAAACTCAACCCTGAGTTCAACAGGTATATGCGTGGCTCATATTGCCTGATATCATCAGTTTGATTCTTCCTTTTCCACTGAATTTTTTTAAAACTCTTCTGGTGTCTTTTTATATTGAGACAGTTCCTCAGACTTGCCCTCTATAAAGGAGAGTTTTGTGGTTGGGCATATTCCCCAAAAATGCCAATGAAAAGAATTTATTTTAAGCTTAGTTCCCTGCTTTCTCTCCCTGTGGGCTCTCTGTATTCTCTCCTGCTGAATTTGGGATGTCAGTATCTTCATTCAAAATCAGTTACTCTAGTTCATACCTTTTCATTTTAGACTTTTATTACTGGTAGAAAAGTATTCATATTCATATGAGTTTTTACAGTACACATGAACTTGATTGAGTTTTCCGTCTCATGCTTTATGAAATTTTTATTTTTAATATTGAGCAGTGAAAAAAGGGGCCTTACTTGCCTACACAAGATCAGTTACACAGCCTCATGTTTTATAGCATCCTATGCCCAAGTGTAGGAATACTGCATCCTAGAAGATTTAACCACCTCAAAGATAACAGCACAAACTAAAAATTCAAGACAGTTGGCTCTTTTACTCTTCTGTAAATTAGTTGTTCCCTCTCCCTCCCCTCAAATATAAAACCAAAAAAATTCGCCCTCTGTATTTAACTTAAAAGACGACTACATTTTTTAGATATAGTCTTAAATGAAGAAGGAAGATTTATGTTTCTGCTCTGGGTTTATCATGGATCTCTGAACAACCAGTAAATGTTCAATGTCATATTTATACTGCCACATGCTGTGATTTTTCCTGCCTGAGAGACTCCATGGCATATGCCCTCTGCTCATCTGCAGTTGTGAAAATATTTTCGCTGCCATTTGTAGAGTGAACCAATAGAAAGGAATGAAAGCACTGAAGAATCTTTTAAAACTTTAAAATCCTTTCTACACAAAATACCCTGGCTGAATTTACCACTACCATTTCAGTGCTTACTTACAAAAAAAGAAGCACAGCTCCTTGATACTTTTTGATACTCCTCCAATGATACTTTTTGTTTCACTAGATATCAACATTGGATACTGCTTTGATAATGAAGCTGACAAACTATTTCTATTCACAATTCTGCATCCCCAAATATTTTTATATAAATAATAGCATTTGCAACTATTTAGTTTTAAGTACATACCCTCTAGCAGCATTATGTCTAGACCCATCAACTCTAAGGATCATTTTACCCAGGTCTCTTAAAAAATAAGATGGTGATCATTTCAGACATATTTATCTATTAAGAAAATTCTGGCTTTAAACAGGCCTACACTGATATTTTTATTTGATATATTGTTGTATAATACAAAGCATTTTTTGTTGGAGCCTCCCCCTAAAGAAGTTCACCTGGGGTTGTGCTCATCCTCAGCTGCCTGAGGCACAAAACCACCAAGATGATTAATCCCCTGGGTCACCACTCAGGCATCTACAACTCAAAATTACAGCTCTTATTTCCTACCCTGAGCACATCCAACTATCTGACAAATTGCAATGGAGGGAAAAAGCATATACAGTATGGGAAAACCAAAAAATAAAGTTCAGCAAGGATTGCATGCATCGGCTATAGTTCACCAGGTAGAAGCTGCCTGCACACCTTAGAAGCAGGAACACTGAGGAAGGTGAGTGTATCACGACAAGGGAGCCCTGAAACAAAGGACAGAGTGACACAAAAGTGTTGCAGTCGTGCTCTGTTGAAATCAATGCACATATGAAACAAAGGATGGAGCAACACAGCAGTTAAGCTCTGTTGAAAACAATGCAGCTAAGGGGAACTAAGCCAAAGGAATTATCCAGATGGTAATCAAAAGCTGAACTTTGCTTCATTAACTCAAAAATACATATTACTTTTCATGCCCCCCATAAGCTAATGAGTAAAGTCACTCCAACTCCACCTAATTATGAAACCATAGCTTTACCTTTTCTCCTCCTGCAACAAAAATAATATAAATATAGATTAAGTAGGGGGAAGGTTAGAGAAGACTCCATTGTAACTTCTGGGATCCATTGATGGACTGACCCTGTCTTGTCCCCATAGGCATGCCAATCAGGTAAGAACCTTATCTTATGTTCATCAAATGGTTATCCTGAGCAAACTTCCATTGGTAATTAGAGCTGGTCTGTATATTGCTTCAGATTCATTTTTGCAGTCAGTATACTATTGATGGCAATCTCTGAGCCTTAACCTGTCACAGTCTTCTATTACCAGTGTGTTTGGTAATAAAGCGTGCTATTCCATAAAGTGTGAGTTTGAATCCTTCAAGGGTGCTGGCAGCTGCTGGCAGTGGATGACATGCTTGACAAAACTGATAATAAACCAACAAAGAGTGGGGACACTGTCAATGTGTGACCCTGAATTATTGATCAAACCACCCTTTGACACAGTGACTGTTTAGTGGGGTCCCCATAACAGAGCCCTGACAGACTAGTCATGCACAAGGGTCTCATCTTCCCTGGGGGCACTGTTAGATTGCTCAAATATTAAGGGTTCAAGGAAACATCTCCCTTTCACTTGAGAGTACATCACTCTTATAGCCCAACAACAAGCATGCTGCTTGCAGGTTTGGTTTGAGCTAAAACCCTGAGGAAGACTCTCACAATTAATACAGAGGTGTGGGATTGCGGTTTTCACGTTAAGGATTTTTGTAAGCTAAAATGATTTTCTGTACCCCGGTTTCTGCGGAGTTTCTAATTTCAGCTCCTTCTTGTTACAAATTGCAAGTTGCCCCTCCCCCCAGATACAGCTTCCCATTGGTCTCCTTTTCCCGCCACTGTCCCTGTCAATCCTACACAATGTATCTCTCCCTCCCTGCCAGTCACTGAGAGACCTGTCCCTCAGGTCTGGAAAGTTGGAGGAGAGACACACAGTGACTGGCTGGAGCCCCTGTGCTCCCCTCCCACTTTTCCTGTCATTTGTTCTCGGTTTGTCTGTCTTATGATCAGTCACTCCCCAGTTTTACCCCATCGGTTCATGGTTGTACCCACCCCGAGACCCACCTTCCGTATAAAATCGCCTTGCACTCGGTCAGTTGGTCTCTCCTGAGGCCCTGATGTGGAGGTGAGAGTTCTCTGCTGACCCTGATAAACTCCAGTTGTTCCTCTGCCTCCGAGACTCCCTTCCTTCTGTTCCTCCTGCCACAGCAGCACATAGACGGCCGGTAAGCCAAGAGCCCCCAAGCAAGATCCTGTGGGGGCGTGTCGGGGCTAGCGTGGTGAGAGGGGTGGACAGGCACCGCCGCACAGAGGAAAGCTATCTTGAAAGCAAAAACAGTTTGGTCACCACTAATAACTAATGTGTACCTGCAAGCTTCTCAGGCAGCTCACAAGAAAACCACAAAACTAACATGAGTGTCAATGAATTTATAGAGAAAGCATGCACATACTTGGCATCACAGGAAGACAAGTTTAAGTGCTCACTTCCCCTGAGGTGGGTCAGAGGCATTCCCCAGGCTGCATACACTGAGGTAGCTCTGCTACCCAGCAGAGTAGGGAATGGAATCCCATTTCCTTAATGAAGAACACTGGCAGAGATAAGCCTTCAGAGAAAGGCCAAAGGTGGGGAGAAGAGCCTCCATTCTCAGTATCTCATCCCTCAGCAGCATGAGCAGACAACACCTGAGCTTGGAAAATTCTAGGAGTTCACAGAGCTACCAGCACTGGGGGAGCAGCACTGAGGTACCTCACCCAAGTGGATGCGCCTGCAGATGTGGGCACCTTTTTGTGACTCACCTCAGCACAAAAGCCTGTAGCTGCCAAAATTCTATCTCACTACTAACCTAAATGAGGCTACTCAGACAATTAAGGACTAATTGCATGAGAACGGATTGCTTGATGAGGTTCTTAAGACTTGTGTGTTTCTAGTCAAGTCCTCAATGGACACAAATTAGCACAACTTCAAAGCAATTAATTAAGTGATTACGAAGGTGTGGCTTCCACTATTTGTGTGTTTCAGAGGGAAGGCGATAGAGACAAAGCAATTCTGCATCAGAAAGTCATGTCTCTACTAACATACTAGCAATAGATAAAGAAGGTTGGTACAGTAAAATTTATTTGGATTGCCATTATGTTATTTTTAAGACTGTTAGGCAAACTAATTAGTTTAAATGTCAAACCTCTGTAGTGGGATTTGAAACTGATTAAAAGATACAAAGGTAAAGAATTTAGGCAGGTAAATGGTAAGAATTTAAAAGTAGCTGTAGAGGACCAGTACTATTTAGTATATTTAAGTTATTACTAATCAGGAGATGATTGTGTGGGAGTCTTTGGAGGACATAAAAATGTTGAGATGCATCAAGTCTGAAGGAGGTTTGAGGAATTAAAAAGGATGTAAGTACACAAGCAGATAGTTATCTCTAAGACAAAGTGGTACTGGACACATTTTTCTCAGAAAGAGTGAGCACTTGTCACCAGCAGTTCTGTCCTTAAAAGCAGCTCAAGCAATTTAAAACAAGCCTTAGCTGATAAGTAGGGGGAACCCATTTCCTTCCACAGAAAACCTCAGTTTACCTGGTCAATGCTAAAGTACGAGTCAAAAATGGAGCATCTCTCCTATGAGGAAAAGCTAGCAGAATTGGGGTTGTTCAGTCTGGGCCAGAGAAGGCTCCAGAGAAAACTTTCAGTACTAAAGGGGCTTATAAGAAAGAAAGAGAAGGATTTTTCAGTAGGGCCTGTAGTGATAGGGCTATGGGGAGTGGATTTAAACTGAAAGAGGGCAGGTTTAGATTCAATATTAGGAAGAAATTCTTTATGGTGAGGGTGGGGAGGCACTGGAACAGGTGACCCAGAGAAGATGTGAATGCCCCGTCCCTGGAAGTGTTCAAGGCTAGGTTGGATGGGACTCTGAGAAACCTGCTCTAGCAAAAGATGTCCCTGCCAATGGCAAGGGAGTTGGAACTAGGTGGTTTTTAAGGCCCCTTCCAAAAGAAGCCATTTTATGATTCCCTTCCCTTCCTCTCTCTACCTCCCTCTGCTATAAAATCTGTGGGCTGAACCACAACCATTTTGCACCTGTTCACAGAAACCCTTTGCAGCTGCAAGTGTCTTTCTGGGAGAAGCAGCTGAGTGTACAGGCAAACAGTAGTTATTTTAGCAAATTTTCCCATGGCCATTTCACACTTCAGGCACGACAGCTTCAGAAGATGAAGGACTCTTGCATACCAGCATTTATACAAAAACTTCTGTTCCCCACTGACCTTGAGTCTTGTATATCTGTGGGAAATGTATGGTATATAATAACAGCAGTGCTGGGGGAAGTTCAGTCAGTCACAGCTTACACGCACAGGTAAATGCATTTTATTAACTGAAAGCTTTCATTTTCTCCTGTGGGCTCATGGGAGCCCCTTATGGCATTTTTTTAAGGAGAAAATGGAACTGAATAATCTTTCAAGAAAAAGACAACATAAAGCTTACAATTAATTCAGCTCTATAAAATGCCAAACACAGGTTCAAAAGCCAATTTAAAATCTTCAGCATAAGATCAAAAAATACTACAAAAGGATGTAAATAGTTTTTAAATAGGAAGGTTCTCTTCAGGAGTCAAACCACAAGTTGACAAATTTCTGTGTTCTTAACCAGCAGCTTCCTTTTGAAGTAACTTTCACATTGAGATCTGATGGAATAACTCAACATTACAAAACAGGAAAGCACTATAAATTATGCTCATTACTTTGAGGGCTACAAAAATAAAGTCTCAAGATGTGCACAGACTAAAAAACTTACTAGTCCCTGCCTACAGAGATTGTAGCTGATACAGAAGTGGACAAAAATACACAGGAAAACAATGCAATAAGAAAAATGAAATCCATTAATTAGCAGCCTGTTTTGTGGGGTCATGTATGAAGAAAGAGCCAGTCAAACAAGTATTTGTAACAATTCCCCCTTAAACCAAATTATGGTTACATTTGGGCATATTTGAAACAGAACACATGCGCTGTCAGCCCCTGCCAAATGCCCCCATCATCTGAGAACAGCACAAGGTAGAGAAGAAAGTAAAATTCCAAATTTAATCAATCTTGTTCATGAAGTCGTTATGTCAAATAGCTGAACCATATAAACATACATTCAGACAGTGATGGATATCAGCAGAAAAAAATTCCCAGCATTTTAACATTCCTGTGATATACCATGCAGTATGTATAATAATTTAGCTAAACTTAAAATTGCAAACACATAGTAAACACAAAGTTCAAGAATTCTCTATAACATCAGACAAGAAGTGGTATTTAAGCTTCTCATTAGGCTTCTACACAGAAGTGAATTTTATATACAAAATTTGTATCATATCCATACATCCATACATCTATTTCTCTTGCAGGTTTGTACCCACTGCAGAGAACATTGTAAATGATGGAGCTTCCCAAGCATAATAAGTTCTTTGCAGCTAACTCACAAAATGCATTCCTAAGTTTGTGCAGAATGTGTGCTGAAATCATGGTGTTTTTTCTTTGCCATTAGTTAACAACTCTCCAGGGCAAAACACACAGCTGTGGTTGCTCATGACACCTGTCATACCACTAAGCTGTGATCTGTGGATAAGTCAAAGGCATGAAGTTATCAAAAGACCCATAGCAGCTATTTAAACATTAAATAAGAAAATTTTCATACTAGTTCATTAAAAATATAATGATAAAAATATAAAGTAATAAAAAAAATTAAGACAACTGTTGTGAATTCTACTTTTGTCTCTAGGACCTCTTTATTTTCACATTGGACTTGGAAAGTTTATTTCTTTTTATAAAAGAGTGCTGGTGCGTCAGAAGAGGAATTAATTATCTGGCGCTATTTTTGTGACTCCTAGAACTTGACTTATGGGATTAACTGACCAGAAATGACACTGAAAATATGGATCCTGCAAAATAGAGTATACTTTTATCTAGGTCCAACAGGATAAACTATTTTCTGCTTGGATGGAAGGATTTGTTCAGTGAGGATGTTGCATCTGATTATGTGACACTGCATGGTACCAGGAATAAACAGACATCAAAGAGAGCACTGTGAATGGAAGAACAGCTAAAAGCTTTAGCAGAGACACTGAAAAAACGGGTAGAAAGGACATAGAAGCAACCTAATCAGCACATATCTCCAAGTAAGGTGTGCCAGAAAAATGGAATGACTGTAAAAGAAGAGGTTTAAGTGTTACAATCTTTTAACTTTGAAGAAGTGGATAGGTTTCATAAGTTTTCACTTAATTTGGGCAGATGAAACTACAGTGTGAAAGAACTTTGCCTTTCATGCAAAAGTGTGACTCCTGGCTGGCCGGCCCCAGGCTGGACCAGCTGTTTTGCTCTTTCCCTGGACCCGTATCCTACAGAAATATCTTAAAAAGTAAGTTGCTCCCATTCAATTTTAGGTAATGCTTAAAAAAATGTAACTAGCAGCCCTTTTCCTTATATTCTACTTCCTTGTCTTCCTTAAACATCTGCCAGAGCATCTATACCTTGCTGCCTGGGACATTCACCTAGGTGGTGGCAGGCGATTGGAATTCAGATGGAGAAGGGAATGGAATTGTATCCCACATAGAGTATTCTGCCCACTCTGAATTACATTATATAGATTACATGTAAGGAAGTCATTGATACTTCTTCTGGTTATGTCTTACTGATGAATATTTTTCCACTTCTAAAGAAAATTTCTGGGACAATCTACTTACTTCAGTGTGTCTGGAAGGAAGAACCTTTCGGAGGCACAGGTAGGATGACTTTGAGTCCAGGCAAGGATGAGGATGTGAGATGGAAGCTTACTCCTCACAGCCCCTCAAACTGATTTGAGACAACTTTCCCCTCCAAGTGCTGACATTGCTTTTGAGACATACAGTCCTTGCAGGGGCAGAAACGACAGGCATTGTAAGGCTGTCGATTCCTGTATGGCAGGAGGAACCTTAAAGCTGGACTATACACAGAGACACACAGTTTTCCAGCACCCAAATCTATTGGTGGACCCAGATCAGTGCTCACTTCACTGTGTTGTGTCTCCTGGAGAACCCCTGAGGTTGACACTGACATGCTATGAGTAGGATGTACAGATATCCACATGGCTGCTGGTGCCATATGGGAATCGAAAGGCTTTCTGTCAGCACTAGGACCACGAAGTTTAACATTCTTAGTTAGCCCTGTATTTTCTTTCTTTCAAAATGCTAGGATACTGACATTTAATGCTGCCCAATTTGCATACAATTAAGCTATACGGTATGGTAATTTTTGCTTTGTTGTTTTACACATTATTTCTATTGTTGTCATAGTCTTTTGAGATTTGCCATTTATGCCCTAGGCACTAAACAACACACTAGGATGCCACTTACCTTAATCTTTTTTGGACATTTTTCATATACAACATTCCCTGCATAGTGACAGGTTCAGTACTGTTAAAAAAACAGTAGAAGAAAACCCAATTAAGCTTGCAATTTTCCACCATGCAAGGCACATATGCAGTGTGCCCACCAGATGACTTGTTCTGTCCTTGCCTGTACAGGACATATCTGCAGGACAATTTTTCCCCTTCGGGGCACAGCATGTCTCATTTCCTAAAACTGCTACCTTTCTGCAGAAGATAAATGTCAATAAAACATAACCATAATGGCTTTCTTCAAATATGTACTGAATTTACATGAAGGGCTAACATTTCAAAAGGCTCTCCAGACATCTGAAAGCTGCCTGGGCTTTCGGTTGCAGCTTTGTTGTACACACCAGAATTGCTTCCCATGTTGGTCATGGTGTGCAACCCCTCCATACATGGGCAATCATTTAGTTTTCACATATGCAGGAGGAAGACTGCACAGTTTTATGTTCACAGAACTGGACTTCTCTTCTGACATCCCATCTGCTCTTTAAAATCAATCACATTAAGGCAGTCTTGGTGTGATGCACAGGGAACCCAAACCCTGATTTATAGCAAACCTAGGATGCCATTTGTCTCCCACCACTTCATCTGTCCTCAAGCTCAACAATTGTGGCAGGCAAGTCTTCTGCATTTCCTCCATATTCAAAGGAGAATTTTTTGATATAGGTGTCTTTCTGCTCAAAGATTCATCAGAATATCCCATTTCAGGATGGGCTGAGTCATTTGTCTCTCTGTCCAACAATTAAGAGCCTAGATCACTTTCTTACTCAACAATTAACTCCAAAGCAATTAACATTAAAACAGTTGAATCTTACCCGCAATTGAATCATTGTTCTTCAGTTACTATTTTTATGTCAGGAATGACGACACTGTGACATAAGTCCCAGGGAACTTGAGTAAAGTAACACTCCTTGGAGAGTGTCTTGGTTTTGGCTGTGATTGAGTTCATTTTCTTCATAGCTTGTTCAGTGTTGTGGTTTGCAATTTAGTATGAGAATAATATTGATAACACACTGATGTTTTGGTTGTTGCTAAGTAGTTCTTACCCTAGGTCAAGGACTTTTTGCAGAACAGATTTTCTGCATTTACGAACAGTCAAAATATTGCTGATGGCTATAAAGATGAAGAGACTTATTGACTGTGTAGTGAAAGACATGGAAATTTGGGAATCTTCAGGACAATGGATAGTTTCATCTTACCAATGAAAGAAAAGCTGAATGTCTCAGGCCTCTCAGATTTCTTGCTAGGATAGTTCCATCTGGAGCATCATGACTGCAGAGCAAACAGTAACATTCAGAGCTCTATATAAATTCTGTCCAACAGAATAAACAATGGAAAAATCAGCTGCCTCAGTTGAAAGCTTCAAATGCATTGACAAAAGCAGCTGTGGCATCTGAGTTAAAGAACACAATCACTCAACCCTTGCCTTCCTTTGGATCTGAAGGACTGCAAACATCAAGCTTTAGGCTCCCAAGCCTTCCCATGCACAGCAGTAGTAACAGTGCTACCAGTTTCCTCTTTACAATGATTTCCAGTCTTGCCAGTGCATCATCATCTGGAAATTCTGATGTTTTTGAGAGCATTTCTACTGGTTGTAATCCTCCTGCTTTTGAGACTACATCCTTACCTAGCAATTCTTTTGCTATGAACTCTTCAAGCACCACTGTGCTTACAACCTTTGGAACATTTAATGCAATAGTAGCAACTTCTGCCTCACAGTCCAGCAGTATTTTATTTGCATAGACTGCCAGTGTCTCTGGACATAACATCATATCAGCAGCTTCTGCACTCACAAATCAGAATGCATGACAAAACTTATTTACACCAAAGAGCAGCTGAAGAATTGAAGCAATTTGAAACAAAAAAGACAGCAATGGGAAAAATTCCTCTTAAGCCACCTTTGCTCGAACTTTTAAATGTTTAGGACTTTCTAATTTTATTTTGAAATAATGTATTTTTGTAACTTCTCTTATAGCTCAACTACACAATTTTGTGGTTGAGTAATGAAACAAAATGTTTCCATTTCAGTTCATTTTTTTCTATCTTCTGAAATAACAAACTCTCAGGTAAAAAAAAAAA
>VXBB01007325.1:0-11089 GCA_013399915.1 Illadopsis cleaveri | reverse complement strand
CCAAAAAAATGAAAAAAAAAAAAAAAAAAAATCTGGACTTGAGAGCATCCATTCTCGCTTCACATGTGATAAAAAGTTGTCATACAGATAACTTTCTGATTTCCATATATTAACATAATTCTCACTGGAAGACAGTTTTTATCACAATAAAAATGTGAAATATAGAAACATCTTCATAAATGGGTAAAGATGGGTAAATAAATCCTAAAAGGCCATGGAAGTCTACCTGAGAGCTTCCAATTATGTGGATTCAAAAGGGTAAGAATAAGAATAAAAAGCAGCATTGCAACTGAATTTTCAAAAACCTACCATAATAAGAATAACGGCAATTCTGTGAAGAAAACCTATTCACAATTTAAAAGAATTTCTAAGCAGATTGAAGGAAAACAATTCAGACTTTTAGTTCAGATATGTTTACCAATGCAAATGGATCCTATGAATCCATGTGTGTTAAACACAAAAATGTGAACTTCAGTAGCCCGAGCTTTGATGTTCTTTACATAATAAAATCAAAACTGAGGGATCTTTATCACTCTCTTATTAGAATTAATGGGGTAAAGATGCAGGAAGAGGTACCATTACTTTAATTTCATTATTAGCAATTTATTACTATAATGAAGGAGTATTTTAACACTAAACAAAAATATTAACAAAAGGAAAGAAAGAACTATATTACTTCTAAAGCTGCTCTGTCTTTCCCACAAATTTGGAGTAAATGGATGATTTAAACCTCAAGTTGTACTTCATTTTTCCTACTAGCTCTCTTTTAATGAACACATAAGTTTTAAATGGTGCACTCAGTTCTACAGTGCTGAGAAGCTGTTATGCCACATGTGATCAAACCCTGTCCTGAAAAGACATATAATGGAATGTCCACTTGACCTTCCCAGGAACCTCACTATTAAAAAAGAATGCTGAAGAAAATCAACTGAGTTTTGCTTTTTATTTCCTAAAATGCTGAAATCTTCATTGGAAGCAATCAGGTACATGTGAACTACAGTGAAAGATGAAAATATTCATACCTGTACTCTATCTCCTGGCTTACAGACCAAGGCCTTCAGGGAGCACAACAAATCCACATCATCTTTCTAACTGTCAATTTTGTGCTTTGACCTCTGGCTTAGCTATAAATCATGCATAACCATATAATTCTCCAGCAATTACATTAAAACAGATGCTGAAAAAGAGTAATTTTGTTGAGGGGAAAGTCATAATGAACTTAGACAAACATAATGGTCCCTTCCACATCTACCTTTCCCCACTAAATCAGAGTTTAGGCAATACTTTGCCAGTCACTCTAGAAGACATTTATTGCTCATTGTTGCTTGATGTTAATTTTACTTTGTTTGATCACATAAAGCCCTTTCTGGTCAGAGGTGTGTACATTTATAAGTCACTTTCAGATCAAAGGACAAAAAGCACTAGCTAAAAATGCTATCATCATCACCACTGGAAAAGATTCAGAAAATGCAAATCTTTTTGACTGAGAGAAACTTAAAGTATACACTGGGGCTGCAGAACATATACTATACATATACATATAACGTAAAGCTGTTACAACACAGACCTAATGAAATCATTAGCACTGACAAATTACACACCTATATTTTGCAAATAATCTATACGTTTTCTATCTTAGCCGTTCCTAAACTGAACAAATCTTACAGGAATCTGTCTCCAGAAATAAAGCTCTCCATTTTTTGTACAAGTATCACAGGCAGTAATTATTTACGTGTTCGAAAGTCATTTCTCTAGCCAAGAGAAGGCAGTTTTGTGTCTCCAGGTCATAGCCCTGGACTGGAAAGCTATGAGAAGACCCTAGAGCCTTAGTGTAATGAGAGCACCTAACAAAACTTCCCACAGGGCTCACCAGCTCCACCCTCCTGGGGTTTGACTACAGCTGCCAACACAAGTCTGGCCCCACAGCAGCCTGTCCTCCTCGCTGGAGTTAAGCAGTAGATAAATTTAACAGCCCCTTGCCCATATTGCTTCACTAGCAAGGCTGTAAAGCTGCATCTGCATCACTGATGTGGTTGTTTCGCCCTACTTTGTTTCTATCAGCACATGACACCACATTTAATATAATGGTAAATTTGGAGTGGTTTTCCTACAGCACAGATTTAAAAGTATAAGCAGTGAATTTCAAGCACTTCCACACAGATGGCAATGCAGAGTGAAAAACTATTCCATTTTCCCACACTCAGATAAAAGGGTTTAAATGCTAAATAAAGAGATTTTCCTCTGAGGAGAAAAAAAAAATGCAAAAGAAAAGTTAGAAAACCATGTCCCAAAGGAGTCCAGAAATCCTCATTTATCACCTGTTATACAATCATCCTTATTGCAAGACAGTAGGTTGATTCACTGGAATACGTCACACCAAACCACTGTATTTTGCAAGCTCTTACTGCCATCTTATGCCATTTTTTGTCACTGCACAATCCATGACATACTAAAAATTGGCAAAAAAAAAAAGCTTTTTCACATATAGCATTGCCTTTCACAAGTGTTTGTGATCTTATCAGCACATTAACATCTGGTCCTCATCTCTCTGCACCCCCAGTTCTGCAAGAAAATATTGAACACTGAATTGTCTTTGAAGTTGATGAGAACTGAGAATCCCTAGCACTTTTCAGGACAGTGTTAGGTTAATAAAAAGCTCTCCCCTTCAAAACTATTTCTTCAGTAGCTCATTGCTTTTCAGATACATGGCTTGACTCATTTCCACTGATTGACTCCATGGTTCCCCGAACTGCTCAGGGATTACAAAATAAACAAAGAAAGGACTGTAGCTTTTGTTCTGTTAAAAAAAAAAAAAAAGCCTTATAAATGGTGAAACCAGATTCATGGTATACATCATTTGCACAAAAACAATTTACTAAAGTTGCTGATTTTAACAGCCTTAAATGACAGAACACCAAAAGGAGTAAGGCACAAAGAAAAATAATGGTCTATAATGAGCAATCATATTTTATGCCACAAACTCCATTTTCTTAACATGCATTGACTTCAACTGTTCCTAATTATTGCAATCCCATGGCACAATTTTGCAAAACAACTAACATTTGTATTTATTTTTCAGTATGAGCTACAATAACTCCTTTTTAACACACTTCAGTGATCACTTTCAAGGACAATACAGTCAAATGAGAGCTGCAAAATATTTCAATATTTGGCTTTCCCTAAAAATGCAGCAATTACTGTTATCTCAGTAATACATCCACAGGAGAGTTATTTAATGCAGTAGGATCCTACTATTTTAAAGTAAAATTACCTTCTTCTGTGCTAGTTTCCTGAGACAACCATTACCCCAAAAAAGGACAAATTGATGAGATATTCTCCATTCTGGATTACACACCCAGCTCTCCTGTCCCCAGGATAGGAAGGACACTGACCTGTTGGAGAAAGTCCAGAGGAGGGCCATAGTAATCAGAGGGACTCAACACCTCTCCTATGAAGAAGGGCTGAGAGAATTGGCATTGCTCAGCCTGGAAAAGACAAGGCTCCTGGAAGACCTTATAGCAGTATTCCAGTATCTTAAGGGGGCCTTTTGGAAAGCTGGAGAGGAACTTTTTACAAGGGCCTGTAAAGACAGGTTAAGCAATAATGGCTTTAAACTGAGATGAGGTTTGGATTGGATATTAGGAAGAAATTTTTTATCGTGAGAATGGTGAGGCACTGGATCAGAGAAGCTGAGAATATTCCATCTCTAGAAGTGCTCAAGGCCAGGTTGCATGGGGCCTGAGCAAGCTTGTCTAGTGAAAGGTGTCCCTACCCACAGCAGGGAGATTGGACTACACAAACTCTAAGGTGCCTTCAAACCCAGGCCATGCTATGATTCCATGGGTGGGGCCCTGTTATGACCCTCTGTTCTGGGGCACACTACAGTGTGGTGAAATCTGAAGTTATAGATTGCTGCATTCTGCTTAGTTGCAAGGAGAAAGAGCGAAGAATCTCACCTTAAAAATTCCCAAAACACACCAGATTGGTATAAACAGAACCATATGGTTGATCTTGCAATTATTTATTTTCCTTAGTATTTGTATACCTCTCTGTGGTCTGTCTTTTTAAAGTTCTAATTCATTATTTCAGGTGCAAAATAGGGTCCCTCCTGTAAAATAGGGATATTACAGTCATACATACTCAAGGTCATTCAAAATATTGGAGCTTTTATTTTTTTCTCCATAGATCTAAACTTAGTTAATTAAAGACTTTATTAATACAAAAAGATGAAGAGTAAATATAAAGAAAAATGGCATGAGGGAACAGGGTTAGGGTTTCCAGGGAAACATTTTCTGAGGAAGGACACAAATAAGAGGGTGGTAACACTGTGAATTTAGTCCTTGAGGGAACTCCAGAAAGGTGGGTAAAATCTGTAAAAGGTAGAGAAGAAGATGAAACACACGTCAGTTGGATTGAGTAGGGTGAGCAGGGAAATGGAGGGAAGCAAAACCCAGAGGACATAGACAAAATCCAAGGTCTTCAGAAGTGAGGATTTGAACTCTCATCATGGAAAATCTGAGGGGTAATTAATGAAAGCTTGCCAAAAACAAAGAAAGAACTTTTGTTGCCTTTTCCCGTAACTTCTAATGTGTAGAGAAAACAAGCGTTGGCAGAAAAGTTAGGAAGACATTTCTAACACCATTCCACTTACTCTTGTAAGGCTGTCACTGTGTCACTACCTGTCTCTTTCTAACTTTCATCTCCCTGAGTACATAAAAGCAAATGCAGCCTTTTGCTGTCAGCTGCCCTGGTCTGAGCCTCCTCTGCTTCCGCTTTGCATCCAAACTCCTGCACGCCATATTTCAGCTAATTTCTGAATTGTCACACCTCCCAAAGCTATTCCCACATCTCTCATCATCTACAGCTTGATCTTTGGATGTGTATATTTGAAAGAAGTACCTGTCACATGCAACTTCACAGGTTTTTTGTTTATTCATTATTTCAGATCAACAGGCATAATTAACAGTAATATTAAACTCATTGCGAAGATCCATAATAAAACCAAAGTTACACCTTATTGTAAATATTTAAAAGATGTGACGATTGTACTGTTTTTTTTTTTCTTTCAGAAAAGGTGAAGATCACCCAATGACTGGCCTAGATTTAAAGGGATTAGTTCTTTAACTTTTCCTCCACCAACTGTGCAATAGCAAGATCTCATCTGCAGTGATAGCTTGGAAAAGAAAGACTAAGGAAAAGAAATCTTCAGTCTGTGTGCAGTCAAAATATGGATTTCCTTGATTCAAGAGGTTCACATTTTGGGGTCAAATCTAATAATGAGTACCGGAATAATTTAATGAAAGCCAATGTTTGTCGCATCCCATACTCAATTAATCTTGTGCTTCAAGACATGAAACTGTAACTTTCCCTGCTGAAAAATATGCTGTTTTGTCTCTGTGACATGGTAATGTGACAGTGGGACAGGTTCAGTATAGTTAAATAAATAAACAATATATAAGGAAAGAATGACTTTTAATTTTTTAAAAATACTGTTTTGAATACACAAATTCAAGCATTGATTTTTAAATGTTACATATTTTCTGTTGCGTCATTTGCATTACATTAAAAGACTTGAGAACAAGCAGACAAATTCCACTAATAGGACCGACAAAAACTGACCTGGGGAAAAAACTGACCTGGGATAAAAACAGCCCTGGGCCCAGACCCTTCAGACTTTAAGGCTTGTTGGCAAACCAGACAATACCTATCAACAAAGAACAGGATCTAGGAACTGATTCCCAGAGAGAAATCTATTTGGAATAAAAACTCCTTTTCTTTGTATTTCAAAGCTAGGACCAAGGTCTCTGCAACCAGTTGTGAGAGAGGAAGTCACAGAAATGATGCAGAAGGAATTTTGCTTGAAAAGAGGGACCTCAGCTTGTGGAAAGGGGGAGACTATGGGCTACAGTGTCTCTTCCTTGATGCTGATTCTAATTAAGTGCTGACTCAGTGCATTCCTTGAATCAAAAGAACATATACAAAAATGAGATTGTGAGCACAGATAAGGATGTGCAAAAAATATGTAATATCGGAAGGTCTTTTTAGAAGTGGGTAGCCTAAAATCTGGCAAGGACTGCTGGGAAAAGAATAGATTTGTTAATATCCAGCCTCTTCTAGTCTGCATTTTCTGTTAATACAAGTGGCATATAATTTCATCCTTTCTTATCAATCAGAATAATTAATCAATAAAGATCTGCCCAAGAACATCAAGAGGCACCCCATAATATGAAATCTTTTCATCAAGACAGCAGAGTCTTCAGGAGTTTGGTAAAATCACTTCTAAACTTTTGAAAGCTGTGTGGCCTTTTACAAAGGTCAGGACATAGGAATTACTTTTGCTCTTAAAATCCAACATTGCATAATTCTCCTCAATTGTATGGCTGCCTCCACAAAGCTTCTTTAAAATGTTCCTGCTGAACATATAATTGCTGTAACTGTCAGGTTCTTGGTGGTGAAATTATCAAGATTTATTGCCTTGCTAAAAAGGAATATTTGTGAAAAATTAACACCCAGATGTTTAGCAGCACTTTTATATGAGAAGCATTCATGTCTGTTCATTCACAGTTATCATGAGCTTCTAAGAAAATACAAAATTATAGACTGGAGAAAATATATGTTCTTTCCTTCAGAACTTACAAAGCTCAGGTAACATTTTAAATAAATTAATAAATTGTATTAAAATTATTAGGCATGTAAATTTTAATGAAGAGTTTACTATAAGCCAGTATCTTAAAATTACATTGCAATTATTACGTTCTGTAGGACCATCTTCAAGTTACGGTTTTATTTATAATTTATTTTAAAAATACAACACATACATTTTTGGCAAAGATTTATTTCTTACAGAAAATAATTCCTTGCAAATACAATGTCGAAGACCACTTCAAGGAGCCACTTAGCCTTTCTGTAGTGTTCATACCCTTGAATAGAGACTGTTTTACAATTTTTACAATTTTAGCTGCTGCTGAACACAGAACATAAGACATTTCAGTGATGTCTACCAGAGAGAATAGATTTAAATCTTAGTTCTACTAGCCTTAAACCTAACTTTCTCTCTGACAGCATTATTAATATCAGTTCCATGATTTAAGGCTTCATTCAGTCATGGCTGAAGACAACCAGTCTTTTAACTGATTTCAATAGCAACCGTATTAAGTTCTTCACAGTTTTACAGAAATGGACAAGAATGATGTAATTACTTCTATTTTGTACTGTGAGCTTTCAATCAGTAGATTAAATCAACACCAACAGCTAACTACAATCATATAAAAGGATAATTGCTCACATTATATGTTAAAGTTCACTTTGAAAAGCAGTGTAAAGAAATCTCCACTTGTATTAATAAGACCAATTTAAAACTAGAAAAAGTCAGATTACATCTGCACACAGCAGACCAATTTAAAACTAGAAAAAGTCAGATTACATCTGCACACAGCCTGAGATAGTAGCTTTGTGAGGAGTTACATCCAAAACAAATTATCTTGTCAAATCACTACTTAGGAGGAAGCCTGTTTTAAATAAAGTAAAAATGTGATGAATCCGTTCATACTTTCCAGCAATACTGGAAAATTTTCCAGCTACTTCTCTACTCTAGCTGCAAATTCTGGAATGTGTCTTCCAGCAAGTGACATCTAGAGCAGAGATTCACTGACTGACATCCTGAGCTACAGAAGTCATTAACAGCCCTTGCAAATTCTGGAGGCACAGCCCAAGTGAGAGGACTGGAGGCATTTCCCTTTCCCTGTAGACCTCTGCATGTTGTAAAGGGGAAACTTTCTCACCAGCCTCAACTCCTGTGAGCCCTAGTATGTTCCTCTCAAGCCTTGGCAAGTCTGTTTTTCTCATTAGTCCATGAGGGGAAAAAAGCCCTCTGAGGACACACATTTTTTTACTATAGGAGATTTTACACAAATCACCTAAATTCTACATTGGCTCCATCTTATCCAGTAAATGTTGATCTTGAAAATAAAACACCAACAGGCACAGAGCTACTAGTGTTGGTCTCTTTTTCTTCTATGTTTCTTCTTAAAAGATAAAAGATACTCAAGTGAAAGTTTAGAGGTCCCTGGTGTTTGTTATTAAGAATTCAGTAATTTAGAATTCTGACAAAATAATTTTAAATTTTGAAGGATTATTTTCCATTTGTTTGGATCTAACCTTCTCAATTTTGAGTTTCATATATTTCCGAAAAGGTAACAAACCAGGCTTAAAGGGGATATTTATTTGCCCTACAGAGCAACTGTCAGTGCTGTGTAAGAAGTGAGTGACAGACTGATTTTACATAAAAACATTGCAAGGAATAACCAAGTGCACATAAGTATGGCACAGGGCCTCTGCTCATTAAATGTTTTGCAGCACACTAAGTCGGGAACTGAGACACATGACAACGGAATGACATCAGTCAACGTTGCTACTGCAAATTGTCCTCTCACAAAAACAGCATTTGGCAGCAGCTGTAACAGAGATTTCCTCATCACACATATTCCAAACCTTAAAAATCTTACCTCACTAAACAAATCTAGATCCATTACTAAAAGTCATAAGCAATGTAGCACTTCACTGCTACCAT
Source organism: Illadopsis cleaveri (assembly GCA_013399915.1). Taxonomy (NCBI): domain Eukaryota; kingdom Metazoa; phylum Chordata; class Aves; order Passeriformes; family Timaliidae; genus Illadopsis; species Illadopsis cleaveri. Next base: position 2,520 of record VXBB01007325.1, on the reverse strand, counting down.
ACGGATATAGATCCAAACATAAAACCATCTGTTTCCTAAGGAAAAAGCCAAATCCCACACACAATTTAGCACTGTCTCTATTTCTTCACAGTCTGTCATTAAAGTTTTTCATTTCTTAATTCAATGATAAGTTAGCAGAATGATACTCACAATTAAATTAACTTTTCCAACTCTAAAACAACAGGTTAATCCATCATATTCAAAGATGCCTCCTACTCAAAATGTAAGTCAGGAAAAGCTTATTATCTGTAGATTTGGTTCTATATTCAAATTCTGAGTGACAGACTCTCGATACACTTAAACTTGAGCTTTGCAATGTATCTCTAAAGAGCAGAAAGCAAAAATGTGGCTATTGTAATTAAATGATCCCTGGTGTATGATGTTCTTACAGTGCATACTAACTACTCAGTCACATTTGACCTTGTTTCACAGAAAGGTCTTTTACCATATATTAGTTTGCATTTCAGGTAATTTTATATCTGGCCTTAGAAAGATCTTCTGGGATTCAGCCAATTAAGCTCTTAAATATGATACCATTTTGTAATATTTCTACAAAACACACTGTGTTCCCCAAAATTTAAAGATCCCACAGCACTGAATTTTGAAGTATGTAAAACCTATGAAATTTCATTGCATATCTACATATTGAGTATAAATACTGCCACAGATTTTGTTTCATATAGGCTGTGTCATAAAAAGGCAAATCACTTTTAATCAATGATTAAATCAGAATTATCTTGAACATGAAAAAAAAAAAATGGAGAGTACACAAGAGTACACAATTTGGCTTCATTATATTATCCAAGAGTTCTTTAAAAGCTTTATTAATGATTTCTTGATAAGCACCATTTAATACTTAGAGTATGTCAATTAATACTATTACATATTTAAGTAATTCTTCTACAGACATCTTGGGGGAAAAAAAGGTACGTACAGGTGTGACAGACTACTTACAAAAATGTTTAACTCTCTGTTTAATGAAAGAATTATTTCTGAGGAATATACATTTATAATTTCCTCTGCACTCCTTTTCCTTTTCATATTTTGTTTCTTAAAGTCAGCAGTGCCCAGAATTTATTCATGCATGCTCTCAAATTGATTTAAGTGACTAGGCACTGATATTTTTGGATTTTGTTACAAGCTGCTTCTTTGACTTGTCATGTAACTTTGATCAAAGTCAGTTGCACTCAAAGTTTTAGGAGTCTCTGCTTCTGGTTGTTCCTGCTGGGAAACATGGAGTGTCATCTCCAAAAGTAATGAATACCTTAGAGTTTCACTCTGTTTCATTTGAACACTTTAAGCATTCAGCAAATAGGGAGAGAAAACCAGATTCAAAGGCAGAGACTCCAAAAGTCATGAAGCAGGCAGAAGTCACTGATACCTCTTAAGGTAGATGTGATGTTAATGATGAGCAAGGAAATTTGTACAGAAGCTGTCTAATGTCAGGACATGAAGCATACACCTCACCAAGCAGAGTACTGAAGGGGAAAAAAGACAGGGCTTCAACTCCCTCAATATTTCTGCTTCCTGACACCTCCAAGAAATCTTCATCTGAGTCTTAAAATCAGATCTTGATTTCTTTGCATGTCGTTTTTATCTAGGAGAGCACAGCAATATTTATCTGTATCATGTAACACAGACTTTCCAATATTTGTAATATGAATTCTGAAAGCTGCAAGACCTTGTATAAACAGATAGTACCATTCCAGCCTCTGTGCTAGATTACAGATTTCAGGTAATCCAAACACAATGTACCACAAATGTAAACAGCGATGACATATCCAGAGTCCTTCCCAAAAATCCTCATACAAACAAGACCAGACATACAGAGCTCGTCACTGAGCTACTAATATCATAGTCACTTTGACCAGCTGAAAAACTGGGTTGAGAAACATCTCATGAAGTTCAGCAAGGGGAAACACCAAAACCTGCATCTGGGGAGGAACAACGCTGTGCACCAGTGCACACCGGAGCTTCACTGGCTGTAAAGCAGAAAAGGACAATAGGTGGATCATGAACTCCATATGGCAAAACAGGCCAGTGGCATCCTGGGCTGGATCAGGGGAAGCATTTCCAGCAAGTCAGGGGAGGTGATCCTTCCCCCTTTGCTCAGCACTGATTGAAGTGAATAATCTAAATGACTCCAAGTTATGAACATTGTAGGTTGCTTGTTATGAAGTTATCTAAAAGACTCCAAGTTATGCACATTGCATGTTGTTTGTTATAAGGTTAAGAAAATTATGCTGTTACTTACCAGTCAGGTCAAACTGTTTCTACCGAATTTGTACCCTCAAATCTCACCATCCCCTTTCCCCAAATCCCTTTACCTTCCATCGGGCTAGGCCTCCGCTGCTCCCCGCCTGCTCGTCAAAACCCTGGCACCGCCTAATAAGGAAATCAGGAAACTCCCATGAGGCTCAGCTGCAAGCAGAAGTCCAATTAATTCTAAAAACTCCCTAGAACAATGAGCCAGCACGAAATCTACACTCATAAAAGGCACTACTGTGTGAACAATACCTC
>VXBB01007324.1:161597-190844 GCA_013399915.1 Illadopsis cleaveri | reverse complement strand
ATATCCCATGCAGCCTACAAACATCTTGGCATATCAAGTCTCAGTAAGGTTTAAAAGCAAGCATTTGCCCAAATTCTGGTTACTGAAAGGTTAGAGATAACCCTTCCCACTCCTCCTCTTCTAATTACCTTGATTTCTGAAAAAGATTATAAAAATGTATAGACAGGTTAATATTATATCCTATGAGCTCAGTAGTGTGATCTCCAAGTGGATGCAGAGGATAACTTGCAGAAAGATGGCATGACAACATCTAAAGAGCACATGCAGGCCACTCACCAAAGCAGCATTTCTTAAGGAAAATAGTTACTTAAAGAATGTTTCAATTAAAGCAATTAAAAAATTTAGAAATACTATGTAGAAATAAATTTATAATTTTTCTACATAATTTATATAGAAAAATTACATAGAATAAAAATTATGTAGACATTTATTTCCTACATTTCAGCAATGTGAAAAAAGCATTACCAGGTAAGATTTATTTTGTAACACTTCTTCACTGATAATGTTTTGCAATCTAAACCCAGGAGGAGGAACTTGAGGCTAGTTTGAACAAGATGTAACCTATGCAGACTATCTCAGGAGAATGCAGCACACATTGACTCATAAAAGCAACCCTTCCAAGCTAGATGCATCTTAAGCTTATAGAAGTGGGATGCAGCTACCACTTCTTGTCAAGCTGACAGTTTTGGCATTCAATATCAAAAGAATCTTTGAAGAAACTGGACTAATACTATGCCTCCACTGCATTAATTTTTGGAAATAAATGCCCTTAAGTAGTATAATCGCTTACATACTCAAAAAAACCTCCTTCATTTGATCTGAAGATAATTGGGCCTGTTTCTTAGCATAAGCTTGGTATCTCTGAACAGTTAATCCTGTTTGCATTTCCAAGCTAAAGGGCAGCTGACTACTTCAGTTTGATGTTAGGTCTATAGTTTAAAGGCCAGCATTTCAAGCGTTAAGGGTTTTACAGCAACACCAACTGAGCTCTGCTGCAAGATAAACATCTTTTCCTTGCTGAATGCACCCAGGCTTCAGCCCCATTAACAAAGCTGCTACATTCATGCAGCACCGGCTTTTCCACCACCCTTCCTCTAACTCTGCAGTTCATCTTCTAGAGCTTCTTGCTGTTCCAATGTTAATTCTTATCGAATTAGATTGAAATTGCTGAATTTTAACAAACATACTTTTTCTGCAGCTGCTCCCTTCTAGCTACAAAGTTAACGCTGTTCTGTGGACTCTGAAGCTCTTTTCCAAACGTATTTAGACAAAATATAATAGTTCACATACATTTAACAAAAAAAAATCACATTACTGTATCACAATTAACAAGCTTAAAATATATTCAAGTCTAAAGACAATTCTCTGAGAAACACCATTCAGATAATTAAAAATAATGCTGAAGTTTGTTCAATGGCCTGGAAGTTCTTTTCCAGGCTCTTCCCAAACTGGAGCTATAGTCTCCCCACTAGACCATTTCCTTACATGCTCTAGATACAATCAGATTTGCAGTGTGCAGACCCAGGGAATAGAAAATGCTAATTGGACAGAGGCCTTTGGTCATCAGTAACCCCTGGTATCACAGACAAGACACACATGCAGATTTGCCTGTCCAGGATATCAAACCTAAAGCTTTCTCTACAGGGCAAACAGAAAATTTCAAAGCCTTCAAATCCTTCAAAGACCCAAAGGGCTGATCATTTAACTGAAGAAACCCATTTGTGTACAATCTACCAAAAATAACCCACATTTAGAAGATAACAGAAACCAAGCACCAGTTTAAACACATGTCCAGCATTATTCAGACAAGAAGCTTTTGATAAATCCAGTAGAAAGCACCTGCTCCGAAATTCTCAGGTTGGTGTAGCTAGAGGGAGGAAACAAAACAACAAGAGAAAGCCTTTGGGCAAACACAGTACTTCTGCATTTCTGAGAGGATCCAAACCTTCTGCTATAAACTAGACTGGGACTGAAGTACCCCATCTTGCTCAGCTTTGCATTAATTTGTCTAAAATCCAGTTTTAGGTATAACCACCTTATCTGGATTCTGCTTTTTGGAAACTAGTCATCTTTAAGTCAGCATAATAATATATGTTTAAACTTACCTTATTATGACAGAAGTTTTAAAATACAGCTTAAAATAACAGCTATTTTCTATAAATTCTGTTCTATGTCAGAAGCAGAAATTATTAGTGGCAAGTTTGGTGGGTTTTTTAGTATTGAATGTTAACACTTAGCCACCCAAAAAAGTCTCTGCATCTACTTGTGGAGGGTGAGGAGGCAAGGCACAGAAAAATAGGTAGAATAAAATGGTTATTTCTTCAATTTATTTGCAGCATGGTAACTTAAAGACTGGTGCACAGAGTATTAGAAGTCTTGAAATTAAGTTTACACACCAAAATATTAGTGATACTTGTATCTGTATCCTGAAGTGGCTAATCCCAATTGATTCAGGTAGGAAACATTATGTATAGCTTATTTAAAACATTCACTTCAAATTGCAATAATGTCAAATACCAAGTACTTGATAAGCCAATTTTATTTTCAAGTTTAAATCATAAGATCTTTCTAGTGTAGTTTTACATTTTTCCCACATAAAATTATTTTTAAAACCCATGGTGAATTATACATGAAATCTTCAGTGTTAAAGGGTTCTGCTCAGCAACACCCCTTCCCCCTGGATTTCAAACCTGTATTTTTGTTATTACAAATGAATTATTTTATTACAGGTTTGTTAAAAGATACTAAATGAAAACCAACTTATTTCTCTTTATCCATTGTGTCAATGTTTATAACCTTTACCATACTCTTCAGTGATGCACAGTAACGTGCTGTTAAAATGTATAAAGGGCAAGGGAGCAGCCATTTATCAAATAAAAAATGGGTAACAGATCACACAGTGAAGAGGGATGCTAACAGAAGGATCTACAGTAAAATATCTACAGAAAGCTACTCAGTACTACTACCTCTGCAGAGCCTGAACCACATTCTGAAGACACTGAATAAACTAAAAATTGGGCTTCTTGCATAGCTTCTTCATCAGAAGGTTGTCACCAAGTAGTGCTAGAGAAAAGTACAGTGAATTGTCCAAAACATTCAAGTAACAAACCAGAGGAATTATAACAATGCAAATTCAACAGCCTTTTTCTTATCACATTGCACTCCACGTTTTGCTCCTTTTTCATTTTTTTGGCACAAGGTTTTTGGGCTGGTGTCAATTGGGTGGTGTCAATTCTCTTGCTTTCATTTCAGTTTCTAAAGCCATTTAAATACAACAAAGTAAAAAAAGAACAGCAAACGAGATACAGTACTTCCAAAAGTGAATTTTACATCTATGTGGAATCAGCAGACTACAAAAGTATTTCAGAACAGGCAGGAGACTTGTGTTACTGGGTGGTAAGAACAAGAAAAATCAAGTGAAACAAAACTTAAAAGCAAGCTAACAACTGAGATTGGCCTCATTAAAGCAAATCCTATTAAAAGTCTTACCAATGTAAAGCTGGGCAAGGAAAGCATCTTCTGCTCACAGCATTACTGCTGTGACCCACAACTAAGAGCAATACCTCATGCCAGCGTCCTGGCCCCCAACTTTTCTTCACTTGATAATGCTTATTCTTGTCAGAAGAAAGTGCAGTGACATGTAGTGATACCTGAAAACTGCATTTGCAGAAGGTGACACATCTCAAAAACCAGGCGTACACTATGGGAACCAGTAATTGCAACTCACGCTTCTTGGGATGCATACTGACAACTAAATATAACTTCTGGTTTTCAAAATTGCTTTCATGACAAAAATTCCTTTACTAGAGGATTGTTTGCAAGCTGAACTACAAAATTTGTCTAAGTAATTGGAAAATGCCATTTTCCCTGCAAGATGCATCTGTCATTGCAATTGAAAAATGCTTTCTAATGCATAGTAACATTGGCATAACACAAATATATTTTATGTTGTGTGTCTTCCTTACATCATTTTGACCTACTTTGACCAGAACTTCTAACAGTGAATCTAAAGTGAATTTACTTACTAATTTAAATTTTGTCCTGCATCACAGCGCCCTGCCAGAAAGTGCTCTGTATGATTATCTCTAAAAGATACCCACCACTGCTTGAAGAGACCAGAAAGCAAACAAAAACCCACAGAGAAATGGGGAACCCCAAGATCAGACAAACTTAATTTGTTTTAATAACAGTCATGATTCTTTTCATAAAACTACATGTGTGGCATTGCCCAAATACACAAATTGCAGACATTTGGGTTGAGAATTATTTCATCAGAAGACAAAATGAAAGACTGAGTGTTTTTTCATTTGATAAATATGACATTTTAAGGGCATCAGTCTTCTTTAAAAACGGAAAAAATATCTCAAAACAGACAAAATCCACTGCCGTGTTACTACATAACTTCAGCATTTCTTGAGGGAAAGAATTTCTTACACAAAGAGAAATCTCTTCCTAATTCTTATAGTGAAGAAACTAGAGCTGTCCATCAGAACTAATTTCTTTAGAAATTTTGTTTTATTAATTTAGAACTACCCAATGAAGCTAACATATTTAAAATAACTTCTAAATAAAACAATTCAGAAAAGCCAAACTGGAGATGCATCCAAATTCTTATGGTTCTTCAAGACAAGAACAGTGAACCTTCATTGAAGTATTTCACACCATTTGCCAGAGACAGTCATTCCTCTCTCTCCAACTAACCACGGGAAATTACATGCAACTTCTAAAAACAAGCAGTTAAGCTTTACCAAGGAAATGATGATTGTCACAATGCAACAGAATATTAAGGCCAGTGAATAATAACTGAATAGTTATAAATAACACAAATGTCTGCTAAAGCCTGCTTTTCCAAACAGAACCAGAACAAAAGCACAACAAATCTGTAGTGTACCAAGTGTATATTTCAATTTACTGTAATGCAGTCTAACAACAAATTTGGTCATAATTTACCAGATATACATAAATGATTTAAGTAGTAAAAGAAGATTCAGTTCCAAGAGAGTAAGTTCATACCTTGAGGAAAAAATCCCAACAAAACAAAAGGAGAGGGGAAAAAAAAGGAAAAGAAAAAGGGAAAATACATTGAGAATGTAGAGCCAGGTCCAGTTTCTACGCATTAAGTGAGCAGTATTCTAATAAAGCAGATTTAGGTGAATTTCAGATATATATATATATTTATATATATAGACAGAGCTACCAATTGTAAACTATGGTTTTAAAAAGGATAAATGGGATGGAAAAATCTTTATGCTATACTTACATATTCACAAAGCAGAACATTACTTTAACGTTTAAAATATTTTTTCATTCATATCATCTTTGCCCAACTAATTTCTACTTTGGACCCCACCAGAATTACACATTACTCATTTCAGCCTAGAACAATGAGAATAAAATGTAATCTTCAGTGTAAAAAAAGGTACCCCACCCTCCCCACCCTCCCCAAAATAACTATTCATGTCAGGTTTACAATGATGTGGAAACTACCAATGAAACAAGTGGATGATAAAAAAAAGGCATTTTAATTCCCATATAACCGTAGTTCAAACTTATCATCTCAGTTTCAATCAGCAAAAACAATGTCTTAACATTATCTTACTGTTCTATGGACAACAGCAAAGCTTGTCTCTTTAAATACATACCAACTTTGATCAGATGGAGCACCAGTAAGATTTTGTCCATCAAAGCATAATTCAAAGTTATCCACACAACTACCATAATTTAGTTACCTGACATAAAATAGGAAAAAATATACTCATTTTTAAAATTAAACAAAGTTGAAAAATATGGTGACCCTCAATTGTTTTTTATACAGTACTGTCACACTGGCCTAGCTATGTGTCATGACAAATGCTCTGCATATTTACTCACTGTGACATAACAGTACATCAGACTTATTGTTCCAATGATTGCCAGAATTCACTTGCCTTAGGCTAGACAACACAGAGGAGTTTAAGGTGAAGGTGTAATGCCCTCCCCTCCCTACAAAAAGGGCCTGAAATCATTGGTACAATATTACAAGCTTAGGGGGGGGAAGAAAAAACAAACAAAAAAAAAAAACCCCAAACACCTATGTGGCTACGAAAATTCAAGTTTCAATGCCTCCCAGAAAATCTGAAGAAAAGAGCATAGGGAGCATATCCTCCTAAAAAGCAGACAACTCAGAGAGCATTATTTTGCTTTGGATTTTTGTTTTTCTTTAAAAAAAATTCCAGCAAATGAGCAAGTTAAATGTAATTTGCTTATATTAAATACTAACAACAACCCATGAAGTACAAAAGAATAAAAAATAGTTTGTGTTCAATGATGAACGATGGGCACAATAGCCTTAGTGTCCAATTCATATCACATAAACTAGCCAAAAAACGGACAAGTAAGAAATTATTGACCAAGAAGTTGTTTTAATATGACACTTTCTCCATTCCTTGTATTTTTATTCTGTGTGACTGAGGTATACACCAAGGAAACCAAAAAATTTTGAGAGAGGGGGGCCTTAGAAGAGGGAAGAAACATTATTACATCAGATACCTTTTAGCATGACTGTATCTTTTGACTAAGTGGCACAAGAGTTACCCATGCTCTGATCAGTCTATCATCTTCAATACTGGTCATTACTTCTGCATTATCGTTTTGAAACTGATGAATCAACAACAACCTTCTTTAAAAACAGACACTAAATTAATGCCATTAACAACTTCTCCAGTGCTTATCACCCATAGCACCTGCCAGCACAGAGCCAAAAGTTTTCCACCCAAATTTCAATACGGTGTTGGCAATATCTGTAACACATATTTAAATGATTGGCTTTCACCTATCAGATTAGGGGAGAGGTAAGGTTTGTATGGCAAAGACATGCTTGTGGAAAATGAGCCACTAGCCCAAATTAGCTTCACTGATTCACTGACAAAAGTACGAGTGGATTTGGGAAAGCTGTCTTTGTATTTCCATACCGAGTTGCAATTTTCTTCATTCATGTAAACAGACACATGAATGTGTAACATAATTACAGTTACTACTATGTCTGAATAGGACCCAAGTAGCTATAGCCTATAAATAATAAAAAATACATTTTTCTTTTGATAACTGACTGTAGATGTGAGGACTCTGTATAATTCAACCAAACGGTTGTATGCTGTACAGTCCTGTGCAAATATCATAAAAAAATTAATAATCCTTTTTTTGCTATAAGGCTTTGACCCTACATTTTCACAGCAACATAACTACCATCCAGCCTGTACCATATTTCACAAGCCTTCAGTCCAAAAATTCAAACAGTCAATCCATACAATGTCCATTTGCAGCACCCTGAAGTCATATGCTCCGTCAGTCATCTAAAGGCATACAAACTTCCCCGCCTTCATCCCATCGAGACTGGTCGTTCTGTTCTTCTACATCATCACCAAGCTCCTCATCGCCTTCTCCCACTTCATTTTCTTCGTATTCTTCATCCCTAGGGAAATCTGTGTCCTGCGCCTGGTCTGCTCCCTCTTGCCCTCCAGGCTGAGATTTATCTGCACAGTCTACACAAACTCCGTAACGTCGTGATCCATGTCTTATTCCAACGCTGGCTGCTAGCATGAAAATCTTCTTACACACCATACACTTATACTTTTTATCCTTTTTATGCACCTATGGAAGAGAAATTTTAACAGCTGAATATCAGGTTACATTTGCATATAGTACTAGAAAACCATTAATAATAACAATAATAATCATTAATATAAAAAATCCTATTTTTAACTTTTCCAAAAGATACCCAATACTGTTCAGAGTAAGGAAGGACTACTGGAGATCTATTTATGTATTCCTCAACAGATATGAGCTACTGCCCACAAACAAACCATCTCACTGGAGCTCAGCAGGTCACCTGTTCTGTACACAGGTGAATGCTCAGTTCACGACTCCTCAGGGTACAGAACAATGACAGCAGTGCAAACCCTTACACTGCATACAAGACAACTTGTTTAGAAAATTGCTTTTTACAATTTTAAATCCTAGAAATATTAAAAACAAGCAACAGTTATTAAATTCAAAAATTCAAAGAGCAAAATTCTTCTTCCATGATTTCTCCCTCCCAACACAATTAAAACCAACATCAACTTTCCAGGTCCCTTAGGTAATTTTTTTGTCTTGTACTTGAGTCTGTGTGTTACATTAGAAGGCTGCTGTTGACTAACCATAAATTTTGATTTTGAAAGTACGTTGCTTGTACAAGTAACTGAATTCAGCAACCATGTATATTGGTTATTATCTATGAAAAAATTAAGTTGAAGACTTTCTTCTTCTATCTGGTGTTCCCACAGCAAATTACAATTATGTTCTTAAATATCTCATTTGAAGTCCCATTGAAAAAGTTGAAATTTTAGATAAAAGAGAAATTAGCACCCAGATGAGGGGAAAAAGAAATTAGGTCATGATACAAATAGTTACTTCAGCTCTGGTGTATAATCTGTACGGCTGATACATGTGCTTTCCTCAGCCTCTAGACTCGTTATAATACTTCACATAAGGCAGAATGTTTGAGGTTTGTTGAACTGAAAGGGGGGAAGAACAGAAAAAAAAAAAGTATTCTGACTTCATCAGGGAAAGGGCACTTCAGTTAAAGCACAGAACTGCACTGAGCTCATTCCACAGCTGTTTTCACACTGTCTGACTTCATCTCCTTTCCTGGAAGAAAAAAAATCTTCAGCTACAAGTCCTGGTCAGCCACCGCAGGACAGAAAACTGAAATCCCATTCTACTCCTAGTAGACCAACTAACTCTCACTGTTGCTGTCTTCTCTGGTGAGCCACAAAGGAAGGAGCATGAGCATGGCCATCAGTGAGGCAATAATGCCCCAATTCTCTCAGTCTTTCTTCATTTTGAGAGATGCTGCATCCCTTCAATCATTTTCACAGCCCTCCTCTGGAGTAGCTCCAACAGTTCCATGTCCTTCCTGTCTTGGAGACCCCAGAGCTGGATGCAGTGCTCCAGGTGGGGTCTCATGAGGGGCAGAATGCCCTTCCTCACCCTGCTGGCCACACTGCTTTGGATGCAACCCAGGACACATCTGGCTTTCTGGGATGACGGAGCACATTGGCAGCTCATGTCCCACCTCTCACCCACCAGCATCCGCAATCTGTCCCAGCAGGACTGCTCTCCATGAGTTCATCCAAGAGCCTGGACAGGTACCAAGAGTTGCCCCAGTTACCCTAATCCAGGTGCAGCACCTTGGAGAAGTGCAATTTACCCCACTCCATGTACTAACCTTTTCTGTCCATCTACAAAACATCTTGCAAAATGAGAGGATTTTTAAAATCACAGCTTGGAGAAATGTTACTATGTTCTCACCACCATGATCTCGCTTTTTTTACTGCCCTAAAACACACCTTGGATTTTATATAGTATACATTATAATGAAGTCTTAATTTTCTTATAGACTAGATACAAAGTACCTACAAAATACCCAAGAGAGATTATACTTTCTCTGGATCCTCAGATAAACAAGTACTCAAGTCAAATCCTGAGTTATGCAACATGCACAAGGCAGGGTAAAATGAACTGCTGGTTATGGTACTGGCAGAATGCAAGTCAGACATGATGTTTACTTTCTGCATCAGATATTTTTCATTCTTTCCTAATCTTAAAGCAGATACTATACTATAGCTTTGTCTAGTTGTGAAGTAAACATTTCTGTTTACTTCACAAGATATTGTGCAATTGCTGAATTAACAGGGTGCCCTCACAGAAAATGGTGATGCAGCATTATAGACCAAGATGTGCAGTTCTACTGCATTAAAGCTAAGCCAAAACTGCTTCTAATTACCTACAGAATACTTATATACACTGCATCCCTTTATCACATCACTTTCAGAATAATCTTGAAATTACTGTCTTCATTGACACTGCATTTTCCATTAAGAAAACAAGAGGCACAGTTATCCAAGAAATGTTTATCTTCATCCATTTCAGATCAAGAGAAGACAATTTACATTATGTCAAACCAGAGAACAGTTTGTTCCAACTACCAAAACACCCAAAAAACCCCATAAAACCCCACTTGTACATGTCCATACATATATATGAACACTTGAGAGATTACCTACCAAGGAATGTCTCTTTACATGCTCTCTTCGTGTAAACAGCTTCCCACAGATGTCACAACTGAAAGATCTCACGCCTGTGTGAATGAGCAAGTGTCTCTTTAGTGTTCTTCTGTATTTGGCTACATAATTACAGTGTGGACACTTCAACTTGTTCATGATTAAAGCAGAGGAATCACCTACAAGATAAGAAGCCATCAGGAAAAAAGATGATGATATACACAAAAAATATTTAAATATGTTCTGCCTGGTGCACAAAAATAAACAGGTGCCAAAACAATAAAGCAAAATACGTGACTTTTCAAATCAGCCAAATCAGGACAAAGCCTGTCTGCACACACACACAATCACAAATGCTGCTAAGTTCTGCATGTACAATCCTACTAGAAAAATACCTACTTGTAACCAAGGCATTTTTACCACTGAAATCTTATTTCATGAATTGAAGTAAGTTAACTACAATTTACCAATATTCCATTTTCCTAGATGTGAGTTATATCAGAAAACACTTTCTTCTGGATTAGAAACCCTCTAACTCTGCAGGGTTTAGACAGTCACAATCTTCTCTCCCAATACTTTATTTAGAATGACAAGCAGGAACTGTCTACCAAGATCCAACTTGACAAATCAATACAAAGAAAGTATAACTAAGTAAGAATGAATATTGACAAAAGGAGTAGGATACTAAGAGGTAGAAAAATTCTGAAATTCTCAAAAATGAAGTTAGTGAAGTTAGTTAGTTAGATTTTACCTATTTTCTACTTTGATCTAACAGCAGAAAAAAATGAAAAGAACAGAAAAAACTTCTGAAAGTAGGAGTATCTCACTTCTTCCTTATGATGGAGGAGAACTCTACATAGTTTGCTCAACAGATATATGCAAAACAAGTTTAATACAGCTGCCTATTACTGTGTGAAAAGGAACAACACAGGATTCTATGACATGGAGAAGGCCACACAAGAACACAATGATGATTTTGATAATAGCATACTGACTCAACTTACTACAGGTGAGAATTTATGAACATAATCATAACCATCCAGAAGCGCCCAAAAAGCACTGGCTAAGGTTACATGATTATGTGCAAGAGTTTCTAATGTTCAGGCTGGCAGGAAGAAAACATAAGTAACTGTGCTTTATGTGCACATGCTTGCAGGCCTATATCTAGAGTTGCCTCCTTCGAGCTTCTAAAGCCATCATAACATGGAAGTCACATTTTGCTAATATTCACAAGTTTGCATATTGGAGCACTCATGTGAGCTGCATGTCACCATAATGTCATATAATGAAGAAAAGTAAGTCCTATACAAGCAGACATCAGGGCTGTAAGATATATGGGAATTTAATGGTTTAAGAACAGGCAGACTTCTTAAGACCTTCTAATCCCTTGACTGCTAGAGAATTTCACCTTCTGATGACTAAATTTTTTCTACTGTAAACCCCAAAATATTTAAAATAAACCATAAGCCACATGTAACATAAGCCCAGTAACAGCTCAAAGTTAAAGAGAAGAGGTAAGCACTACTATTAACCAGTACTTGATATCTTCTTTTTACTGAAGACTTTGTGTATTGTAAGGAACTAGCAACAATTGTTTTAGATGTTCTAGATATGGTGGTGTTTTCATATAGAAAAAATAATTACAGATAATTGCTTGCTGAACCGACAGAAGGCTTAATTATAGCTGCACTGAACTAAAAACATTTATTGTAATGAAGTTTTTTATTTTTAATAGCAAGACCTATGTTGAGATATCCTTTTAAAATTGTATTTAATTCTATATTTTCACCATCCGAGTTTTCAATTTCAAAGGCCATGTATCTGTATTTATCTTAGTAAAGGGAGGGGGAGCTATCAGGTTATTAAAGACCTCAGGTACCTTCACAGTCAGTCACAACACAAGAACTGATATAAATCACATTCTCTTTTTACTCTTCCTACATTTGAATTCCTTTTCCTCCCTCCAAGGAAGTACATTATCCAGAAAGGCAAAAGATATGGAAGAAGAATAAATAATCTCGTAATACTCTAAACAAATGAATCAAATATTAAAAGCAGTGATACAAAAGATAGAGAACTCCTATCAGAGGAAAAAACCTCAACCTGCTCTCCATCAGATACACTTACCATTTTCCCAAGTTTCTTTTGGCCAAGATTCTGGCAGCAATCCATACTTGAAATCACTTGAAGTGCCCGGTAGCAGGCCATACTTGAAGTCACTTGAAGTACCCGGCAGCAATCCGTACTTGAAGTCATTTGAAGTACCCGGCAACAGTCCATACTTGAAGTCACTTGAAGTAGCTATTAAAGACACATTCTTACTTTAGCTTCCTGGGTTCTAATCAGTCATCAATCTAATCTGTTTAGCAAAATATATTTTTAAACTGTGACAAAAAGTTTCTAGCCTAAAAATAGTAATTATAGCATGTTTTCACAAAGCATTCAATACTAAAACAAGAAATAACTGCATTTCAATGAAATGCGACCCTTGAACTACTCTCCACAGCACCATTTCTTCTCCCTATCCTGAGAAAAATTCAAAGCCTTTTTCATACTACAGGGACTTTGATGGTAAGGATATGTATTCCCTCACTATCACCATGAAGGGGCTTGAAAGGTTTTCCATTGGATTCTCTTTAGAAGTGTCTTGTGCAGTAACTTCACCTGACCTGCCACGAACAGTCTGGCTGCTACAAAAGTAACTATTTTCTACTAGAGGCATGGGGATTTTTTATTGCCTTAAAATATTTCCATGGTGTATATATATAGTGCTTTAAACACCTTTATTTATATAAAGGATCCTACAGCTATGTCTAAATCCTTTTCTGAATAATCATCTCCATTACTCCATAACCACATCAATTCAAGAGACCATAATTACTTGGAACATAACAGCTTAAAATACTAGTTTGCATATTCACATTTGCTCTTAAGACAAGATCTTCTGCAGTTTATGTTGTCTTTGTATCCTTTTTTCCTCTTTAAAAAAATAAAACCATTCAGAAGTGAAGAATGCCTTAAAAAGATCTAGGCTTGTTTAATTCCATACTTATAACATGTAAGAATTGCATTCAGTGAACATGAAGCCACGATTACAGAGCACAGAGAAAAGAACTATAAATAGTACACAATAAAGCTGCATTAGGAATTCAACAAAATCATATTTGTTGGGCAGAAGCTCTTCTGGCAGTAGTGCAAATCAATGTTCCCCCCCAATCCCCAAGACAGGAGTTTGTAGGAAAACATGAACTCAATAAATCCATTACTTTCCTCACAGGCAAAAAGTTGTTAAATAAACAAACAGCAGCGGTAACTGGCAGATTTCCTTTTATTTCTCTGGATGGTAGTTGGGTCCTTACACTGGATTTCCAATGTCACCACTGTGAAAAGTCTCAGGGAGATGCAGTCTTGCTTACAATCATGAAATTATACATTTTAATAGTCCAAAGACTTCTTTTTATCCCTACACTGTTCATTCTAAGGATTTTTTTTGGGAAAGGAAATTCTCTTAGGCTAAACTGGAATGTCATGCAGCTAGTGGCAAACTGCATATTTAAACACTTCCAACTTGCACTTTTACTGGAAAAAGGTACAGATTACAAATCCTCACAGCATGAGTCACATACAGTAGTTTCATTTACTGTTCAGGCAGCATTACCACTGGCAGCAGTGATTTGGTCTGCAACATAAGACAACAGTTCAAAAGGATATCACTTAACAAGTAGGAAGCTTATAATTCTATCCCATCCATTAGACAATGGCAAACAACAAGCAAAGCTGGACCATGACTGCCAAACTACGCATTCCATCAGAGCTTTTAAAAAGCAGAGCTTGAGTGAATGAAGAAGAGAAATAGCAGTATTTTAGTTCATCTAACTACCTATTTTGCTATAAAAAGAAAGAAGAGAGAAGGGAATAAACCTTCCTCTCCCTTAAGAAACACAAAGCAGTGAGGATTTTTTTTTTTAATACTGACTCTAATTTTAATTACTGACATAACTTCTGTTATGTCCAAAAGAGGCAAGAACTCCTTATACTAATTTGGAGTGATGGACTCCAGCAATGGCATCTCAACAGCTCAAGGAATAGAATACAGATACCCTACAGACATGCCAACTACACATTCCTTTGAGGTGAGGAGGAAGACTTCCTTCTGTAATACACAAGAAAGGATTAGTGAGGAAGGAGTGTTGTACAGTCTGGGTAAGAGCAAAGATGAGTTTATCTTAAGGCTAAAAGCCTCCAAATTACAGCAGGTAGAGGAAAAAAACCCAAAAACCGACTTGTATAATGTTTAAGGTATTATATCCTTTCTTTATAGATTTTTCTCCCTGTACTAGAACTGTAGCTCAATGTAGCTGAACAGTGAAAGGTTAGTCAGTAATAAAATATTGTGATCACTTTTCCCTCCCTTATAGGATGAATATCTGTAAGATCAACAGACCCAAGTCTTTACTGCACACAGATGTAACATTATGCTGTGTACAGACACTGCTGTACAGCTTCCTTCAGAATAAGCACACACTAAAGACTGACCATATGTAAGCGTTGGACCAAGCTGAACATATTTTGTAACACTGTCACTTTGACAATTCTTTTGTATTTAAGAGAACATAAATTGAATTTCACTAGGAACATTTATGTACACAGCTGGTATTTAAGTTTGAGGGAACTTAGGAGCTCAAACCCTTGCATAGTTCAAGACCTTAGCACAAGACTCAGCATAGAGCCAAATAGATTTAAGAGCTGTCATCTAGTGCAGGTAGTAGCTACTAAATCTGTCAACCTCCAACTGGAAGAGAATACCCACTATAGCAGGAAAGAACACCAGCACAGATACCACAAGAGATAAGAGGTTGCTACACATGCTTCAGTCCCTGTATACATGACTAAGTAGATAATAATTAAACCTAACGCTTATTCTTAGAATAATTCATTGACCTAGAAAAACTGTTTTCTAGATTAAGCACACATTTAATGTGTTCAAAACAAAACCATGAAAAAGGCATCTTTAGTGTCTAACTGCTCATCCCAACAGGGCAGGCTTGAATTACATAGACTGCAAGCTGAAAGTGCAATACCTAGCCTCTACCTTCCCCAACTGGATACAGAGCCTACAGCCAGGTAAGCTTCTAGAACACAACATTTACAGAGCCCTGTGGCTCATTTCTCCTCTCACCCAAGCTACTGGGCCCTGAAACCTGCTTGCAAAACCAGGCATAATTATCATCTGACTTGTTCTGGTCAACTTAAAGCAGATGACAGCCTCTTGATAGGAGGCTGAAAGCAACTAAGGATGCAGTCATACTGGTAGACTGGGGATGTGGAGCAAAGGGGGAAAGTATAGACAGGTAAGGCAGATCTCAGGGAAAAAGAAAGAGCTAATCAGAAGCAATAATATTCTGTATCCCCAGACCAAGCCACCTGACCACAACTTTTCTCTGATCTAAGGTTACCTTTTTACACTTGAGTTGATTTCTAAGATGTGTAAGTTAATAATCCAAATGTCAGTTAACCTCAAACATTTACCCATTCTTCTAGCCTGCATGGGTAAAAGGCTATCAGTAATCTGATCTTTAATAAAAGCCAACAACAAGCAAAGCCAAAATAATAAGAAATAAAACAAAATACAAAGAAACTAATTAACCATCAGCACTAAAATTCACACTATGTTGATCTGAGAAGAGATAAGGACACTGTGAAATAAAATGAAGTGGTTGTGTGGCTTTTACACCACTAACAAAAGCTATCAAAAACATTGTGAAAGGATTTTACATTCTACTGCATTTGTTCTCAGGAAAAAAGATAAACAGAAGCCAGATAAAATGATTTTCAGTTTTGAAGGCAAGAGGTAGGTCTGCACCACGAGAAAAAGAGAACATGTCTAACCCAGAAACATCCTTAGTTTGACAAGTTTCATTCTTTTCCTGCAACTAGAAATATGCTGATTTGGGGGCAGAAAAGGATACATTACTGAGTAGGAGATGATATGGGAAATAATGAGAAGTTCACTGACAGAAGCCACTGAAAAGGTCATTGTAGAAAAGGACACACATACATGGTGCACTGAGGGAAAAGATACAAAACTTTGCATTAGATACAGCTGTTTGTAGTGAATTTAACTTCCGTTTTCTTTACATATATTAGCACTGGAAGCAGTATCAAAGTAAGACAAAAAGAAATACTATTTTTCACTAAATTTTTTGACACTGACTGCTCATCTAGATCAATTCAAAAAGACAGGAAGTAGACAGGATAAGCGATTAGGCCATAGCTTTCAAGGATTGTAAAGAAAGCAGTGGTAATCTACAGATACAATCTGGATTGCTATTAGAGAGCTGGATTTGTTGGTTATGTTAGGTAACACGACAGAGGAAACAGCACTGCCAAGACCGACATATTGGGAAGGTGAGGAAAAGAAACTGCCTTTGTTCCCAGAGTATTGCTCACATCTTTCACCTTGCTTCTTCTGAAAAGGCTTATTCTGGAAGCACATTACTGCCCAACTGCCTCTTGCAACAGAGGGCTCAGACATACTTCAGACATTTCGCAAACGCAACCCTACTCACACTCATCTATTGCTCCCAATTGCTCTCAATTTTTACTCTTTTTCATTCATGAAAAAGTGGTATATTGCTGTGACTACAGAGTCAGATCTAGCATCAACTACCCCTGACAGAAGACCATCAACTGATGTCAAATATATTAGACACTTGCTTTTCAAGTTGATTATCATACCTTCCCTGAAAAATTCCTTCCCAAGAAAATTAAAGCTATTTTGCTGATCTTCTCCAACAACTATATTAGTGAAACAAACACAAGAAAGTAAAGAACTTTCCTCATGCAGACCATTTATTTATGGGGGAGTTAACTGTTCTAATGGATCATTTTTATTTATGGAGTTGCTATCATCATCATCACTATTTCACAAAGGAAAAAATCAGCACTTCAGATTGGTATTTTTTTAATAAATCAATGCATCACACTGGGACTCAGATTTTCAGGCAGAGAAGATCTGTAGACACCACAAAACCTTCTTCCCCAACCCATTCACAAAAAAACTCCCAAAAAATCAAAAAAGCAAATTGACAACAGTAATGCACAAAACATTGCCTGGAGTTGTAGGCTCAGTGACAGACCACACTGTGAGAATGTGAGGAGAGGACCTGCTTGTCTTTGGGCTGATGCCTGGGAGAGGTAAATTTAATGAATGGGGAAGAGGTTGACCCTCAGATATTGCAGTGTTTTCAGATGACTTCTAAAAACCTTTGACACCTGCAATACTGAATTACATAGGGAATGGGGCAAATAAAGTGGTTAAAGGTCCACCAAGAACTTAAATCTTTTAATCAGGGTATCAGCTTGAGGTCTAAAGAAAATCTGACTGAGAGTTGTAGTACCATGGAAAAGTAGGAAAAATACACAATTCTTTTTTCTTTTGTAACACAGTCATTCAAGTGGGGTTTGCCCCTACAAGAAATATATACGTGTCCTGATGAGTTCACCAATCTTGATTTCTTCAAATACAAAGATACCAGTCTTTATTGTAAAGCCCTAAGCAAGTTGTGTCATGCTTCTCCCAAGCATCATGATAAAAGCTGGGACCAGCACTACATTTTTTGTAAGTGTGTTTAGCTGCTGTTTGTATCCTTCCGAAAAGTAGTTGTTTCTACAGCAAGCTGAATAAAATTCCTTAAGAACCCCCAGAAAATCAGTCAGGAACCCTCTTGTTCCAACCAAGGGCTGTTTTAATCTTGTACTTGTTATCCTTTCCCTCACTGCCACCAGAGTGGGGTTACAAGACAGTATTATGTAGCCTGAAAATAATAAATTATCATTAGTAGTAGCAAATTATTATTAGTAGTAACAAATTATACATTTTTAGCTTCATAAAGTTACTGGGATAGTGCATCCAAGTCTCCTAAAAATCACCATGGTCAGTTCCAGAAAGCATAAGCAATACTTCACAGCTGTGTTCTGAAGTCTGAGTATAGGACACTTGTACAAATAAAACCAAAAACCACCAGGCCCAGATGAAAGACATACCCATGAAGTGATGAAAATTGACAAAATCACCCCGTGAACAGACATTAAGAATATGATGAATTATGTTCACTGAGCTTTTATGAACTTTTGTAACACACTGTAACACTGTGATATGCTGACTGTCTGCGTGGTTATTTTCACCGTGGTAAATGGTTAATTGTAGGATGAATGATGGCTGTAAATAGTGAAAGACTTTTTTAGCAGATTATCAAGTAGGAGGGAAAATACTGAGATAAGTGGTAACATTCAGTGTTTTAGTTAAACAGCTGCTTTAATTAACATAGCTAAAACTGGAGAAAACTTAAATGTAAGTAAATGTAAGACAGTACAATGAATTTCAAACCCGTCCTAACTTTTTTAAAGCTTCTTTAAAGCTCACCAACATGCTACTTTTACAGCGAAGGTGTTAAATATAAACTCACTGGCAACACAGGGTGAGAGGAAGAAGCAGCTGAAATATCCTTAATGGATACATGTAGAAAAAATTATGTTCAGCAAGGAGAAGTTTAACATATTTGCTGTAATGGAACAAGAGGGGTAGCAGATGCTTCAGAAAGCTTTTACTGTTTATTATCTAATACTGACCAACTGTACTCAACAGAAAAATTAATTTACTATAGAATTCAAGGAAGTGCCTTCAGGGATACATTTTTGTAGTGAGAGGAGTGATCTTAAGCAGGCTTCCCTTCCACCATATATCTACAGTATTTATTTCCCATCACAAAAGCACCAGGCCAACCCAAACCTAAATCAAGGACACAGAAACTCACTCTGCATGTAACTGACAGTCCATAGCCACTGGTGTTATCCCCATCAGAACATGACAAAGCACAATAAGTAGAAGCTCGTTGGTTTAGCAACCAACAGAAGAGCACGCTCCTTAGCTCTGAACATAAGAATTTGCTGTTCTTTATTTTTCTTCTTATAGAATTGTCTTATATCTATTCCAGATGTCATTTTCTTATACATTTTTACCTCTCAGGGCCTATTATTTTTGGTAGTTTTTCATCCCCACAAGAAATTTAATCCAAAACTAAAAAGTTACTGTATAACCCGCAGGTTACTCTACAACTCATTCTTGACATTCTTCCAACTCTCCACTCCTCCCTCCTCCACCTTTTCTTTGGCATAGAGGGAGCACTTAAAAGAAGAGTGGAATCTACCTGCAAAGCAAAAAAAAAAGAGCCACAAGTAGAAGAGAAAGAATATCAAAAGCTGAAGAACAGACTACAGGTGAAGAGTAAGCTATACCAAGCCCTACTTCAGTCACTCTTCTTGTTTCAAACAATATGCATGCAAAAACTTAGTAAAAGTGAAGGAATTATTACAAAAACATTAGATATGGCTTTCAAAAGAACTCAGACAGAAAATGTAATTATGTACTTGGGAACATATATGCTGTGCTCTGAAAATACCAAAGAGATCACTAGTTGACTAGCATTTTAGAGCTCAGTAAAATAAACTTCCCCCTGCAGTCACAGAACTTTCAATGGTTTTGGACAGATACCAGAACACATATTCAGTATGCTCTGTCTCCAATACAGCTCTTTTCATCAAAATGCTACATGGATGTATTTTGTAATTTAATTCTTTAGCATAACAAGTTACTGGAAACATTGGTGCTTCTGTCAAAAAAAAAAAATTAACAAGGACTAAACATACTGCACTGCCCATGTCCTCCGTTATTTCCCCAAGAAACCTTCACAGCACACATATGAAATTCCACAGAATCGAAACAACTATTTTTATCTGTTGTTGGTGGCATCATGCAGTAGACATATTCTCTAGATTTCCATCAGTAAAAGACATTAAATATTTACCCCATATAAATCATCAACAGAAATCACATGCTAAATTGTGTCAGAAATTTGGTATTTGTGCAGCTAATACATATATCCTCAGCTCTTGCTCCAGACCCTCTGTTGTCCTTTTTCATGGCACTGCAACTAGAGCAAGTAGTGTAGCCCAGCACAGCAGAATTGTGTTGCTGCTGAGGACTCAACACCCCCACTCTCTGCAGCTAAAGGTGCTTCACTCAGGCACCTAACCTAACCAGATCTAACCTGGTGCTGTGGACCTGAGGCCTATTAGCAACTGCCATGTTCCTGAAACAGCTTCTAACCTCAGTTCAGCCAGAAGGAATCCTATGCAGTCTAACAAAGCTTAGCCAGTAAGAGAAGTACAGGAAATTCACTTCACAAGCACACACTCCGAAGTAAAGCTAAAGCAGAGCTACCCAGAGTTCAGAGATGAAAACCAGAGATAAGTAACGCCCCCAGGCACTTGCAGAAGTGCTCCTTAGCACAGCTGCTTCTCCAGAGCTGTGTCATTTTGTCACACTACTACTAAGACATGAAGGTCTCTTGTACCGAAGAAACACATCCCCAGTCCCAGCCCACACTGCTCTGCACGTGTCACTGCAGTGCCCATCCCAGCACAGCATAGCCCTGCGTCCCCACTCCCCCTGTGGCACCACTGCTGGCCTGTGTCCCCCAGCCCTGGAGGCAGGAACAGAGCAGGGCCCCTGGATGAGACAGGACATCCACAGTTCCCTGATGTCTGAAGCAGGCACATATTTTAAAGTGCTTTAGAAACAAGACACATCTGAAGAACTTTGTTCCAACTGTGTCTCAAATTCACCCTTAACTTGGCTCCTAAATTGCAGTAAGTTTTCAAAACTATTAATTCATCAAAAAGTGAGGCAGGTAAATGACAGTACTTCAAATGCATACATTAACTATTCATACACCATAATAATTTTAAAAATAAAAGCTAAAAGTTACAAAGTCAGGTATTTCAGTCAATGCTTAATTTTCAAATGACATAACTGACATTAAGCAGTATTTACCTGCTTCTTCTTTAATAAATGACAAATCTTCTTCTGGATATGGGACTGACGGTTGCAACACTGAGCAATCTTCAGAGTTCTCTTCAGTATTAGGTGGTATATTATAAATAAATCTCTTTGCAGTTTGGTTTTTCCTTCTTGCTTTTCCAGGTTCTTGAACTGATTGTCCCTGTGCACCCATGTCATTCCACACGAAAACTTTTCCCTCACCTTGAGATTCATTTTCAGCCATTTCAGGTGAGCTGTCCTGGACCCAACTGCAGTCATTCATTTGGTAACTTTCCATTTGGCCCTCATCAATAGGGTAGGGATCATTCTCAGTTTTTATGCTACTTGCCAAGTTGGTAAGGTTTCGTGTTGCCCAGAAGCTGGCAACTTTTTGATCCCTTGGAGATAAACCATCCCTACTAACAGATCTTCTGTTGTAATCCACTACAACAGTCTCTGGAGCTTCCGATTTTATACTTATGTTTAAGGCATCTTTAATGAAGTTGCGGCAGGACTGGACAACCTCCGTCATCTGAAGGTAGCTGGCCACCGACATCACTTCAATGGCATTTTGGCTCGTAAGCACGAGGTTACCAGAATATAAGAAGTCCAAGATGACAGAAAAACCTTGAACAGCAACAACGTCTAAATAGGTAACAGTGGTTTGGTTACGGCTTTCTTTGTTTGTAAAGCAATACAGAGTCTTAAAGAAGCGGCTGCCTGCAACCAGGATGTTCTTGTGAGCTCTGAAGACTCTCCCACTCACCACAATATTAACATCACAAAGAATGCCTTTCTTCCTCTGCTCGTTGAGCTCTTGCAGGAGCTGATAGCAGTAAGAGTTCTCATTTGGCCTGCTGTTAAAATCACAGTATCCTTCATTATTCAGTTCTGACGGTAACTCTGCCTCCTGCAATTAAAAAAACCGCACAAACATAATTAGCTCTTAATAAATGCTCTCCTTAGTTCTTCAGCACTATAATAAGGATATGAAAATAAACTAAAGAAGATCATTTCAATCAAACTATTTTTTTGTTATTTATGTTCTTGGTCACAAAGGCAGACAGGAATATATAATTAACAAGATATTTCTGAAAACTAAAAATCATGCTCTCATTCTGTACCTTCCACCCCCAAGTTTGAAACAAACAGAACCAGTAGATTTGCCTTGAGGGCAAAAAAAGGGAAATTTCAGCCAAAAGTAAGAAAATATATAGTTGAGTGTGAAGTACTTGTTATTCCTAACCCACACATATTAAAGATTCAGGAGCCTCTCTTTCCAAAGATTTAACTAGATGACTCTTACATATCCAATCCCTCGTTCTTCCCCAGAAATCTCCACTTAAACAATTAAGCAGAACCCTGATAACTGATTCAACATTTTCTTCATGCTGAGATATGAATACATAGATTAGGTCTGTATGTCCCAATCTGTCTTGAATGTTTTAAAGAAAACATATTGCTAAAGTAGATATAACAGCAAATATATTTCTTATACAGTTTTACAAATTAAGCATTTATCCTTTGCTTTTTAACTGCAGCAGGTTTAGGATTAAACAGTGTATCACATGACAAGCAGACAAAATACTGTGGATGACAAAAAAAACCCGACTTAAGCTTCTATTACAACACTTAACTCAGACTTTCTTGAAATAAGCCTCCCAAACTTTCCAGTGGCAACACTGGCCCAATATTTATTACAGACACACAACTTTTTTAAGATGCGATCTCAAACATGGCTTCAAAATTTTGCCAAAACCTTTTATTTTCAGACAATCCAACACCAAGACATAATTAATTATTAAAGATTAGTTCAGACAGGGAGAAGTCAAGAGATCTGAACTGGATTTTAGAGCACATAGAAGACTTCTACCTCATGTTTAGATAAAGATGACTCAGAGATGCTACAAAGCAGCAGCTCGGAGAAAGCAGAAAACACAGACTGGCATATTTGAGACCATACTTATATGGGTTGACATATGCTGCCATCAAGAGCAGCAACAATGACAGTCTGTTTCATTCTACATCTCCAAGATTTTCTCTTCTTTCCTAGCAAACAAGGAAAGTTGAAAACTGGATAGCTCCAAGCCAAATCATTATTTTCTTCTCTCGTCTCTTAAAACACCTCACTGGTTAGAGAGCGAGAGATGGTGTTAAAGCTCACCTGCCTCAACATTACAGGTCAAAATCAGTATTATGAAGGTAATGTTAGCACTGTCATGAGCCCATAAACCATGCTGGGGCTAAAATACATGTTACAGGAAAGTACTACTTTTAATTTGGGACTATGGCAGAAACCAGCTACATATATTTAAAAAGTCACTTTCTACCCCACTGGCATTAATTTAATCCCCCACTGGATTAAATTAGTACTCATCTCAATTTATAATCCCAGTGTGGATCAGTGGAATGACAACTGAGGTTGTAACTACGTCTATATTGGTGTTTACATCTATAAGCAGCAAATAAGGCCCAGTATAACCAAAAGAGAAACTGTGCCATTCCAGCATCTCCTGCAGAGAAATTTCAGTTTGCTGTCACATTCAAGTTGCTTCTGAATCTCTACTCTTCTCAGAAAAGCACTTTATTGAAGAGGAAGAAATAAAAGCAATTAGGCTTTTATGTGAAAACAAGCAATAGATCTTTTCCCAACCTCATCTTAATTTTTTCTGTGTACTTTCTGACAGACCCCAAGTACTCCCTCAGATCAAGGCTGTGAAACAGTTTGCTCCAGATGTGGGACAGCTAAGGCTGTCACTCTAAGTTCTCAGCAGACTTTGGTTCTGGACTAGCTTCCTGTCACTTCAGCAACAGAGTATTGCATAGTTTTAAAACACCAATTACATTGACACTGGATCAGATTAGGATGAAAATTACGGTGCCCTAACGTGTTGTCACACTCAGTCATCAGTGACTTGCACCTCACACAGTAAATGTTAGATAGATGCTATGATAGCTGCCAATTTCTTTCTGAGAACACATTAAATACTGCATAAAATTTAAAAAACAACCTGCAGCAGTTCTTTTCTTTTAACAAATGTCTGATTAAATAATGGAGACAGAGGACATTTTAACTAAGCAAGTATAAGTACCCAATCAAGCTGGGACAAAAAACAAATTGGTATTTACAATGTGGGCTTTTTGTTTCCTGAGAACAGGATAAGCCAGCATGGTGAGGAGGAGCTGCAGATCACAAATGTGCTAAAGAAAAACAAGACTGAAATCTTCCTTATGACAAGACCAGAAGGTTGAATGGAAAAATGAGATATTATGCAACCTGTGTCCAAGCTATAGGGGAGTGTTGGAAAAAGAGATCAATCAGTATCAACTTTAGTTACTATTAAAGCTTTACAGAAGTGGGTGCATAAACATTTCTAAAACTAACTGCACTACAAAACCCAACTGTTTTACTGCTGGTATGGTACAAGAGTTAATCCTAGTGTCATAACTCAAACAAAGTCCTGACATCTGAACAGTTATCAAGTCTATGTACATCAAGAATGACAAGTAGAACTGACACTTATTATGAGAAAAATGAATAAAATTATATTACTTTAAGAGATTTAGACATTGATACAGAAAAAATACAATACAGTTCAACAGGAGGCAAGATGCAGAAAATGATTACGGGAAAAAGTGTATTTGCAAACTTCTGTTACTTACATGACACATCATCATAAGGGTTCTGCTTTTCTAATGAGAATACCAAACCATTGATACTTGTTTAGATGTCAATTATATTTTCAGAATACAGACCCCATATTCTCATCAACCAAGCTACCTCGACACCAAACCACCTCATCCTTTAATAAACACTAGTAAGAAATAAAAGATAAAAATCAGCACAATTTTATTTCAATTTGTGGAGTCTTCAGTGTTTAAGTCAAAAACTTCTCTCTTGGGTGAAATTAAGAAGTGCCGTAACAGAACAGAGACTGCTTAAAGAAACTAATACCGGGCTCAGTTTCAAACAGACTTCCCTGAATACACACAAAGATAAATTACTATTTTATATGTATAATTCATTAATTAAACTTGCCCAAAAGCTAACAGGAGCAGAAACAATGATCAAAAACTGCTACTAGAAGTTTAGTTTGTTTATTTTTCTTTCTCCTACTGTTCCATCAGCATACGCTGTCCCTGGGAGGAAGAACAGCGAGGGCAGGAAGAATTAAGAAAAACCCAAACCAATCTAACCACAGACTCCATCTCAGCTGCATGTATATGAAAAGTAGTTATGCCACATTTTTTAATCCCTTCCTCATTACCACATCTTGCTCCACAGCAGTTCCCTGTGCCCCCAAATTAATTCTTACTCTGATAAATGGATCTTCTAAAAAAGTAAGCTATCACGTGCAGCTACAGAGGAAAATGATCTCAAAATATGGTTCCATCAGCTGCACATGATGCTTCACTGTTACTGTACATACACAGCATCCTCAGCAATTTCAAATTATTTCATTAATTGCCTAATATCAAATTGAGTAGTTTGAGGTTTGATAAAAACACTATATGAAAATACACTAAGTGATAGTCTTTACTCTGAGGCCTGACTTCCTCCTCAACTTCTTTGCTCTGCTAAGAGTAAGTCAAGAAGTTAAGACAAGAACACTGTAATGTAACTCTAACATCTGAAGCATGACTTCCATTCATCACTGCTCACATAATGCAAACAATTCCAGTTCACATGGAAAAAATAACACATCAAAGGCCTTCCTCCTTTTGGAGAGCTTCTGCTTTAAACCAACATGCCTGTTAGACTGGAGAAAGCTTTTCTGGCAGTATTTCCAAAGCTTAGCTTTAAATTATGTCCAGAAAGAAAATATTTTAAGAAGATGGTTTGAGGGGAGGAACCCCCAGCAGCCAATAAACTTGCATCTTATGGACACAAATTCATCAAAGAATTAGAATATTTTGCTGTCATTTCCCAGTAAGCATCCATTTCTTACGTTCCTTGCAACACAACAGTCTGTTCACTAAAAAAACAAAGATAGTTTAAAGATGATGATAGATTTCCTTAAGCTTTAATGCGGAGAAAAATTATTTTAAAAACTAGAATAGAAAAAGATTCAAGAATTTGGTCTTAGAAAGAAGCATCGGCTGACAGCTCAATACCCTTGAATTACAGCAGCTGCAACTACTTGTGATGTATTCTGAAATTCCAAATTAAATGTATCCCAAAAATAAACTGAAATCATCACTCATTTCTTCACGAGTGCAACATTCAACACACCTATATGAAATTTCCACTGCTTTACTGTCTTAACACCTACAATTTCCTTTCTGTGCTTGAGTGGTGGCACTATGCCATATGTTTATTAGCAGCTGCTAAACATGCCCTGCAGTTGAGGCTTGTCAAGTCCATAATACATGTGTGCTGTCTCTAACACAAAGGCTGAAAGATCTCTCCCAAGTTTCATTAAATCTAAACGGCTTTGCTGCCTCATTATGTATGTTGGAAATACGGTCAGGGTACAAATTACCTACTTTTGTTCCAAGTATCTGGTATCATGGCATTTAGAAAAAAATGGGGCTATTGTTTTGGTATTAATTTAAACATATGTATCAAAAGAAATTCAAGTGCCATTAAGAGTATGAAAGGATACGGAAATTAAACATAGAAGGGAAAGAAAACAGAGATTCCTAATCAGGTTTTTGATAAAGAAACTGTAACGTGAAAGTGTGCCACCAAGAAAACTACACTGACTTCTGAAAAACTGCAATTCCTTCTTTCGTGAGAGGTTTTTAACTGAAATGTATTTGCAGAAGGATGCACAAAGCACTGTTTTCCACTCAAAAAAAAAAAAAATCAATCTCTTTACAGCTACCTTTGTCCCAACCTTATCTTTAGTACAGTGCAGAAGAACCACTGACTCATCTATCCTACTGTTTCATTTATTATCACAGTTACTACAAATATTTTTTCTCAAACTATCAGTGGTATAAAAGCAGAGATTCATTTTTACAAATATTCTCATGACAATGAAAGGTCTTCAAATAAACACAATCTTCAAATACATACTTACATTAACTTGTAGGTTACTGTGATAACAAGCCACTACTGTCCTCCCTTCCACCCTCCCAGTGTTTAATAGTTTCAAAACAGATTCAGGGTAAGAGGACAGAAAGAAAAAAAATAGTTAACTGAGAAGGGAAAAAAATGCTTGGAATACCTTTTATTTAAATACAGCTAAAACAGAGTGAGAGAAGCTTCCAAGCGTGGCAGGGATTAGCAGCATCCACTAACACAGAGGCTACACAGTGACAAAACTCACTTCTACAGAGTAATCATTCACAACTCAAAGTTAGGAACTAGGCAACAAGACGGTAAGGAACATGCTGCAATAGCATTATGCAAAACTGGAACATTTTCAAAGATACAAAGAAGTGAAAGAAAATAAGAATGAAAGTTTATTAATTAGAAACAACTAATTGAAAGC
The DNA here is from genome assembly GCA_013399915.1 of Illadopsis cleaveri. Classification (NCBI taxonomy): domain Eukaryota; kingdom Metazoa; phylum Chordata; class Aves; order Passeriformes; family Timaliidae; genus Illadopsis; species Illadopsis cleaveri. Next base: position 163,440 of record VXBB01007324.1, on the reverse strand, counting down.
GAATTTGGCTAAAACACTGCAGAGGGAACAGCAAACCCCAGAAGAATGAAGAAAACTGATAGATGACCTACTACCACAAAATATCTGTAAATGTTGCTATAAAACTACACTCACTGAAAAGATAGTATTAATCACCTTGAAATGTGAATTTTGCATTTGTAAATCCAAAAATAATATTTTGGATAACTGATATTTGTGCACCATAAGGTTTCCCCTGCAGTCCTGCAACAGCTTCACATAAAACTTGCATACATTTTCCAAGTAGTTCTAAGACAACTATCGTTCACCTAACATTTTATAAGGCATCCTGTAATCTTGATATCCTGCCCTAATATTTGACTAGCAGCTCTTGTCCAAGGTACCCTGAGCTCCTTAGAGTGCTCAAGCAATAACCTCAGTCTAACTACCGCATTATACTTCAGACTCCAAATAAAGCTACCCAACCAAGGTGGGTGTTTTAATTAAAACTGAATTCTGAACGCAGAAAATCGGAGTGACTAATCATTTAATTCCGGCTAACAGCCTAACAATTCAAGGACTAGCCTAACCTGAAGCGACACGAGCTAATGCCCGCAGGCAACTTTAACGCCAGCGAAGCGATCGAACGAACTTTAGCAGCGCAGGCATCCCTAGGAGAAAAGGCTGCGGATTCAATACAAGTGTTCTTTAGGGGCTTTTCATCCACATATGTTCTAGGGCAAGCCATGCCTCATCCGTGAAAGCAGCCAAGAAACACAGCGATTTGAAGTTCAGCGGGGAACGTGAAGAGTTTCACTACTCCTACAGCGTTAGAGGAGCGCTGGCATAGTAACACGGCTTTCAGGAAACCACATGTTTATCTCAAACACACACCAAGCGATTGCAGACTTCTAGCTCAGCAACTCAATCTGAAGCAAGGCAATCGGGAAAAAAAGATTTCAGCGCGAAGAACTTAAATACACGGAGTTATCCGATTAGTGCACCGGGGCCACACCGCTAAGCACGGCAGAGCGATTCCAATTTCACGCCGCCGAGCCCCCATTTCACAAGCGGTCGCTGGCCGGACACTGCCCTCCCTCCGCCTGTACCGCAGGAGGAAGTTGTAACGAGCGTATTTAAATCAGTGCTGTGACACTGGGATTCCTACGCAACTTTTTTTCTCACATCGCCGGTTTATCTTCACGAGATAAAGACGAACTAATGAAAGCAGGACCCGCCAGCGACGGAGGGATAACGGGAACGGAGTACAGCCACAAACAACAGCTCGTGCTGTGTTAGTGTGCCTGCCCACATCCAGAGGGAGAGCCACCTCAAGTCCCACAGGGAGCTCGTCTCCCGCTCCGGACGCGGCGAGCGAGAGCAGCGCGGCGCGTCCAGCCCGCCGGGCAAGAACAACCATGAGCAGCCATTTAAAGAAGTTCACACCGTGGGCACAGGAAAACCTCACCTATGCCAAAGGGAAGGCCGGGATCGCCCCTCCCTCCCTCGCCGCCGCCCCCTCCCCGTCCCGTGCCGTACCTGCTCGGCGCTGCCGGGCTCGTTGAGGCGATGCTCGGCGGAGAGGTGATGCCGCAGGAGCAGGGTGCGCTTGTAGTTGCGGGTGCCCTTGCAGAGCTCGTCGTGCCCCCCGGGCAGGGGCGCGCCGGACATGATCAGCTCGGGGGGCGCAGCAGCGGCGACGGCCGCGGTGCACCAGGCGCAGGACATGAGGCCGGTCTCCTGGCAGTAGTAGAGCCACGGGAACTCCTTGAGCCAGGAGCCCTGGAAGGAGATGTGCAGCTTCTGCAGCAGGGACTTGGGCCTGGCCAGCGGGAAGTGCCGGATGCTCTCCCCCTCGCCGCCGCCCGCCGCCTCGTCCCCGCCG
>VXBB01007324.1:144914-160830 GCA_013399915.1 Illadopsis cleaveri | reverse complement strand
CAGGGCGGGTCCCCCTGCCGGGCGTAAGGCGCGAGGCGCGGCGCGCGGTAATGCCGCGGGCGGGAGCGGCCCGGAGCGCTGTGGGCAGCGCGGTGACCCCGCCGGGGTGCGCAGAATCAGAGAATGGGAAAAGCTGGGAGGCACCACAGCGGGTCATCTGGGCCAAAATCCCTGCTCAGACAGGGACAGCCTGGAGCGAGTGGCTCAGGATTGTTTCCAGATAGTTCCTGAATAACAGGAAGACTCCACGATCTCTCTGGGCAACCTGTTCTCTACACCACTTGCTCAGTTCACCCCCGCGCCCAGTGTGGCGAGAAACAGAAAAGGAAAAGCAAGGAAACTCATTGGTCAAGGTACAGAATAGATCAGTACAGGAAAAAATGAACAAGTGCTCGGGCAGTCACTGCCTACTCCCCAGGGGTATGCCAGTTCCCAAGAAAACGACGTTAAACAGCATGGAGTACTGCTGTCCTTGGTTTAGTGGTGTCACCTGCCCCTCAGTCTGTTCACTGGAACAGCCGAGTAAGAAACAGAGAAGGCCTCGGTGTGGATGCTGTTCAGCAATGAGAACCCATCCAGCCACTATGGAGAACGTTTTTAGTCAGAACCTCTATTGCAGATAACAAAATGTCTTAGAGAGGGAGGATGATGGAGTCTTCCAGCTGAAGAAGTGTGGTGTCGTCAGTGTCATGTAATGCTCATATATATATTCAGTAGTAAAAAACCACAACCCCCTCTGTCTTGGCCTGGAAATACGCAGGGGTCTGGGATAGCTGGCCTTAAGCTTTTGAGAAGACTTTGCAAGAATACCATAAAAATTATATAAACCATGAATGATTTCCTCCTTCCAAATAATTGCTTGGGGAAAGGAGATATTTGGTAGAAATTTAATTTTTGTTCTGGGAAACTCTTTCGGAGAGGAGAGGAGAGGAGAGTCAGTTGTGGAGAAACTGTAAAAGGCAGTATCAGATTTCTGGGAGAGGAGCAAAAATGGTCTAAATCTAAGTAAAGAGACAGATGGATTGATGGGAGTAAAAGAATTTTTAAATTTGCCGTGCCTTGCTGGGGCACAGGGTGGAGGTAAAGATTCAGATCTGGGTCCATTGAAGCGAAGGGTTCCTATGATACAGCCTTTATACAATACAAAACAGATCTGTACTTCATAAAGTTTTAGCTTCTGTGATGTATCCATAATTTTGCATTCCTGTAGTACTTGATGCTCACCTGTTGGTATTTGTCAGCTAACTCAGCCCTTACCTAGGGTAGAATTTCTTACCCATTTTATATTGCTTTTAAAGCAATATTTTGTGGTGTTGGCTCTTTCTCACTATACGTTTAAATCAGTGCAGATGGCAGTGAGTGTATACAGAAAGTTTGCAGGAAGAATCCCTACTGGGATTGACATTTACGGAGGAGGCTGCTTGTGATCTCCGAGAACATTAAGTGCACCCTGGACTGGTCTGTTAAAAACCTATTCAGTGGGCACCCAGGAATGAGCTGCCCAGCACATAGGAGGAATGCTAGGATACCGAGCTCTAGGGCTTCTGTTCAGAAGTGCAAGTAGGTGTTACTTGATTGCAACAGGTAATCTCGAGTGGTAACAAATCAATACAGAATCATAAAGTGATTTAGATTGGAGGGAGCCTCTAGAGTTCACTCAGTTCAAAGCGGGGCCAACCTTTCAGTTACAGTAAGTTTCTCAGAGAAACCCTCTCAGACTCTCCCGAGGTGTTGGGCTTTTGCAATAGCTCCTCCCAAATGGTCTCATCATGCCTTTGTCGTCGGCTCGCTATGAGGGATTCCACCGCTGAGCAGTGCTCTCAGAAAAGGGAACATAACTGAAACATTGTTGCTAATTTAATTATTCTATAATGCTTCTGCCACACTAGAATCAAGATTGCATTGGTCTATTTATTAATTGCATTTCACTGAGTGTCTTCACAGACACAGGACTCCCTAGTTAATCTTAACTTTTACATGATGTTTTCGTTGCTGAGTAATTTGCAAACCACTTAATCTTCACAGCAAAAATTGTCATTTTCAGGCTGCTTTGTTGCAAATGCAGTTTTCCATTGTGTTCATAGTAGGACAAAATATTTCCAAAAGCATCCTGAGATGCTGTAGCAAAAGTGCATTTATTTTGTAACAACCTTGCAGTTTCTTCTTCAACTTTTCAGTTCCCCTGACAGACCCACATGCTACTAAGGCTCATAATTAAAAAATAATCATTGATGTACACCTGCGAGTCATTTTTAAACATAGGATTTTCACCCAATCTCTTGAGAGTCGGTAGTGTTTACTGCCAAAGTTCATTCATTTGGACAACAGCCAGGATATCTTTGCTTTTACACTCTTTGATGGGACAGTGTAGGTAAAAAATCTTTAGAGGTTAACTTTCCTAGTACTGGAGATGGAAAACTCAGTTTTATTCAGTCTGAAATCTAGTTGTCCAGACACAACAGGAGCTTCCTTATCTTCAGTCTCTGATTGTCCTTTGGTTCTTTCTGCTTCTTTCTCCTGTATTACAGAAAGATGTAGAAATCTTCCACTGTTCAGTTGGGAAGAAACATGGACTGATTCAGCTTCCTGCAAGTGAAAAGCCAGTGCCTCACACAAGACAACAGAATTAATAATTGATACCTCAATGCTACATACACTATTGCAGTGTGGCATTTTGATCCAAATTTAGAAAAATCTGAATGTAACTATGCAACTGCCTGTCACTGGTAGTACTTTGTGCAGGGGACAACATCCAGGAAGACATTACTTTTTAATTTTTGTTTTGTTTTGCTTTGTCCAATATTTAAAGATAAATGGTCATAATGCTGCGAAAAGGGAGTGAGCATCACATAAATCCTGCTCGTCACTCCAGCTGTATACATATCTGGGTAGAATGGTTTACATAACTCCTTTGTGGATGGATATAATCACTTGTATTTCATAATGTATTTTATATTTAATACTACTTAAAGCTCACTCTACCAAAACTTTTAAATGTGTGTTTGTATATACTGCTGAATTAGGTTTTCAGTGAACAAGTTGCAAGCTCCCACACAAAAGCGTAGGATATTCTGCTTTTAGAAGATAAAACCTGTTGTGCAAGACATTGAAGATTAAATTCTCATACTTGCATGATTGATGCCTGTGCGTTATCCATAGAATCACAGAATGGTTTTGTTGAAATGGGCCTTAAGTATCACATAATTCCAAGCCCCCCACCACGGCCAGTGACCTTGTTACACACATCCAGTGTCTCCTTTTGTTGCAGCTGAGGAGAGTATTTAAAGTCTGATCCAGCTCTTACAGAAATGAATGAGAAATAGATCATGCCATGAGAAACATCATGCCATTCCAGTGCATACCAATCATAAGCATTTTCAACAAAAATGCACTGATACTAATAGCATGTTGTAACTGGGATGATTTGTGTCCTGCAATTCCTGCTGTGACCTAAGAAACATTTTCATGATGAGGCTGACTCTTCCAAGATAGCTTCTGAAACTGATGGATTGTTGTCCTATCCCTAGAGTACATATCTGCATTGGGTGCTCAGTAAAGAAGATTCAAGATTTCTTTTAAAGAACTTTCAATACTCACTAACATGATTTTTGTGTTATGAAATCTATATTCCTGGGCATGTGAAAGTCTCAGTTCAAATACTCCTGCATTTTGAGGAATTTTGGAAAATGGAAGTTGCCTGATAGAAGGTACTCTTTTCTCTCAAGCAAAAATATTTCTCTGCTGTGGGGATCACACAGGAAAGTGAATCTGTTGGAATTGGAGCCTTATTACCAGGGCAGGAACAAGTGCATATTTTTCCTGATACCCTAGAAGTGGAAAAATAGATCATAGCAGAAAATAAATAGTATAAGCTGTCACTTTGTAGTTTGAACTCTGCTACCCCACAGCACAAGTTCCAGGAAGAGAACACAATGATGGAAGCTAATGAGGAAGAGCTCAGAAACCTTGATGCCATCTTTAGTCTGCAGTTCTGCTTATGCTGTGTGCACAGGTGTCACTGAAGTACACATACCAAAGTAGATTTTGGTGGCACGTGTTCAGCTGCCTCAGGAGCACTAAATGCCTTGGGAAAACTTGTGTGTGCTGGAATTACATTGCTGTCCAACCTGGCACAGGCATATCTGGTCATTTCACAATCCTTATTTCCAGATTACAATTGGAGAAGACTTGAAAATGTAATTCCTATTAGTAGAAACTCTCACATTGGTTGTGTCAGCAGAATGTTTGGACTAAATAGGTGGGTGTTCCTGAGCTCAAATTGAGTTTGTGCAATAAATCCTCTTGGAATTACCTGGTAAGTGATATTTGGAAAAGTAAATCACAATGTTTTCAGGTCAATTACTTCATTTTGCACAATCACCTGCTGTGACCTTAGGTTAGGAAAGTATTATGAATTAAAGCTAACCATCCATTGTCTGATACCTGTTCCCTTATATGCTCTTAGTACACAACAAATGAGATAATGTGCCTTAATTTAGCCCATGGTGGAAGAATTTCCAGTGTAATTGCATTAACTTTGTATTTCCTGAATAATAAAATATACACGTGGACAGGTGGTGTGTGTGTGTAAGATGCTATGACTTGTGCTTACTTATAAATCTCTGGACAACAGTGTGTACCAGATGTAACTGTGCCACTTGAAGGTTTTGCCAGTTTGTACCTCCATGCTTCCCCTCCGATGCTGCCGTTACTGCTGCCGTAGCTCAGCTGGTAGAAAGGTTTGTTTAGGAGCACTTTCATTTGCTTCAGGCAAAGCGAGCAGGTTGGTTTAAACTCTCTTTGTTGACTAATCCATCTGACTTGTTGGAAGCACACGAGGGAGTGCTCACTTAATTCCTTCTGCCAACAGAGCTGTGGGGGTGGAAACTCTCAGCAGAGGAGTGGTAAGGAACAACTGGAAGAATGATAATGCCACCGAGCAGCCGGCACACTGTCTGCGAGCTGAGTGCCAGCGCATGACTTACTCCTGTCTGCTCCACGGGGCGTTATCCATAGAATCACAGGTAAGAGCTGTTCCAAACAGGTCTGTGCCTTTCCTGTTACACATTCCTGGCTTAAATCTATTTCATAAAAAGTACTGTTATACCGCTCCACTAACACAAAACAATTTGAAGGCATACAGAGGTGTTAAAGCCGCCTTATTCAGCAAATTATGTCAGAAGACCTAATGGATGAATATCAACAATTAGTCTTGCAAAATTAAATGTATCATTTCCTTATCCTGCCAAGGATGCCAGATGCACAGGCAGCACCTGGATGCAGGGTGGCAGTGCTGCCCCTCGGCCAAGGGACAGTCTGTTCTGGGGCTGTGTCACACTGATTTTACACTACTGATGGAAGTTCACATCCAGTGAGGGGGCTCCAGACTTCAGTTTGTAGGGTCCAGTTGCCCACACACCTCTGAGAGGAGTTTTGTTTGCCTGGCTGTGAAGATCTGTCCTTGCCACTCTCTTTCCCGGTGTGCCCTTCCTGCTGCAGAGCCTTCTCCTGTAGCTGCATCTTCAGCTTGCCCGAAAGGCCCATGGGATAAATAGTGGTTTCCCTTCTCCCATGGATCCCCCACACTGTCCTTTCCTAATCTCTTTAGATTCCATTTTCTTGTATTTTCAGGTTGGAGTTCCTAAACATCCTTATAAGGAGATAGTGGTTTATCTACCACTGTTGTTGTTATGACTACTAACTATCTCTTCTTTCAAAAAATTCTGCTTAGTCTGATCTTAATGTTGTAGCTTCACATAACTGGTTTTTGTTGTTTCATTTTTTCCAATTTTTTTTTTTATTCTACACAAGGACAACCTGCTATTTGTTTCAGTCAGTCACCTGCAGCCTAAATGAATTTTTTTTCCAGTGAAGTGCTTGAGCATGTGTTTACCTCTAGATAGGTGTTGTTTTCATGTGCTTCCATGAAAAAAAGAACACAAGATTTGCTAAAAAAATATATATTTTTCTGAAGTAGAACTGAAAGACCTGATATGAAGTGTGCTACAGGAGGTTGAAAGCTGCTCACTCATTGTGGCCAACAGCTCAGATGATGAAGGGTTGATTTTTTTTTTATTCCTATGGCTACAGCTAGTTTAGCCTAGTTTAGACTAGTTTAGATTAGTTCAGTCTTCACAAATGCTAGGCATTTCTGCTTAGCTTCAACCTCTTTTAAAGTAATTTAGCATGTTTATATCTAAGATTTGTTATTCTTTCTCATTCACAGGTTTCTGAGCCTTTTGTCTATCTGGGTTAGGTGTCTCTTCTGGACAGTGGTCAGTTCTGAAAACATCTGATTTTCAACCTTTGCCTGACTGGAACAATAGTACCTTTTTGTTCTTTCATGTCTTTTGTTTCTTTGATGGGCCTCCAAAGTAGTCCTGTATTTTGCAGCTTCGATGGACATGCTTTATCAGGCAGTGAATGAGCTGTTAAAGATCCTCTCTAATCAGGAAGGGAGTGAAGTCCTTCTGGGTACTTAAACAACTGCATTTTCTCTGTGACTTTGATCAGTGCCTCTTCAGTCAGGTTACAGCCTCCTCCTAACACTCTGATTGCTGACTTTGGGTAATCCAATGTATCCCTCTCTTTTTATCCAACTATCCAATTCTTGTTTTTCTGGATAATCTTACACATTCTTCCTACTTCTAAATCTGTTAGTGGGCCAATGGTACTCTCCATCTTAAGTTACCAAAGTTCACAGAAGGCAATATCTCCATTCAGCCTGCCTCATATTAATTACTGAGCAGTTATTAACAGTTACCATGGGCTGCAGAATCTTAGCTGGGTGGATTTAGTCCACACAGTGTCAAACAGGAGTGAATTTGAAAATTCTGCTTATTAAAATGTCCTTGTAGGACAATGTTTGTGGATTCCTTTCTTGGGAGGAGATAAAGAAACTACACAAGCCAATTAATTGTTGGCACACTTTGCTAATCCTGTAATTCTATACAACAGCCATAATTACAACTGTATTTGCTGGAGGGAATTAAAATGATTTCTTAAAATATTGTATATTACTTTACTCAGAAAATCAAATTTAAATCAAAATCACGAAAACTGAGTGAAATCTGCCAGCAAAAATGCTAATGCCAGGTCAGTAAGGAACAGGGCTACCACTCTCAATGTTATTACAGATGGACACATTATAGATCTTGCAATTTCTGCTGTAGCCAATGCCAGAAACAGTCGTGCAAATATTTTCTCCTGGCAGTCTGGCAGGCAATGCACATGCATGGCTGCAATGCCACTGCAGCATAACACAGGCAGGGGCCAAAGGGAAGAGGAAAGCAAAGAGAATCAACTTTGATGCAGGTTCCAGGGGAAGGAGGGGATGCCTTGCGTGATGCCACCCTGCTTTGCTTTCACTAACTTTTCCTGAGGGTCACCACCTGCAGTGTCTCTGAGCTGGCCCTGAGCCCAGACAGCCAAACCCTCAGGGACATGGGAGTGGGCTCAAGATCCTGACACTCCATTTTTTGTCCTTAGAAAAATCCCCTGCCAACTTCACCTGCCATTCCCTGAGCTTATGCNTTTTTTAATTTCTTTTTTTTTTCCCAAAGCAAGCAGGTGCAAGCAAGGGAAGGATTCCACAGCAACACTGACGGACTTTGCACTGCCCTCACGCCATCCTTGTCCCTGATGTACATTTTCCTAAAGCCAAATCATCAAAGCTCTCAGCCATCCCAAAACATTTCTCTCCACACACAAGGGGTTCCCACATTCAGTGTTGATGACCTTACACCTAATGCATTCCCCTATCTGAATCAGAATCTTCATAGAAATACCCATTGATATCTTGGACACACCTTTAAGACCTGGGAAAATGCTGCTGAAATATTGGTGGCTGTTCACTATGGCATGGACCTAGAGTGTGTCTCAGAAGCGTCAGCACCTCGGGTGCCACCCTGAGGTGTTCTTGCTCAGCCTCCTTTTTTTTCCTCCTCTTCCTCATCTTTGTGTATGGACAAGCAGCTGTCCTAATCTACTACATTTTAACAGCTTTATGTCCTGTGGGGAACACTGTTGCTAAATCAGCGTTTTAAAAGGCATCTTTTGTTTTCACTAGGAACTCCTCCCCTCCCACATCCCCCCATTTTTATAGTATTGCTGAAGTGTGAACTCCGATGCTTTGTGAAAACCTGGTTTAGTTGAGAAAACTTCAGGCTTACCTCAGTATAACTACTAGGCTTTTCTGGAAGGTGTGAGTAAACTGGAAAATATTTAATTGTTTTTCTATGCCAGAGGATGGCTTAAGGTATAGTACTACTGAGATTAAATCAAAATGACTACTTCAAGAAAAGTCTTGCAGACACATCTGTGAGTGTGGATTTTCAAAATTACAGTTAGCACCTTTGTAATAATTTGATTTAATCTAGGGAGGCTACATTTTCAAAACCAGGAGCTGATGGTAATGCACTTAGCACAGGTCACCCAACCACATCAACACCATCAACAGTTCCATTGTGTTTTCAACAACCACGTGACATAAAGGTATCAGCTCTTGAACCAGAAGTCTCTGGAAGACAGAACTGGTTCTCAGAGAAATTATTTTGGAAGAATTTACATCTCTGCTGCAATTTCCTTGAATGCACAAACCCACAGTCAGTTTGGTCTACATTTTGGGAGCAATTCTGGGTTTTGTGCTGTTACCCTAAAAGCAACTCATGAGGCCAGCAGTGTTTAATCATTCCTGGCCAGGAGACTCCTGTGTTGGCAGAACTGTTGTGCTCTATTCTCATATTTCTTACACCTCTTGGTTAGGGCACAGCTACATGCTATTTCTGCTGGGGATTCTTGGCACCAGGGAAATTCATGTGGTATAGGAAGATTGTAGCAACTCTCCACAACAGTGGCAGTTTTTAAAGCATGCTTAAGGGTTATATTAGTGGGTTTTTTGCACTGGCTTATGAATACTGATCAAAATTTGGGATCTCAATGTTATCAGGGTGCACAATCATTAGGGGACTTCTCTCTAGAGCAGTGGTCTCAAAATACTTTGGTAGTGTACCCCTACCACTAAAAAAACTTTCAGCATGTATTCCCAATATATTTGTATCTTTTATTTATAAATTATATATATATAATAACATCATGATATATCATGTACATTAGAAAACATAGACAGCATGAAAACTAAAGAAGGATGAACGAAAAATAAAATTCATTAATTTATTTATTAATGGTACAGAATGTATTTTCTTGGTGCACCCCAGTGGATTATCTTTCATACTCCTTGAGTCCACACATCTTGTTTTCAAAACCAGACATCTAGAAGATGGGCTAAAACTCAAGATGATAAAACATGACAAAAATGAAGAAAAAATAAAATTTACCCCTTGGCCTAAAGTACCTCCTTAATGCAGGTGGTTAAAAACTTTTAAAGCCTGGTCCAAGACTATGGAATTAATTCCCTCAGGAGTTAAGACAATCACAAGCATCATCATCCAAATGTAAACAAGGTTCTTTAACCTGCCTTTATGACATAAATACATTGCAACATATACATTAAAGAGAAGCACCCAAATTATCAAAGCAAATCCTCCTACAAACGTCTCCCCTGGGGCAGAGGAAAAGAGAACAAAGGAGGTGTTGCTTAATGCACTACTGGAAAGCAATTGGGTGTTGCTGCAATGGGGTGAGAACGTGAGCAGACTAGCGTGTGAATGAAATGTTAGTGTTACGAATCTGTTACTGTTTCTACTCAATTCAAAAATGACACCAGTGTGAATTTAATGTTCATTTCAGGTCAACAGGCACCATATATTCATTTTTTAATTGGGATTGTTTTGGCATCATATATTCATGTTTTAATTGGGATCCAATTTTTTTTGATTTTTCTATTGTTTTTTTCCTTCCACAGTGGCATCCTGACTGTAGAACCATGAGTAAATTACTATAAATCATTGACTCTAGCTGTGTCTGGCTGTAAAATAACCTAATTTCTTGAATGTACTTCAAGAAGCTTTCGTGGGTAATATTTCAGTACAGCTGGATTTCTTTGTTGGCACAGCTCTAAATATAGATCAACCTTTAAATTGCTTGCTTCCAAAATTGGTTCAAAAAAGTATTCTGAGCTGTAAATTGAGTTAATACACAGGACAGTGAATCCCAGCCTTCCTGGAAGTACAGTACTGTCTTACCTAAGGGTGACATTTATTTCATCTTTGCTGTCTGGCTAACTACCCTTGTTGCATGAGGTGGGATGAAGCTGGAATCAAGAGTTTCTCTGCTCCTGTGGCCTTTGCACAAGGGAAAGTACTAGGAAACACAGGTTGCATGCTCCCACAAGTCATGTACACAAGTCATTCAGCCAGGATCTGTTTTCCAGATGCATGTAGGAATGGGAAGAGACTAAATTCATGCTTCATCCAATGCCTTCCTGATTATGACAAGAAAGTAGGCTAGGTTTTTGAAGTGATTAGGGCTGGCTAGAAACTTCTGTTCTACGTTGGAAACTGTACTTTCTGGGAAAAAAAGATTGAATTTTATAGGCAATTTTTTTACTTTGTCATGATATCTCTATCATGAGCGAAAAGACATACTGCAGCACAGGGTTTTCCCTCTGGCTGCTATGGCTGGTCTGCTGTGAAAGATATAGTTTGACAAGCTTGTTCTGCCAGTGGGAAAGAATGGGACAACTTTACTTGAAACAACAAGCTCTTTCTAACTGTGGAGCTAGACTGCAATGGAAAAAGGAAGTTTAATGCTGAGATGACTGGAAGCAAAGATTTTTAGCCTTGTTGCAATGTGATTTTCTACCCTGATGTTTCCTTGTCAAAAGCTTTGGAATTTGTGTTCTGTGCTTCTCCAGGAGGTATCTTGAAAAAGAACTTGTAAGAAATTGAATACAGCTATGGATATATTTGAGTACAGAAGAATAACAATTGGTGAAAAACACAAACAACTAGTTTTACTAGTATAACAATAAATAAAACTGCAGCAGAGTTTATATCTGTTAATAGATTCAAAGAATCACAGAATGGTTTGTGCTGGAAGGACCTCAAAGGTTTTCCAGTTCCAACCCCCCTGCCATGGTCAGGTACATCTTCCACTGGACCAGTGGAAGGCCCATCCAGCTTGGGCTCGAACACTTCTGGAGACAGGGAGTTCACAACTTCTCTGGGCAGCCCTTTCAACTGTCTCACAGAGCTCATCATACAGTGTATAATAGTATCCAACCTAGACCTCTTTCAGTTTAAAAATGTTGCCTCTAGTCCTGTCACTCATAGATGCTGCTAAAAAGTATCTCACCAACTTTTTTTTGTGAGCCAATTCTAAGTATGGAGAGGCCATGTCAAGGTCTCCCCAGAGCCTTCTCTTTTCCCGACTGAACAGCACCAGCTCTTTCAGCCTGTCTGCACAGGAGAGGTGCCCCAGCCCTCTGATCATCTTCGTGGCCTCCTCTAAACCCACTTTAACAGATTTTTGTCTTGGCTTTTGCTGAAGTCTTATCCTTGGTGATTACGAAGTGCTTTTTTCATGAAAGAAATGCAGGAATATCAACCATTTTTGGGTTCATAAAACAGGATGAAAAGGAATCATGACACTTCCCAGTTTTCTGAAGGAATGGAAATCTGAATTTAGTTTTATGTTGAACAAGATCTTCCTCGACAAGTTTTGCATAAACCTATCCCTTAACTTTTCTCAGGTATTAAATGCTTCTGATGCTGATCTGAGCGTGAAACAGGGCATTTTAATAACATTTCCATAACATGGTGTGTAATAGCTCAGGAACTATACTAGCAACTTGCCTCTTGTCCACTTTTTTATAAATAATGCATGTTTTGTATCAAAGCCAATATTTTAAATGTACAACAGACATAGAAGGCACAAACAAATGTTCATGTGGGAAAACAAAAATGCAGGATTAACTCTGTTGGTATGAATTATTTGAATCTTGAATATATTAAACCTCATTTGTGAGCAACTGTTAACTTTGCAAGAAAAAGGTTAAAGCAAAAAAGAAGCTGTGGTATAATAGCAAGTAGGCTGAAAGATTTGTGACTAGAAAAAGTATGACTTTCTAGCATTTCTAGAAGCCTGCCTGAAGAAATCAGTGAATATTATTGAGAGTTACCATATTGCTCAAAGGGCTGTTACAGATACATGTCTTCTTTTTTTTTTTTTTCTCTGAAATTCTTGGCCAAAACATCACCACTAGCCTTATTTGGTTATATTTCTCAATTTACAGATTTACTTGTGAATTTTTCTACTCTTTCAAGTGAATTAGTTAGTTGATGTTTGTACAATGTTTTCAAGACAGAACTACCTTCAATGAGCTATGGTAACCCATGACTGCTACTTAAAATCAATTCAAAATTCTATTTTTCATAACTAATCTGCAAATTAGCCTCAGTAATAGTAGGATTTTACACAGTGCAAATGTTGCCTCAGGCTTCTGGAAGAGTTATTGCTGAATGTTCCTGCAAATCTAATATCAATTTGGCCTTTACCCTCATCTTAAAAAAAAGTCGTATTGTCAGGTTGTACAGGCAATAAAAACTATACAAAGTTTCCTACTCTTGTTCCTTCATCTATCAGCAAAGGTGGTTTTGCACTTAATACCAGGAGGCTTTTGGCTGATGTGTGCAACCCAACAGACACAGATGGAGACTGAGGACCTTGAACTGCAGCTAAGCACAGCTGTTGTTGGAGCTGGAAGCACAGGCACAGAACATTCCAGTATTACATGGCCTGGAGAGCGTGTCAAACCAGGTAATGCTCATGGGGTGAAGAGGACTGCAGATCCCTTAGGTGGTCCCTGCTCCTCTTCCCCTCCAAATACACATATCCTTGGGCATTGCTGTTGACGATAATAAATAGATCTTACTGTTGATCTACTGTTCAGGAAGAACAAAATTGCAAATTTGAGTGTCCTGTTTCAATTATACATTCAATGGCATGAAGTATGGGTTGATATTCATGTTACTGAAAACAGGCAAAGACTTAAAAAGGCGTTATCTCAGCTGCACTTTGATCCCACTGAACATGAAGCGCCTTCATCACTCAGCACGTGGACTCACAAAGTTACTGTGATGTTATCACTCAATGTCCCAGTCTGTATCACTGGATACAGCATGTGTGCTGCTGTTTACATGGTTTACAGCAAGTTTTCAGCTCCATGTCTTTAAAATTGGCTAATGTTTTACTGTAGTACCCTCATCTGACTTGCCAACCCTCCAGGCAGCAGCAGCAGCCTGCTCCTGAGCTGGAAAGGTGTTCCTAGTAGCCTCCTCCAATATTAGATGATGGAATTACATGGTTTGCCTGGAAGTTCTGAAGATTCTGTTAACTCTGTCAAATTTTTGGGACAGTGGAACTGCATTTCTCTGAGTTTATGACCCTACACCAAAGCTGGGAATTAGCATGGACAAAAATCTCACAACTGCATCTGATGTCTTCAATCTGTCACATCACCAGTAACGTGTGATTTGCCTTCAGAGGTCAGATATCATTGCTGACACATCCTCATCCTGTTCTGGATGTCAGATTTAAATCCTTACGAGATACCAGGATAGTTACATGCAGGTACAGGTCTATTTCCTGTCTGGATCCATGCAGGGAGAATAGAGGTGTGATGAGCTTGCAGAGTGTGTCAGCAAACACTGGTGGACTTGGAACCTTCAGCCCTGGGAACAGCAACAGTAGATGAGATCTCTCACAACAACTAATATGCTTTAGCTGCTGTAATGTCCTCCCTTTTTTTTTTTTTTTTTTAATTTTATTTTCTGCTGTGGGCTCTTACAAAATATCTTCAGCAAAGCTGGCAAATAATGTTTTTTATATGTGGCTTCCAGCATCTGGTCTCCCCTGGGGATGTGTGGCCCGTGGGATCACAAGCAGAATGCCACATCTCTCACAAAGAGTTTTGGCCATTGAATCAACCCCTTTCAGATGATACCACAGACTAGAAAAATCTCTCTATGAAATTATCCCTCAACATGCTTGTCCTAGAGTTTCCAGCAGATAGCATGGTGGCCTTGGGTAGGCAGAGTAGCTGGTTATAGACAGTGTGTCTTACTGCTGTAATTTCTTGTCTTCAGTCTTCTTGTTTCACATTCTGGCATCTGTGACACTCCTTAGCATTGACTGGTTCCTGTTTTTCATCTTGCTCACACCTTTGGCTGCTGAATGGAGCTGGAGAAAGTCCAGGCTTCACCCTGGTGGCTAATTCTTCAAATCAAATCCATCTTTGTGGGTTTGGTTTTGGCTTTTATTTTTGGTTAATGAAGATAGTGATACTTACATTGCTAACAATGATGTTTGTTATCTTCACAAAATTGTGTTTGCTTTTCTTCCACTCTTTTCCAAGGTCTTTTTTTAGTTTTCAGTCTTCTGTTATGCACATGCATTTTTCTGCATTTTTAATGGTTAATCTTTCTTTACTATCTGATCTCTTGTTCTGTTTATAACCTATGTCAAAGAATTTGCTCTTTATATTTTAGTGGATTGTCCTGGTCCCATATCCAGCAAAATTCTAATAAAGTCTTCAGCAGGCAGAATCAGTGTAACAGTCTCAGTCTGTCCCCAGTAAGGGATCCTGGCTAAAAGATCTTTGTCAGGAAACAATTTCTGTGTCCCTGCTGCTCCAATGTCTGCTCCCCAGACACCTTCTCAGTTTTGTGGCCATCTCAGTTCAAATGCAAAGATGAACCTGGCCATGTGTCCTGTGACAGGTTTTCTTTACCATTTACAATTTTCCTATTTTCAGAATCTTGCCCTTGAAAAAAGCCAACTATTTTTTCACGTGTATCTGAATCTTTTCTGCCCTGTCTTTATCTTCTTCACCCAGTGGGAAGGTGAGTTCTTCCCTTTTCCAAGAATCTGTCATAGGCTGAACAATCATTGGGTAATCTTCCTTTCTTCCTTCCTTCCTCTTTAGAAGCTTCACAGTTTTCAGTCTTTCTTCCATGCCATTTCCTCTCAGAAATCCCCCTGAGCCAGACTTTCTTTCAAAATATTTTGCTGAAGAAGTGATTGCTTTTTCTTTAGAGCACTTCCTTGAATAAATTTCTCATTTATTCATATCCTTCTCAATCTTTCAGCTGTTTCCATCTGTCATGGGCTGCCTACGTCCACCTTTCCCTTAGCTAGATAATATCTTTTATTCATATATCCCATCTTACATTTCTAACTAGTCCATCTCCATGACATGCACTGATGAAGCTTTCTCTGTGTGGTTATGTTCCCTCTCTTTTCCTTTCTTCACAGACATTCCTTTGTGATATAATTCACTGATATAACTCACTCCTCTGATATAACTCACTCCAGATTTTCTTAAGGCTATTTTATAGGCTGTTGGCACTGGAGTCTTATTTTCTATCATTCACATGAGCTATTCTACATATTTTTAGTTATTTTTCACATAACATCTGGCTTCCCTAAAATCTGCATGGTATAACCTGTTTAAATAGTTAGCTGTTGTAGCACTACTATCCACGTATACTTGCACAGTGAACATCCTGCATTTGAAGTAAAATGTCTGCATGATTTGCAAAGGCTTTGACTTTAAACTTGTGAGCTGTTGTTCATTGTCTACCCCTGCCACTATCAGTGTGCTATTTCTGGCAAATACCTTGACTATGACGTTGATTGTATGCTCATCAGCTGTGTCATGTTTCTGGATAGAAGAAATCATAACTTAGAGACAGCAAGTAAATTTTTTCCACATGCCATCACAGACCAGACAGCCTCTCTGCAAACTCTGTGGTCAAAGCAGGGTCAGCTACAGCAGGTACCCCAGGACACCTGGGGTACCCCCAGTGACTGGCCTCCAGCTGGGGCTTGTGCCTCCCATCACAACTCTCTGAGCCCAGGTTGTGGCCAAGGCACAAATCTGCATACATCAGTACAAATACTTTTTCTAGAACATTAGTGTACACAACATTGGATTCTGGTGTTTGCTCTAACATTT
>VXBB01007324.1:99442-144671 GCA_013399915.1 Illadopsis cleaveri | reverse complement strand
TCTGTGATTTGCTAATTTAAACTGCCATTTGTTTATCTCCTTTGTCCTTCAGAATTTGCTTTGGGTCTTTTGCCAGGCAACAGAGCACACATGCCTGCTTTGCAGAGAAAAAAAACATAAATCCAGGTTAAAGTCAAGAGCTTTTTTTTTGTCTTGATTCTCTCCTTCATATTGCTACAGATGATGTGGATCTTCTGAGGCCACTGAACCAAGAAGTAGCTAATTTGTTGTAAATGGCCTAAAAGCGTTGACTCTTCTATGTTTATATGTATGTGTGTATATATAAATACCTTAAAGAAATATAATATATATAATATATATGTTTTATTTCCAAATTCAGTATTGGTAGGTCTGCAGTATATTTGAGGGTATGTCATGTCAAGATCTTCTCCCTACATCTGCATTGTAGGTCTATCCTCTCTGCTGTCTGTCTGCCATCCGAGAGGAGGTGGGCCCTAATGGACTGTCCTGCTCACCTCTCTCACACACTACACACACTAGGGCTTGAGTGGGAGATCACAGAATCATAAAATCACTTGTGTTGGAAGGCACTCTAGGGACCATCTAAGCAGGGTCAGCTACAGCAGGTACCCCAGGACCCCTGGGGTACCCCCAGTGACTGGCCTCCAGCTGGGGCTTGTGCCTCCCATCACAACTCTCTGAGCCCAGGTTGTGGCCAAGGCACAAATCTGCATACATCAGTACAAATACTTTTTCTAGAACATTAGTGTACACAACATTGGATTCTGGTGTTTGCTCTAACATTTTTTCGAGTCACACTTGGTAGGAGCAAAATTTTTATCTATTTGCTATTCATCTCCTTCTTGTAAATTTAGTATTGTTTTTTCTTGTCCTCATGGGCCTGTCTGGCTATGGCAAGTGCTCTGCTCCTGACACCAAGGGATCAGGGTTATTTTGTTGGTACCTAGGGTGTCCTAACTGGCATATGAGACATCCACACGCACTGATGGATAAAGCACAGGGTCTACAGAACAGCCATGCCCTACTGGAGGAGTAAATGGGGTCAGACAGAACTCTGTAGGATGCTCTGAGGGAAATAAATTACTTATTTATGCAACTGAATTGAGTCCCTAATACTAAATCCATGTTTTTCAAACCTTCCCTCTTGCTGAAATGACTACAAGCATTTCTCCCCCAAAATAACTGTTTCCCCACACTCTATGTTATATTAATAGTCTATAGCAGCACATCTGGATTTCCTTTGCAAAGTCTGGAGCATAACTCAGATACCAGAACAACCTGCCTGAAGTTTTTGCAGAAAATAATTTTAGCCTTGTATATACCAGCTGTGGGGAGCTGGGTACTGCTGATTTGAGCCTGTCTGGGCTGCACGAAAGTCTTTATCCTGCTTCTGGCAAAACAATCTTCTTGCCTTGTGGAGCCTCTCCCTAAGCTTCCACTTTTGCTCTAGCTGCATATGCTGTGTATCAATCTGTGATTTGCTAATTTAAACTGCCATTTGTTTATCTCCTTTGTCCTTCAGAATTTGCTTTGGGTCTTTTGCCAGGCAACAGAGCACACATGCCTGCTTTGCAGAGAAAAAAAAAATAAATCCAGGTTAAAGTCAAGAGCTTTTTTTTTGTCTTGATTCTCTCCTTCATATTGCTACAGATGATGTGGATCTTCTGAGGCCACTGAACCAAGAAGTAGCTAATTTGTTGTAAATGGCCTAAAAGCGTTGACTCTTCTATGTTTATATGTATGTGTGTATATATAAATACCTTAAAGANCTCCCTTTCAGTTTGAATCCATTCCCCCGTCTTGTCACTGCATATTCTCGTAAATTGTTGATGGCCAAATCTCAGCCTGACTTAGGACAGGCATGAAAAGCCCCCACTAGTCTGAAAAAACAAAAGCAAAACAGGGAAGTATGGTGGGCTGTGATGGCATTTGGTTCCTCATTTCTCTGTATGGCAGGTATCTGTCCCAGCCTTGCCTGGGAATGAGAGAAGAGATCGTATGGGAAGTTACAGCAGTGTATGAAGTCAAGCGTCTTTGCTGAGGAAATACAGTGTTGATGGGCTAACAAGAATGACTTCAATAAGAATCTATTAACATAAGCCTGAAGCTAAAGCTGGGCTTTCAACATAAATCAGCTGATATAAAAGCTTTTAGCATATTTATGTCAGAGGGCGTCCTGTGGCCAAAAAGGAAAAAAAAAGAAATGTTTGCCTGACAAGCTTCCCCTTCTGTAAATAGAAGAGATCACTACTTGTATAATTAGAACTGAATGCAGGAGGTAATAATAATAAGTCTAAAGGAATAATACATATTTAGCCTAAATCTCTGCTTAGAGAGAGGTTTATGTCACACACTTCACAAAGTTTTCTTACCTGGAGTGAATGGCAACAGATCAATAGGACAGAGGGATTTCTTTACCACCAGTAGACACAGATTCTTGTGTACAAAACAGGTGTTGCCCAGAGTTCCTGTAAATAAAGGGAGAGTTTCATGATCTTTCTCACTGGAAAAACATAAAGCCCTTGAGCCTGATTTTCTCCTGTAATGATAGTAGAGTGAGAGTTATCCAATCCCACTGCCCTATGCCGCAGCCTCCACTGTGACACTGTTTTGAAGACAAATTATGCCTAATTCATTTCTCTCAGTAGCAGCAGTCATTTTGCTGCTCTGAGCTGTTTTAGTGAGTTACAATTTGAGGTCCAGCATATCTAACCTCCTGCTGTGCTGCCCTTCTCCTGCCATGCTGAGTTTCTGAGGGTGAAACTCTAGTCCTCTGCAGTCTTGCAGTTTTTAAGTGGAAAAATGTGAACTGTCCTAGCTGAGATTTTGAGGTAATCTTCCACTACAGTTCCCTTCAGCAAACTGTAGAGTTTTAATACCAAGTAGATGACAAAGTGGTTGTTAACAGGGCTGTAAAAATGATCTATATATTGTAAAGGCAATATGGTACCAGGAATTTCAGACCTTTTCTTATGAAGGCTCTCAATCAATTGTCATCTTAGGGAAAAATATCAATGGCAATGATCAAGGCTGAGCAAAGCCATCCCAGGGGGTCCCTCATGGCAGCTGGCTCTCCAGGCTGGTGCCACCCTGGCCAGCATGGCAGCTGAAGAGGGGAACTCAACCTCTGCAGTGCATTTGGTGAGAAGGAGCCACAAGGCCATATATTACTGCTTTGCTCAGAAGTTGACAGTGGAGCCTGGAACATTTCAATTTCTCTTTATGTATACAGGCCATGAGCGTGAGCCAGAGACAAAATGGTCTTTATAAGGCAACGACTCTGGGGTGTCTGTGGCAGCACTAAGGGGATGATCTGTGCTCTGCCACAGCTCAGCTGTGGCCGGCTGGAGGAACCTGGTGCTCCCCCACACTCATTTTCCCCCTAGGAAAAATGGGGCTGGGTGTGGTGGCTGTAGTGGGAGCCTGTGCACAGGCTCTGGAGCAAGGTGAGGGCGTTTGAGTGGAGGGGCAGCTCAGGGCCCTGCAGATCAATGTCCTGGCAGCCACTGTGCAGAAGGAGTCAAGTCTGGATTGCAGCTGAGGGAGGGTGAGAGAAAAGTGGTTTGCAACCTAAATTCTTGGCAGCAGCAGAAGCTGAATGAAATGCTTTTGGCATTGCTACAGCGAGGGTCTCCCAGCTGCATAGAAGCCAGGATCCCCACTGCATTTGGAGCTAAATTCTTCTTACATCACTGGCTCGCTCTCTTCTGCCCTTAGCTGTGGCCACTGATACAGAGGGACAGTATAGGGCTCTGCTGGAACCCCTTTTTGTCGCTAACCAGTTTCACAATAACCAGAGGCTACAGCCTTTCTCAAAGCTGTTTGGTATTGATCACTCTCCAAGTTTGCTGTCCTTGTTGTGTGGCCATGGTTGCTCTGCATGCATCCGTGCTCCAGAGCTGCCTCCCTCCTCTTACATGTCCTGAGGATTTCTTTCTGACATGCAGAGTCCAGAGCTGCAGACTACCTGGGGTTTTTTTCCAGAAGATAATGCATGCTTTGAAAAGAAATCCACTTTACATCAAAAGAGAGACATTTTTAATTGAACTTCAGGCTGTCCTGGAAGTCTACAAAAGACAGAAGAATATTACAGAGAGGATTTAGTGCACATTTAAGTGAAACAAAGCCCAACAAACTATCCAAGATCTGTAAGCAGTGGGAACCACGTATATGATATTTACATATTATGTTTCATCTCTCTGAGGCAATGTAATATATCTGCAGCTAAATCTGAAGTTTTATGCCTTCCTCATGTTGAGAGACTGAATGCATCATAACGCTATTCTGCCAGGCATGTTTTGGATGATAAAAGCAGCATTTGAAACCTGTGAAGTGCCACAGGACTGCTTGACCTCAGACAACACAGTTACATGGACAAAGATGTTAGAGCTGGTGCTTTGTACAGCCAAGGAAGGACTCTATGTTTGAAACCATCCCCATTGTTCAGCAATAGCTGGGTCAAAATAGATATGGTAGAGATGAAGTGGCTGGATGCATTCAGTGTGTGGTCTTCATGAGTGGTAAACGGTGTGAAAGATCCTTCATAGAATCACAGAATAAACTGAGTTGGAAGGGACCCACAAGGATTACCACGCCCAGCTCCTGGCCCTGCACAGCACCATCCCCTGCACATTACAATGTGTCTCTGAGAATATTGTCCAAATACTTCTTGAACTCTGACAGGCTGGTGCTGTGACTGCTTCCCTGGGATGCCTGTTCCAGGGCCTAGCCAACCTCTGGGTGAAGAATCTTTTTCCAATACCCAACCTAAACACCCCCTGACACAACTTCAGGCCATTCCATTGGGTCCTGTCACTGGGCACCAGAGAGAAGAGAGCAGTGTCTGCCCCCCATTTTGCCCTCACAAGGAAGTTGCAGACTACAATGAGATCTCCCCTCAGTCTCCTCCAGGCTGAACAGACCAAGTGACCTCAGCCCCTCTTCATTCAACTTCCCCTCAAGGCCCTTCACCATCTTCTTGGCCCTCCTTTGGACACTCTGCAGTAGCCTTGCACTTTTATATTGTGGTGCCTAAAACTGCACACAATATTCAAGGTGAGGCCACCCCAGAGCAGAGCAGGACAATCCCCTCTGTTGCCCAGCTGGGCAATGATGTGCCTGATGCACCCCAGGACACAGGTTCCAGAATTCATTGAGGAAAACATAAAAGCCCATTAATACCACTTTCACTGGAGTTTTCTGGCCTTGTCTGAACTCACTGTGTAATATTTATTATTCACATTTCTTACTGTAGATTACATGTTCTTTAATGAGATTCAAGTGTCTGTGCATGGGAGTAAAAGACTCAGATTGGAAACCTAACTGCTCTTCAGGTTAGAAAATTAAACTCCCATCTTGAGAAACAGGTCAGATTCAGAAGTGTTAGATCTGTACAGGTTCCCAAAGGAGTGAAAATTTATCTGTTGTCAGGGGAGTGTGTAAAGATTCTGAAAATGGCTCAAGAAAGTTTAGCTGTTGTGAGAGTGAGTCTGGGGTGTTTCATTACTGGGACTGTTTGATTCTGCATTTACTCAGCCTGGTTTTATTATTAACTTCAGGAGAGTTAATCCTGATCTACTCCCACACAGATAACAGCAGAAGCAAAAATTTTTGCAACTCTTGATACTAACAAAATGCTCCCGAACAGATTGATAGATGTGAATTACTACTGAGGAGCTAAGAGTTGTTGGTATATGTACATGTAGCAATGCTTCCAACCTCATTACATGGAAAAGTAAATATTATTCCCATTTTTCTGGTTAGAAGAGGGACACAGAGATTCAGCAACCTGCCAAAGGTGAAGGTGGCAATTGTTGGAAGAGCTTGAGATAATATCTTATTTCTTGTGACTTCTGAGTTCTCTGCACATAGAGACATCGTGGAGTATGTCAGGACATGGATCTGCTCTGGTTAAGACTGTGGATAACCACCCACTAACTAGCCTAAAGCAGGTCTGCTATGAACTCATGATTGTTTTTCTGTTGAATTACTCAGGACAGTAATGTTAATGCCATCTGGACAAGGACAGATTACACCTGATCAGGGAAAAAAAAAAAAAAAGAGAGAGAAAAAGAAAGAAAAGAAAGCCTTTAGGGACAAAACTGCTCCTTCAAACGTCTTTTGAACATACTTGAACTGGCAGAAGGATTTTGCACCACTTCAACACCTTTTGTCAGATAGCTGTGAGGCATTTCAGCTGGCATCAGGAGCCCTCCCAGAGGAAATAGCACCCCATGGAGTCACTGCTGGGTGTGACAGCCCTGGAAGCTAAGGAGCAATCAAATGCCAAGCCTATCTGATTGTTTTTTTCCATCTGTTTCTCTACCAGCATGCAACAGGAAACTTGCAATCGTTTCAAGGGAAGCAAATTTGTGAGATCCCCTCAATGCCTCTGTGTCCCTGCCATCACCTTCGTTCAGCCTACTGCCTGCTTTGACCAGACTTAATACAAGGATATGTGTCTCGATACAAAACTTTTCCTGCATAACCCAGTATAAATATGTTACCAGGGAGGAGAAAGGAGAGAATTTGAATTTCAATGGGTGTGAGGTCCTCCCTGGTGACTTCTGACGGTTGAATCAAACAGGTGAACTTGGTGGAGAGCACAAAGCTGACAACCATGTGTACCATGAACTAAGATTTTATCTATAAAGGACAGACAAACAAGAAACAAAAATCCTCAAGATAAAGGACTCATTAGTACACTGCAAATGGAACCTGTTGGGGAAGAAATGAGATAATTAATGTAATGAAGAGTGGATTTAAGATCCACATTTTTTTAATCAATATTTGATTTTTGTAATGGTATAATTATGATTTTTTTTCCAAGCTGCTCCACAGATCTTAGGTTTTACCCTGTAATATCCCCATAGATTTTGAGATAGGAAGGTGTTTAAAGAGTCCAACTGTATGTACTTAATTGTAAACCAAACTAGCTAACCTATTTACTCAGGAAAATAAATGTTAAAGAATGTCTTTACTGATAAAAATCACATATTATCAACTGAATGTATGTTCCTTCTCCAAGCATAAAGCATTTTTAATGTAGAACAAAGATACTCAGAGTGTATTTTGAGGAGAAAAAACCTGAAGTTTAAGAGAGATATTTTAGGTTACCTCCTTCACTCAGCACACATGTTCCTATTTTAGTTTCTCCAGGAATAAAATGATACTGGAGACATCAATCCTTCTTTCATTCTTCAACTCCTAAGCAGGATGAAGTGGACAGACTAACCATGGGTATGGTCTGTGGCACTACCACCTAATTACAGTGTGTCAGCAGTAACACATACAGCAGAAGATTTCTGATGTTTGCACATGGCAGAAGGACAATCAGATCAGACCTTAAAATGACACTGCTTTGCTCTTGATCCAGGGCTCTTCAAACTCTCCATGGCTTTAAGGGTGTAGCTTTCCTTCTTGGTAGTTACTATCAGTCTTTAATCTCAGCTCAATATACAACATACAAGGTTCGAAGCTGCTGCTGGTATTTTAGTGGGGAGAGGTATGATGGATGGGAAAAAAGAGAGGAAGAAAGGAAGGAAGTGAGAAATTAGAGGAATGACAGAGGAAGGGTAGGAGGATAATAACTGCTTCACTGTTATTAGATTACAAAGACAAGTGCTTAGACAAGGGAATAATTTTTCTGTTTGTACCACTGTAATTATTTTTCCTATGTGCATGCTTAGGATGGTGCTGATTTAATGTCTGAACCACAATTAAAGCAAATAACTCATGTTCTCACTGACAGGACAGCACAAAATCAATTTAAAGAGAACAAAACTGCAATTTCACAGATATATTATTTCCTAAATTTAAAGTGCCTGAATTTACCATCCAAGCATCAGTAGTTTTAAATAGCTTGAGTTTACTTAGTCAATGCAGTCTATAAAGCTCTTGGGATCAGAAGAAGGCAGAGAAGCCTCTCAAGTACAGTGCCAGGAAGCTTCACAGCCAAAGCAGTGACAGCTGGAGGTGGGAATTGGAGGCTGCTGTCAGTTTTTAAAAGATTGATGTGTTTGCAGAACAGGACATCATGTCAGTGGTAGAAAAGAAGCAATCTTTTATCCCACCGTAAGGAGTCTGATGCAGAAAGCAGCACCTGAACATCAGTTCTGCTCTGCCATAAGCAGAGCAACCCAGCTTCCAGGCTATCACGAGGATCCCTCTGACTAGATTTTCCTAGTCCTACAGATTTCAATTGCTTTCAAAAGATCCCAATTGATTCCAAAATTGCCTCCAAAGATCAGCCATGAACATGTTTCCCAGAGGGTCCTGCCCAGCTGGTTAAAGCTCTTTTCTGACATGAGGTTCAGTTTGTGGACCACACAGATTCTTAAAAACACAGCCTCTAACTCTCATATTTTCAAGGACAGTAACACTGTAAGTTTCAGCTGTGTTCTTCCTGGCACCTGTCCTTGAAGGAGGCTCTGTGGACATGATTCCAAATGGATGAAGGGGCATAACTTTTTCCCAGGTTCTGTATGTTTTCTATGGAGGAAGTAAACAACACACCCAAGTGGACTGAGCTGCTGCTGGGGTGCACACAGCCCTTCTGATATGTTGTCAGAGGAGAGGGGGAAGTGTCTCAACTTGATTACGCTGCAGTGATTGTACAGAGCATCTGAGCAATATGTCACATGGATTGGATTGCTTCCCAGGGCCGAGTGCTTGAAATTGTGATGAAGTGGCATCTATATTCCACCTCTTGTTTTTTTTCTTCCCACAGAACCTTTCATACAGGACTTGCCAAAAAGAGAAGACCGTTTCCTTTCCTGCACTTAAAAGGCATATGGGCTTCTGTGTGAGCAGAAGAAGCTTAGCTAAAACAGTGTTTTCTTATTCACCGTGTCATTCCTGAAATTTGATCTTGCAATGTGTTTGTAAGGACAGTACTGGCTGCTGTTCCATGAAGCATTAATGCATTCCAGTAACTTTAAGGAGAAAGGGTGGGCCTTAAGGTGAAATGCGTCCTGGAGTTAGGGCCAGCACCGAGGAAACCACCAAGGCTATAGAGAGAAAGCAAACAAATTGTGTAAATAAACGGGTGAGGCTTATCAATGCTGAGAAATACCTGAGGGGGGAATATAACAAAGACATAATAATATGACATGAAAGATAGTAATATGTCTAATATTCACGTCATAACATTATGACATATTATGTTGTACTATGACATAAAACACAGTAAAAAGACATAAGAACAAATAACAGAGTCAGACTCTCATGAGTAGTATCCAGTGAAAGGACAACAGGAAAGAGGCACAAACTGAAACACAAAAACCTCTGTTTAAATACAAGAAAGAACTTTCTTTACTGTGAGGAAGATCAAACCCTGACACAGTCTGCTCAGAGGAATTGTGGAGTCTTTCCTTGGAGGTATTCAAACCTCAAAGAGACATTGCCCTAGGAAACCAGTTCTAGGTGACTGCTTTGAGCAAGGGGTTGGAATGGAAGGCCTCTGTAATTCCTTATCTCTGTGAAATCCACTTACAAAGGGGGTGAAATGTGGCAGCCTTAGCAGCACTGTCCCCAGTAACAGCTAAATCATCACACTGAGAGTCTAGAAGCCACAGGTTGAATGCTGAAAGGCATCAATGCACACGGGAAATCCTGCATTAGTGATGTGATATAATGCTTTCATTAAATAGCTTTTGAAGAATTGTAGTAAGCAACAGGTCAAGGATCTCTTCTGTCCCTCTGTTGTGGGATTTGATCACTAGTAAGTAACATAGAAAAATAATTGGTCTGGGTACTGATCAAAGCATCATAAGACAGAAGTGGAAATCCATATTTAGGCCACAGTCCTGGGCTTCAGTGTCTGTACACACAGCTATGATTCCTGCTTAGCCTTTCACGAAATACAAGCAGTGGAAACAACAGAAAATGCTTTTTTGAAAAATGCTGTTATGGAATATTGTGCTTAAAATATTAGGTGTGTATTATCACAGTGACTTCTTGGGAAGAGTTCAGTGGAAATTGTGCAGTGTTTCAATGCCTGCAGTTTGTGAGGCAAAATCATCATTAGTTAAGGAACCTTGAACTTTTGGGGTCACTTTTAATGATGTATTTCAATGAGTGTCTTTTTAATGGAGCATGCAGATATGAATAAAATCTGTGTATCCTCTTTTTTTCACTGTGTGTTTTCAGGCTGAAGATCTTCTTTCTTGTAACTTTTCAGTGAGGTTTAAATTCTTTTCTGTATCTTGTCTTACACTTCCATCATTCCTTAGGTACCAGAGCATGCTATGAAATCTGATCCTGTTGGCTTTAATCTTTGGCTGGCCATTTATGTACTGAATGGACAGGCAGGGCAACTACAAACAATGGCTAGGATCATGATGGGGAGGGAAGAAGAGCAGAGATTTGCAGATTTTCCCTCTTCATTTAAGACTTTTTCTTTTTTAAAAGACTTTTCACATTTAAAACCTTAACTTTTGTGTGGTTTAGTTACTTGACATTGGAAGTAGGAAAGGACCTACCTGCTACTTCTAGATGTTGCATAGCAGTGTTAATAGCAACATACTTGTTTATAATAGAAAACTTTTCTTTGACAGCAAATATCTTTTTGTTGAACCACATGGTGACTGTTGTGAATACATTTACCTCAGTCTTTCCATTAGTCTTTGATGCTAATCTAGCATAATTATCAGATATTAACCATAGTGTTAAAACAGATTACTGAGACAAAGTCCATTAAAGTAATCAATGTTTGATCTTAGACAAAAGAAACTTCAGCTGCCAGCATTTGGAGGTGAGAGGCTGAATTCACTGAACAGAGCAACACTTAAGTTGTATCATTAGCATTTATGGACTATTCCATAGTGTTTGTTTTGTGCTGAAAGTGCCTATTTCTGTTCTGGTATCACTGCTAATTTGGAAGAACTCCAGCATCTGTGTGAGTTCAGAGCCACTGCAGGAGGTGGCACCTGTGGTTAAGGCACTGAACTGGGAGTTGGAAAATCAGAGACAGGTCTCCTACTCTACCTCAGGTTTCCCGTGTAAATTCTCTATGCAGCCCAGTCCAGAAAAGCAATCAGAGGCCTAACATGCAGCCCAGGTGGAATTTGGCCACCTGGATGCAAGTGACAGCAAACCTGCTTTGTCCCACAGTATCTACTCCTCTGGGACACCTGTGTTTCTACCTGTAAAATTTCTCAGGTGCCCTCTTTGCCTAGCCTATGCTGGGCACCTTGTTGCTATTTTATTTCCATTTTTGGTCTCATGAACGGCACATCCCTGCCCTTCAAAAGGGACTATTCTGATAGATGATTGTGCCTGACTCAGACCATTCACAGTCAGCAGCAAGGACAGGCATACACACCAGAATGTATCCTGATGTAGGGCTGCTGGTGGTGCCAGTAGAGCTTTCTTTATATGACATATCCCTTTCTACAATCATTAACCCTCTTCCCACAGGGTAGAAGACTACAAACAGCAGTATGGCAAAAACTTTTTTTACATTACTTGGTCAGAATTAAAGTCTTGCTTGTTTAAACTTCCAGCACCAAGTATCCTCACCAGCTTTGTTTCATGAGTCCTACCATTACACCTCCCAGAGACATCATTTGGATCACTTTTCAACTAGCCTGGACAATTTTCCTGTTGGCAGAGATGATTGAAGCTATTGGATTTTAGGCAGCAATTCTGATATTCGAAGTATCAGTAACCCCATGTCTGTGCAGATAATACATGCAGAGGAGGCCTCTGTTCCTGCAGCAATCTCCTTCAGGGACAGCTGGTTTTTACAGATCCCTCCAAAGTATCCTGGTGACAGTCCTGATGGTACATCTGCACTGCACACTGCTGAAACTTTTTTACCACAGATCCGTGTAATAAGACTTTGAGCAATGTCCCTGTCAGACAATTTCAGCAGTTACAGAGAGATAAAGCCTGGAGGAGAATGTGCTACTTCAAATGCATGCACATATATTCATTTTCTAATTTGCTAAGGTTTAAGATTATGCAGATATACAGCAGTGGTTTAGCCTGGAGTTAAGGCAGCTGTGGAGTGTGTGCAAACATAAAAGGGTGTGTTGTTCTGGCTTCTTGTTTAGAAGTTATTAAGATTTGAGGGTTGTTTTCTTTTTTTTCTGAAATACGTGCAGCAAGAACAATAAAAACTGGCACAATGCTATATAAAGCTGATATTAAAGGGTCATTTTAGAAATTAGTGCGCTCCCCTGGCTGCTCTCACTGAATGCTTGGCCAGACAACTGAGACCCCATGGCTCTCACCCATCATTACTGCAAAGCCTTGGCCATTGGAGCTGAGGAGCCAAAAGATTGCTCTGAACTGCCACGAGTGTAATAGGAAGCAGACACTTTGAAAATGTGACTAATAGTCTTCAAGTGTCTTATCAGTATTTGCTTTGTTATTGACTACAAATGCCCATGCACATTTACACACTGTAGAGTAACACCTGTGTCCTTGCACATGGGAGTTCTCCTAGCTAGCAGATAATCCAGGAACAGACTGGACATTAAACAGCATCATATATAGATGAGTAACCAATTAAATTATCATCCTAAGGACTTACAGTTAGTGACCCAGGTTTCAGGCTTCGTCAATAATTTCAAATTCTGTGGGATATGTAACTTCTGCCCACTGACTGCAGCAGAGCTGGGAGGTTGTGAACTCCACCCACTGGTGACCTACATTTTGACTGTCTAGTCAGCCTCTTCCCAAGAACTACCTACCTCAAGCAGCCACTAGCAAATTACTGAGCCTGTATCCAACACTCCTAACCACACACAAAATGGCTCAGTCCAGGAGAGTCTTGCCAAAATAAGCACGCATTGGAATGGCTGTCAGAAGGCAAAGACAGTTAAATATTTCTCTGGAAGATTTTTTTTTTTTTGCTGAAAGGTAAAAGGTCTTTGTTTCCATGTTGATGTACTTCCAAACTCTGTCATTTTCATGCAGAAATCCTTGTTCTGGGATACACACTGAAAAGCTTGACCTTTGGGTCCCTTTTTTTCCATACACAGAACCAGGTGGAGCAAAGGCATCTTTGAAGGATCACAACCATGGACAAGCACATTCAGCATGCCTGAATTAGAGCAAAACAAAGCCCAGTGCATGCCCTACTTCGGACTTCGGTGTATCCTACTTGCCCCTTGCCTATGCTGGGCTTCACTCCCACCCAAAAGTTTTGTCCACACCTGAGGAGGGATCAGGTTCAGACTGAAGATGGCCAAAGCTGTTTCCTTGGTCCTGTTGCTCCAGCTGTCAGCAGAGGCATGCTGTCATTGCTTATCTGCCTGCTAAACCCTTCACAGCTCCCCATGTGATGTCTTACAAACATTTTGGAATGAACTAACATGCAAATTTGCAAACTACTCATATGAACCTGTGCCTCTGCTTGCAGTAAATCTTTTCAGAGCCATGGCAGGCAACTGGCTGCCCAAAGTCATGAAGTTTGGGGGAGCAGAGTGGGAATGGATTCCAATCAGGGATGCCGGTTATCCTGAGTGACCAGTGGATGGATAGAGGGTGTGAGTATGTGCAGCATCTGCAATTCTGTGTTTTCTGTTCTCTGCCTAAGGGCTGAGTGAAGAATGACCTGGGTTTGCAGTTATTTTCAAGGGTAGGTGGAGTGGGCAAATGGATATCCTGGTACCTGGTGGTCTCTGGTGAATGGATAAAGGGACATACAGTTCTGTGGGGGAGGTAAAATGTACTGGAGGCTGGAAGAGAGGGCCTGTAACCAGGACACTCTGGAGGACAGAGATGTGGAGTTAACCTGTGATTATTTTAGGAGAACAAGAGAGCTGAAGGAACATTTCCATCTAAATCAGGAGAGCGCTGTTCCACTGATGCAAGGAGTCACACTGATGAAGTGAGAAGATTTTTCAGGTCTTTCTTTGCTTGGTTCTTTGTGAGATACCAGCATTCTTGTCCCTGTCTGCTCAGGAGGCAGCAGGGGAGTAGCTAGAGGCATGTGGCTTCCACCCAGGTTCAGCTCTGCCCAAGACAAGGAAATCCTCAAGACGAGATAAGGTAGTTCTGATAGGAAGCCTGTGTGTTTTCAAATTTTTTTTTCTGTCCACAAGATAAACAAAAGAAAGCAAAAAGGAAAGTCTTGAGAAAAAAAATGCCTGGGGTTGAAAAATACCACTAAGAGTCACTATTTTAATTGTTTTGCCATTAAAAATATTGTTTTGCTTCTTTGAAAGAACACCAATTGTTTAATTGACCCCAAAAAGGAAATGGATTTTCTGTTCTTTTATAAAAACCCCATGTGCTGACATTTTCCATCCTGAACTAGAATTAAAGCAGCCACAGTGAGAAAACTCAGTGTATTTTATTCATCAAAGAACTGAGACTATTTTGAGGGAGGGGTTGAGGGAGGCTGTAGTTTCATGTTACATTTTCTTTGTGAGCAGTGCAGCCCTGGGTGTGTTTTGCTTTGAATTTTTTCGGAGATCTTTTAAGCCAGTTAGAAGATGGGCTCACTGATCCAGTTTGCCAGGCACACANATAGATTTCCCCCCAAGGTCTCCCTAATACCTGAGCTAGTCAAAGATCCCTGGGGGGCCTGTGGGGGGAGGTTTATCACACAGTCATTGTTGGCACAACTGCCAGGGCAGCAGGGAACAGTGGATGGTGGGGACAGACAGACAGGCCTGTCAGGCTTTGTCAGAGAATAAAAGATAACATAAAACTATAACATTGTATGTTTTTAGTAAGTGAAATGCAGTCATTTCTAGAATTAACTATGATGTGTGGTTAACAATATTCATTGGTCCTGTGCAAAAGCAGAGGTTGGGAGGAGAGGAGGAATCCAGTCCTGAAGGAAGAGACCCAGGTTTATTATCTGGCTGTATTGATACTCACTGTTTTGGGTTGGGCTACTTGTTTTAGTAAATACTCCCACAAGTTCAGCTCTAGAAAACAGAGCTGTTTGTTCTTTGAGATAACTGCTCATCGTCTTCAGTGTCCCGTGACATTTTGGGAACTTCCTTAAATTTGCCTTAAATCTTTATTTGCCCTCATAGGACAGGCTGGCCTGAAACAATGTTTCTTTATGTAGAGAGACTTCACTTCTATCCAAAATGATCCAAGTCAGGTAGCTGAAATAATTTGTGCTGGTGAATGTTGATACAGTAAAAGTCCACAGATTAATGTTGCATAGCCACTTTTTGAACAGCTAGGAGAACAGGTTTCTTGCATGCATCAGTTAATTAAGAGACAAGTTATAAAGGCAACTGAGCATGAATTACGGTAAGGCTGAATTCCTGTCATCTGAGTCACCCGTACAAGGAGGAATTCAAGGAGTCCTTGTGCAAACTCACACTTAGCCAGAGTCTGGAGGGCTGCCTGGCATGCAACAAGGCAGCTGGGACTGGCCAGGGAGGACAGACAGCCCACCTCTCTACACTGATGTGGCCTCAGAGCTGGAGCACCCAGGGGTGCTTTCGGAGTCCCACTGTGGAAATGACTTATCAATAGGAAACATCAAGATCAAGAACACGAGGAAATGCAAGTCAGTGGTGATCAGCTGAATGTTCTGTGTTAAAATATGTTTGTAAAGAAGATTTAGAGAAACACAAACAAACAAACAAACAGAAAAATCACCATGGTCATATTCTTGCCCTGAGAATTAAAAGAAATTACAAAACATTGTCTATATAGATATATATCCGAGTTCTGATATAAATTTAGTTTGTTATTTAGTTCCATTTTTAAATACAAATTCTTGCAAAAGAAAATTGACTGACCAACATTTGCAGAGAAGACAATTCCTAAATTAATAGTTGCATATTTGTCTTGCATGTTTCCCTTTGAAATCTGAGGCCTGTAAATAACTGAAGAAGTAGATCTACCCTGACAAGAATGTTTGCAGAAAGTGTAACAGCACGAATCTACAGTAGAAATCTGAGGCTCAGGTAGGAGAATACTGAAATGGTGTGTGACCTGTTGGTCAATCAATATATTAATGCTCAGATTTGTAATGCTATCAAAACTATTTCATTAATTGCTGACTTGTAGAAATAATAAATTATTCGAGATTAATTAATTCATAGAGGAAATATGCATAATCATACATTAGGTTTTTTAAAAATTTTAATTCTGATGAGTCTACTTTGCTATGAAAAACAAAGAAAATGGAATTAGTCTAGGGCAAAATAAATAAAAAGGAGAGAGCAACAAATACTAATCAAAATCTGAAACATTTCAAAAATATTTTACTTGTCTAAAGCAGCTGAAACGAATAGGGGAAGACTCATGCAATGCTCCCACTGCATTTTGGACATTTATTGGTATTTTAGAACTAATCAGAAATGACAAAGAAGAGGAATTTAAAAATTTAATCTGAGAAAATTAAGATTAATATACCATTGATAATGAGCTGTAACAGAACACTGTATACACAGATATTAAAGAACTAACATTTGCAGTCTAGTGAATGCTATAGGGAATACGTATGTAAGTATTTGTATTTGTGTGTTTGGACACATATACCTATATATGCACAAGTACTTGTGAAAAAGAGAATATGCACAAGTTGTGGTAGAAAAAGTTTTTAAAAGGCAAAACCCAAAAATGCAAATTAGGCAGAAGAAGACTGTTTTGACAACCAATAACTTCTGTTTATATTTTGCTTGTTGGAGTCAAACTAGTACACCTAGAACTAAAGGAAAGCAGTTGCTGGGGGAAAGGTGTTATCTCAAGTAGAAAACACAAGGCAAACAGGCTGTTCTCAGTCACACAGGTTAACAAAACACATTGCTGCCCTGTTTCTGTAAAATTTTTCCTTTGCCTAATGTCCCAGGTATAGAGAAACCCAGGGCCACTTTCAGAGGTCTGGAAGTCTTGGGGATGGCAGGTGTCTGTGTCCTGGCTCCCAGTATCCCCAGCAGTGCCCCTGTGCCACTCTGGCTGCGCAGATGTGCTGCTCTGCACAGGCCAGCTGTGCACAGCTGACCAGCAGGACCTCTTTCAGATCACAGCTTTGAGTTCAAGTCCTGATGGCTGCACACTGAGATGGAGCAGCTAAAAGGCTGAATCTGCCTTTTCATCTGGCTTTTAAGCTCAGCCTTGGGAAAGGCTGGATGCATCTGCTTCTGGCTTTGCAGCAACTTGCATCCAGTGCTCATAGCACATCCATAGCCAGAGCTGTATCCAACCTAGTTCGTGCTGACCTTCTTCTGTCAGGGGGTTTTTAAACACAGTAGGACAGACATGGCAGCCAGTTTGATGTCTGCAGTTTTAATAAAGCCAGGCACTCACACTGGTGCCTGAGCTGCAGGAGGACAGGCTGTGGTGTCAGACCTCATGTGGTTTTGAAATAGTTTCTTGTGGCATGTGTGATATCACTGCAGAAACCAACTCCCTCAGGCTTCTAAACACCAGTACTGCATGTGATTTCTGTAGGTAATGCATCCTTCCTGTGGTCCCTGAGCCTCTGTGCTACTGCAGTTGCATATTAATCTGAAATTTAAACATAGCTGATGCACAGAGATCCTCCTAACCAGTTAGGTTGTTCCTCATGCTTTTTTCTGTCTTTGGATATCTGTACATTAGTATGTGCTGTCTCTTCTGTTTTGATCCTAATATGTTAACCAGGTGGATGTGGTATCAGGCATATGGTAGGGTTTACCTTTGGCATCTGCTGGCAGAACTCACTTCCTGAGGAAGTGTCAGAGGGGGAGTTGCAATGGACATATTGTCCCTCTCGGACCCTGTGGCCTCTCCTCAGTAGGAGCAATTTTTCTGCTACATCCTTGGCAGAAGGAAAAGCTAAAGCTCAGTAGAGCTGCAGTATTTTCACTCACGGTTTACTTTTTAAAGTAGCAAAAAATGTAAATAGAAGATGATTTAGGAGAATTGACTGTTAGGATTTTTAAAATTTTTATTCATAGCGCTCTGATCATACTGTGGGTGAGGTCAGTGTAGTGTAAGGCATGAAATGCAGCATCTCACATAGCGAGTAGAAAGTGTGCCATTTCTTTACAGCCAACAGACAACAAAACTTGTCATTTTATTACCAGAAACAGGACAGCAGCTATGTTAAAAAGAGCTGTGCCTTCAGGAAAAGCACAAACACCACTTCTTATCCTCAGTGAACATGGAATTTTTTCGCTCCAAACAGCCATCCTGAGTAAGATGTATCCAAAGCCCAGGCTGTCCTAACTTAGTCGCCAAAGACTGAGGAAAAGGGAGTTCCCTTGCCCCACAGGCAGCTGCTCCTATCTCCCCATCTCCTGTTTCCAAGCCACAACACAGCATTCCTCTCTGCCTTCCTGCCTGTGCAGGCAGTGCAGGCGAGGCAGCAGACACCCTCCTGCTCCTTGGACAAGCTGTTTCTTGGAGCGGTGAAGGCAGTGGAAGAGGGCTGGGGCATCACTCCTTAGCTGGTCCATGCCACTGTGTGCACAGCACCAGCAAAACACCATGTGGTTGGGTTTATTTTTCCTTCAGAAAAAGGCCATACAATGAATAAATGAAACAATTAGTGAATAAGTCCAGTATGATTGCTCTGGAGGCTACTTCCCTGGTTACGCCCCACTTCTGAATGCTTGTCCGCTTCATGGAGGTGAGGGATGTGAACCAGTCTGGGAGAAGTCTAGCATGTGTTAGCTTACACTTCCTTCAACTTCAGAAGGCTTTGCTTTTTGCAGTTTCTTAACATTGTGCTTAGGTAAATAGTGTGGTTATAGAACTAGAGGCAGCTTTGGTGTTACAGAGTGACCCTGATGACAAGCAAGACTTCTCATTTATCCGTTTCTCAACATTTTCTGCTGCGAAAGACAACAAAACGTAATTATTAGGAATGCTGGGAGAATCAGTGAGAAAGTCAGAAAGCAGTATTGAGGAATGAGCTGGTTACTGGTCACACCATGAGAGTGAAAGATTTTTTTTCTCCACCTCAAGTCCCTCTGTGCAACAGGAAACTCTGAACAGCAAAGTCATCTTTTTTCATATTGCAGTCTTTATACTTTTAGTATAAAGTAGTAGTTTATTAAAAGGTGGCCATAAACGGGAATGACTTGGGGAAATTGAACGGGCCTAAGATCTTCCCTGCTTACCCAGTTTAACTGGTTTGTTTCTCCAGAAAGCAGGATCTGGCATCTCCTGACCTGTCAGAAAGGTTTCCAGGCAGCTGAAGTTTTTCTATTCCAACCTCAAAATCTGGCTAGTGATATCCAGTCTAGAAGAGTTAAATATTTGATCACTTGGTATTGTCCTGAGTTCCCATCTCAACTGATGGACATCATAGGCTTGTTTTGGGGAGAGATCAGGTTTGTAGACTGATGGAAGCTCTTGGACCCTGGCCATGTTATCCAGGGAGCTAAAAGAGGCATAGCCAAGAAAACAGGTGTTGCTATTCAGAACTGTGCTCTCTCCTTGGCTCTGTCACAGAAATTTTGGACAAGCTGCTAAAATCAGGCTTTTCCAAAGTGGCTACTGATAGTGTTTCACTCTGCCAGACTGCCTGCTTGAGAGCTGGCTGCTTCCATCATGAAAATATTGTGGACCTCTCTGACTGCATCTCAGCTGTCAGCTGTGAAATGAGAAATTCACAGCAATTCTTTTCAAGGCATTGCGAAAAATGAATTAATTTGGGGTTGTGTTGTACTTAGATAATAGGATAACACTCCTTCAGGACAGCTTGGGAACAAATTAATAATTCTTCCTTCACATCAGGGTCTCAGTAGTGTGTTGTAGGCAAGGAAAGAGGGACTTAAAATTGAGGATAGACCAAATGTTCATGTACTTCACCCTCCCATTCCCAGCTGGGCAGCAATTCCAGCAAATAGTATGTTCTGGTGTAACTAAAGAATAGCCATAGTGTAAATGCAATATCTTATTACTATCCTTTTAGTCCTATCTATTATTTGTAAATATTTGGCTTTACAATTTCTAATGTTCTTTTAGCCATCCTTTTTTAATGGCAACTAGTATTAAAATCCTCCACATTCATCTAAACAAAATTAACATCTCATTTCATTGAGGAAATAGCTACGCTATCAGTACTAGTATTCTCAGGAAATAAAATCACATGGAAATAAAATGAAAAAGGTAGGAAAATGAATCCTCTCTTCATGCTAGGTGTTACTTTATCTCCATCTCCTCTGCAAATGCATTGAATCCTTTGGCATTCCAATTGCCTTCTCCCACTCCCAAGAGATTCATGCAGGGCAGAGGTGGAGGAAGTGAAATGCTGTAGTTTACAGGCATTTTATAGCTGTAACTCATTAACAAAGAACCCAGTCTCCACTGAGTGGAGCAACTTTAATGTTCATTTCGCCCTTGACGTTTTTCTTACACTGGCACAGACTTAAGGTGATTCCTACTTTGAATTTCATTGTAAGCCCACTTCTGGTTCTTTTTGTTCTCCCTTTTTTTTTAAAGTAGGATGTCTAGTTATCCAGTAAGTGGCAGCAAATGGCTTAAAGATTACTGAACAGCAAATTGTTATCCCGTGAATCTTTGACCAGCAAATGAACAAAAGTTATGGATTTCTGTACATGACTACAGAGGGTGAAAGAGGAAGCAGAGGTGTACAGTCTCCATGCTTGCTAACCCTCAAAAAGATCTTGCCCTTAAATTTTGTATTGGTAGAACCACCTCTTTTCACAAGATGCTTTAGCAAATACTATGCTAAATTCAGTTTGAAAGTGTTAAATCTGCCTAAGCAAAAAGAAGCCTTTTGGTGATGTCTTATTCATGTGTTTCTTGTGGGTAGTGAGGAAGTATTAAACTGAAGGGAAAAAAAAAAGAAGAAAACAAAAAAGAAGGAAAAACAAAGGCAAATAGTATGCAAAATACCAGTTTATCTCAGGGTTTTTTTAAATATTGAGGAAGGTAAGTAAATAGGAATAAAAGAAACAGTCACAGAGAGATGCATTTCAATGTCATCCTGCTTCTTTTCACTTTCTTTTGTAAAAAAGAAAACAAAAACCTCCAAACTGGATTACAAATGAATTTTATGAAATAAAAGGAAATGAAAACAAATATTCAACCACAAACTGTGGCTAAATAACACCTAATTTTCTAAAAAGGAAATATAAGAAAGCACTGTCTAAGGAAGAAGCCACATCTGGTAGAAGTTTTATGAAAAACCCAAACAATAGCATGTTGAAACGGCAATTAGAAACAGTACTTAAGAATTTGCTTCTACTTCTAGTACAGGCTAATTTTCAAAGTGGAAAGACATCCTAAATTCATCTATTTCTGAGATGAAAAACTCCAGAGCAGTGGGCTGGACAGCAGTGCAGGCCATTAACAACCCATTCTAAGGTGTGCCAGAAGCAACTGGCAAATTCCACGGGTAATTCTGGGCATTCTCAGGTGAGATAAGAGATACTCAGTAATAAATGCTGTGCTGGAAAAAGCTCTCAAAATGAAACACTGAGTGCCATTTGCCAATAGTAAAGAATGAGCCTCTGTGGTTTTCATCCTCTAAACCAGGCAGATACAACTGTTTATCTGCCTGACACATGTAAGTGGTTACTGAGCCCGTTTGTGATCTAAAGTGAGGCGGTGAGGCTGAGAGGGTGTTGTGACACCATCGTGCAGAAGATAATCAGTCCAGCATTGTCTTTCCATCTATTGGCATGCACATGGCTGAGACAGACATATGGATGACAGGGATGACTATGAACTACAAGTGACCCAAAGCAACTAAAAAGGGAGTCATGCAATGAAGCTGATTCTAAATGAAACATCTTTCAAAGACATCCACTGAAATAACCCTTGAAATAGATGACAGATAATGGATCCTGCTGAATCCATCAGGATCACTTGAAGCTGCTATGATCAGGTAAGGGATTGGAGACATTTCCAGCAGGGCAAGCTTTACTGTATTCAACCACAATTTAGTTCTCTGTGGGTGTAGATGGTAAAGTGTCCTCAATTTTGAGTGTTGAAGTGCGCCTTGAAAAGATGTCTGGTGCAGATGAGTTCTCCCTTCCCAGCCATGATTGCACAGTGTAGGATGACTGTATAATTCTAGGGCTTGGATT
Source organism: Illadopsis cleaveri (assembly GCA_013399915.1). Lineage (NCBI taxonomy): Eukaryota > Metazoa > Chordata > Aves > Passeriformes > Timaliidae > Illadopsis > Illadopsis cleaveri. The sequence goes on along the minus strand of VXBB01007324.1, from coordinate 122,715 downwards.
TCTGCTATATTGATGGATAAAATTCAAGAGGTTAGTTTAAAGCTCTAGAAGAGTTTTGTTTTTGCTGTGATGAAGTCCCAGACTGCAAAGCTGTGTGTGCTGATGATATGTGAGAGGTAGCAAAGAAACTTCCATTGGAAGGGATTACCTTAGTCTCTCATCTAACCCCTTCTATCATAGGCAACCCTATCACACGTTCACTCAGAAAGGTGTTTCTCAAAAGGAGAAGACAACACACCTTCTTTGCCTTATTGCAGTGCAACAGCACTGTTGTGTTGTACAACGCTCTCCTATGTCAAGGATCCCACTCAGCCCAAAGCAGAGGCTTCCTCTGAGCTTTCTGTTCTCTGAATCTAATTTTTAAACCTGTCTTTTTGCATGATGGAGGTCTCTCTGCCATTTGGGTGCCTTGCTTCCCACTGGGCAATAATTGTAGGTGGAGTGGGAGGTGAGGATTATAGCACCATTTTCTGGGGACAGACTGCACTGGGACTATGAGGATGGAAGAGGAGAGGCAAGAGAGCACAGTGGAAGAGTAAATCAGGACACAATGAAAAGTAGTAAAAGTGAGATAAAGTGATAAAAAAGAAGATAAAGAGATAAAAGCTTGCCAGCTGTACTGGTGAAAAGAGTAGTATTTGAGATTTCAGAGGATGCTTAGGCCAAACCCTTGCAGTTTGATGTTCACATTCCCCTTTGTCTCACATGTACACCTCAGGAGATGCATCCTGTGGTCAAGGTTTTCTTTTCCATGGTCTTTTCACATTTTCACAGACGAAAAAGATGTCAGAGTATGTGATTGTAAGTATAGCTAATACTAACAAATGTCTCATGGTTTTTCTGTAATTGACATCTGTGCATGGATTTTGCTCCACTGCTCTCAGCTTCACAGATGCTAGGTCACAGTTTTTCTGTTTTAAAGTTTTACAGGCTTTTAGCAGTTGACTTCCCCTGCCCCCACCCACAGTAATTGCAATCACTATCACTACTGAAGTGAGTAAAAGAAGAAAATGTGGATTTTTGCTATGGAAAGAAGTTTTCAGTTTTTCAGAAAACATGTCCAAAGAATTGTCATAGTCTCCACTGTTGGACAGCACTAGATTGTGCACTGTTTTCAGTGTGATGAAGTCAGAAAGGGGCAGTGGGGCTGATGCTCTAAGATGGACTCTGAGATTCCTTGTTCAAGCTGTATGGCTTGGTTTAAATGTTCTGGTTCTTTCACACCAGCCAGGGCATGCTGTGCTGTGCTCCCTGCATTTGGCAGGCTGATGAGTAATTAACCACATAGGATGATGCATGAGGAAAAAAGACAGCCAGTAAACAAGACAATCTGTGAATAGCAGTGAAAACAACTGTACAATTAACAGCTTTTTAATTACTTTTATTACATCCTGGTTGCCAATGTTCTTTTGTGCCACTCCTACAAATCTGAGAGGTAAATAGGTAAATCGTAGGGTGGCTAGAAGCCTGCCCAAAGTTCTGTACCAGGATAACATGGCACTTGATCACATGGCCTGTGGCTGAGGGCAGTCATGGCTTTGTGGCCTCCAGCAGTGACATGCTCACTGGGGAGATGGCAAGCTGCTGAGGAGCATCCACAAAGAGGCATGGTAGTCCTCGCTGTGATTTTCTGGAAGACAAGCAGGGTAAGTACTAAGAAACTAGACTATTTCACATCCCTGGAAGTGTTCAAGGCCAGGTTGGATGGGGCTCTGTGCAGCCTGGCCTAGTGAAAGGCATCCTTGCCCACAGCAGCAGGCTTGGAACTAGATGATTTTAAAAGTATCTTCCAACCCAGGCATTCTGTGTTTCCATGATTATTTCCAAAATGTCCCCTCTGCCAGCTTGCTGAACAGGAAAATCCACAGTGCTTCCCACAGCTCTGGTCAGCGGCCATCGCTTTAGCTCAAACTTTAGCCTGTGTCCCTGGAGAAACTGGGATCTCCCAGTGACTGTCAAACCTGTCCAACTGCATTTCAAAGAAGGACTTGAAAAGACACTGGTGACCTTATAGGTTTTCAGTGGAGGTCAGTTACTGTGAAATAATAAAGACACAAAGTCACCTCCTTCCTCAACAGGATGGTCATCACCTGCAGCTCTCCTACAGTAGCAGAGATGCTGTGGCTGGGTCCAGGGAGACAAGCAGGTGCTGGGGGGAGCTGTGAGGGGAGGTGTTGGTATAATGGGAGTCTGCTGAGCATGAGAATTTGAGCTTTCAGGATGCAAATCCACCGGAAAAGCAAGAGTAATTAATTTGCTGCTCACAAGACACCTCCTGAAGTTGTTCTCATAGAGTTTTCTCATCTGCAATGGAGGTTGAGCTTTTGTCAGGAAAAAGTAGTGAAGACACATAGCTAAAAGGCTTGGGACTGAGGTTAGTAAGTTGCTCCTAGCCATGGCCAAGGCTTTCCATACAGCCCTGAACATGTAACTTAATTTTTCCATGCCTCAGTTACGTCATTTATAAAACTAGAAGATTACTTTTATCACCAATTACCTTTGGTAGCTCCAAATAACATTTCATAATCAGTGCTAGATGTATATTATCTGACAAGCTTTTGACAACATCTTTTCATAAATTTGGTATCAGATTCCAACTTTTAGAAAATAATCTGCCTTTCTGTACAAGTACTTAAAACAATGACATATAATACTGTGATAGAGATAACGGTATTTAAGAAGGCAGCTGTTTAAGAACAGTTGCCTGACAGAGGAAGATTGGTCGAGACCATACTATCAAGGCCAAGTCTTCTTTCTTCAGAAGACCCACTCCGAATTGAGGTGCTGATGATAAGGATCTCAGCCGAAGAGGGGGGCACATTAGCCCCTAATTGCCTGAGCCACCTCACTGAGTGTGCCCTCAGGGGAAAACATTTACCGAACAGCTGCCTAAAGCTCATTCAACCTTTCAGGGGCATCACATGCAACTCAGGAGATGAGTTCTCACAGCCACTACGCTCTTCCTTTTTCCGCTCGGTGCTTTCTGTGTGAGATCGTTCCTCTCAGAAAGTGTGTGTGTTCTGCAGTGGCTGTGTGGGATAGGATACACACAGTGCTTTCAGCGAAGGGTCGGTCTGAACCTCTCCCCTGTCCCCAGCAGTGCTATTCGGCCTTACTATGGATGGCTTTTTTGACTTCATACTCGGGACACCAGGAGTGACTACTAGATTTCATCTCCTCCTTTATAGATAACACCCGAGGCAATGACATTACTATCACACACCATGGCTTATAGGGGAAAACTCTTTTACCTTTTCTCCCCAGCTTCTCTACCAGCCTCACTCACCAAATTCCTCTTCCAGAATTAAAAGCTCAGCGTTTGAGGGAGCACATGTCTGAGCATTTCTATATTCTGGCATCTCCTTTTCCTTACAGGTCTTTGCAGCTTACGTTGGAAAACCAGACCCCTCCAATACAAAGTTCAAAAATGACCAACGTGGTGTGAGGGTCAGGGGGAAGAAATGTGGTTCCAAATAAACCTTTGTGTGTCTGGATGGCCTCAGATTCAGCCAGTGACCTTTTCTTTCCTGGTGAAGTCCTGTGTCCAGAAGACACTGCCAGTGAGTTATATCTTAGTTAGCCAGGAGTTTTGTGATTATTTGAAAATATTGTAGTTAACTATGTTTAATTATTTAAGGAATGTTTGAATATTTTATTTTTGCTGGTTTTGATTTAGATCTGTGTTGGTTGAGTGTAGTAGAAAACTCTAAGAAATTACTTCACTGCACCTGCAGAAAGGAACTCCATGGACACCTACCCCTTAGAGAACTTAATCAATAGATGAAGAACAAAATTTAATAAAGAATTGTTTGGTGGTTATCATATAACCAGAGATAAATTAGATGTTATAGAACAAGAAAAATACCATGAGGAAATTAAGTAGTTAAAGGTCTGTACACCCCAGAAAATGTGATTAATACATTGCAGGTGTGGTAAGGGAGCCACTCTGTAAGGTTGCACACCCCAGAAAGCTTAATAAATAGTAATTGTCTAACCAGGACAGCAAATTTAATAAAGCACTGTTCAGCTGAGTTATCCATTAAACAAAGATAGATGAGGTGCCCTGGTAGTAATTAAAATAAACAAAACACCTATATACCATGATGCAATAAACTGAGTGGACTTTTGGGAGTGTCTATAAAAAATCTTTGATGTTATAGGGTATAAAAATGTCTGAAAATTGTTGTTTCTTTGAATATGTCTATGGTGAATAAATTCTCAATATGTTCCAAATTTTGACTCAAGATTTTTGTTAGGAATGTATGTCTAACAGCTTTTTGCTGTTAGATTTAAAGCTCTTTATTTCAGAATCTCTGCACCTGTAGGAAAGATCATGCCAAGAACCAGAGAGGTCCATATTTGCAAGGTGTACATTTCACGGAAATCCCTTGGGAAGGCTGTTGGAGGCAGATGCCTTTGCATCCCAGCAGACCACCCTCTTTATTCACCTTCCAAACTCTTCAGCCAGTGTGAGCAGCACCTTGTGCCTGGCAGCTGTGCTCTCTAAAGCATCCCCTGAGCTTTCAGGTTTGGCAGCATTTCTGAAAGGGTTCTGCCCACCTTTCCCCAGTAAAGCTCTGCCTCCCTGAGAGAGACACAGAGCCCTTAAGGGCACCTGCTTTCCTTGAGCTAGCCTTCAGCCTCCCCTAACCAGCAGCTGTGCAGGGATCTGCCAGACTTAGAATGCTGAAAGAACAAACCAAGGAGCTTCTTGGCTTTGAAAGAAAGAGATCCTCATGAATATACCTGCTAACCCAAGAAAAAGCGATTGTATACCTTTTGTCTGCCTCAAAAACTGTGCCAGACCCTCTTCACCTACTCTCTTCTACCACAAAGTAGAGATTCAGGTGGACTGGAGCGCTCCATTTTGTGCAGAGAGAGACCAAAGATGGCCCTTATCCCTGTCCCCTGGGTAACCTTAGGACATGCAAGCATGGATTGGATTTTGTGGTTGTGCTCATAGGATAAGGACTGAACTACTTCGCTAAGCTTCTCAATGCTCAAGGAACACTAAGCCCAATATAACTTGCATGGTGAAATGTTATTTATGCAGAGGATTAACAGATCGCTCAGATAAATGGGTTTGTTTTGATTGCTTATCTGCCCTGGGGAGAGCAGAGAAGCAACCCACATGATTTTACATCTAACTGCAACAATCTTTTCAAAGAAAACTTCAGTAGCATGACTGGAGTTAGACTGCAAATCCAGTTTCTGTTCAATCCACTTATAGTACATGACATTCTCTTACTAGGCTTTTAATTCTTCTTTGCCTGTAATATGATTGTTGGGTTTGGTTTTATTTTCAACTTTTCAGTAATGCTACACTCAGAGTTACCTACCTGTGTGTTCTGGGCTGATAATCATGGTCACTCTTTTGGTGATGGGAGAGGAAATAATTCATCATTGGAATCAGGTCAGGCTTTGCAGCATTACACACACCACTGAGTATTACTGCTCTTGTTTCTGGAAACAGAGTCAGACTACATCTGCCAAAAGCATCTGGCTTTCTGAAACTGGCATAGGTAGTCCCCAGCTCTCTGCAAGTGGTTAATTTGCCTGTGTTTGGAGGTCAGTCTGCTTAATGTAAGCCTGATTTATCTAGGTTCTGACTCCCCCTTGGATCTTCTCTGTGATGTTACAGTTTCTAAGGGTTTGTCCCAGTTATCATTTGCCAAACAAAGCAGCTGGTCTGTGGCACATTGTGAGATATTCCCTGGCTGAGTCTCCATTTCTGTCCTTCTAACACATTTACTGCTTTGCCAGGGCATGATCCTCCTCAGCTTCACATGTCTGATATGCAACGAGAGCTTCTTATGACAGTAGCAGTTCTCATCCATGATAAATGGGCAGCTGTTGGAAGCACTGGGGATCTCCAGGTCCCTGTGAAGCCAGAGGATGGAGGGCAATGAGGTGACTGAGGGCGCGTGGCTGAAGGCAGCCTGTCACATAACATGCAAGTGAGCTGGAAATCCTACCCAGGAGCACCAGGTCTGTGCTCACCAGCCATGTGTGAAGACCAAGGGCCAAACAGTTTCTGGGTTATGCCTTCCCTCCCTGCAGAATGCCTAATTGTAATCTGTCAAGGCTGTGGACCAACTTATGACTGCGGCCAACAACTTACATTTCATTTTGTTTGAAAATAGACCACAATGGGTTTCAATGTATTGAAATAGCTGTTTGTTTTAATAATGGTGTGGTAAATAAAACTCAGCTCTGACTGTGACCAGGCATCACTATCTCTGTCTGCTGCATCTCTCACGTGTCCCCTTCCCTCCTTCCTCCAGCTCAGTGTGGATGCTGAAGCCCACTAGAGATGTGCAGTGGACACTCCAGCACCCTATGTCCCTGGCTGAAACACACTTTTGTAGGGCTGTGTGTGGGTAACAAGCCTGGCCTTGCAGCAACGCTGCTGCCTTTGAGTGCAGGAGGTGCTTGGAGCCCTGAGGATCTTCAGCAGCCCACGGGTACCAAGATGCTCTCTCCACACAAGGCTTGGCAGCAGGACAGCAGCCAGTCGTGGCAGGGGATTTATAAGCTGGACTTGAAGCAGAGGGCTTTGAGCCTCTGGGCTGTGGCATCCCAAATGGTAGAGAAAAGGTTCAGAAAGTGTCATGTTCAGGCCTCCTTAGGGATATGAATAGCTGAGAAGTTCTGCAGGTGAGCCACTTTGGGTGTTGAGCTGTTCTTTGTTCTCAGGAATGCTGCACAGCTCCCTGGGAGAAACCCTCCCACCTCTGAATTTCACAGGGTTTTAAATTCATGGGTCAGATGACAATCAGGAAGACCAGATGCTTGTTTGTGCTCCCCCACCCCCCCTCCTTCAGTAGATGAGATGAGCCAGGGTGGGAGGCTGCATCTGCCATTTTTTGCTCCTTCTTTTTGAGGTTTGCTCAAATGAAGGAATGAAGGAGCCAGTTGATATTTCATTTGCAGGTCTCCCCTCCCAGGCAAACGGAGCAAAATACAAGAGCTTTTTCTCCTCCCCAGCTTGCTGTTCTTCCAGCTGAGTTCCCAGGCTCCCTGGGGCTTGTGTTCTGCATGGAGCAGACAGCAAAGGCCAGCAATCTGTCAGCTGAGCTCTGGTGCTGCCCTGCACACGACCTCACCAGCACAGACTGCATCTCACTGGCCTACTCGGGACTCACTCTCACAGTTTATGCTAATTTGCAGTATCTATGTCACCATCAGACCCGGACACAAGTAACAGAGGTGCACACTGTGTTCAAGAGGGTTTAGCTAAATTTTAGATGAAAAATAGTAAGGGACAGGTAGCTTCACTGATAGCAAGGAATGGCTGTATACAACAGGCTTGCTGTGTCCATCTGTGCAGGTATAAATCTACTGACTGGAGCATGGTGATGGTGCTTCCAATTTCCAGTGAGGTCCAGCTGTGTGACTTCAAGGCTATGCTGTAGACGTGCATAAAACACCATCTGGATATAAGGGGGCATCCAGCTATATGAAGTGGGAAGTAATATCAGTAGATGCAAAAGCTAGAAACAATTCTCTCCCGAGTATTGTTGGCTGTTGAATTTACTGGGTCAGAGCTTTGGGATCCAAATCTTCTAATATTGCAATTTTTACAGGTTCTTGAGCATTTCTGACAAATTCACAACAGCAATTTATCAACTACTCTGCTGCTGATAAACCTCAGGGTATAAATAAATAAATCAAGGTATAAACCTCAATGCAGTTTGATTCCCTAGGTCTTATCTTCTGTAGGAATTTCTGCTTTAGGTGTAATAAAACTTATCAGTGTAAGTGTATTAGGCAACAGCCGTGGCATAGTTAATACAGCTGATAACAGCAAAAAAGGGGCAAGCATGTGCCGATCTTGTTTAAAGGGTTGAAATAACCCATCAGATATTAATTTTTCAAGATGCAAACCTCATCTATAAAATGAGTGCCCACCCACCTTTCTGAGAGGAGATCAGGCTTTAGCTCGCGAACCATTTGGGGCATGAATTGTACCTTCTTTCAGACCCCGTAGGAGCAGAGCCATATCAGCGCTGCGGTTAGAAGAGCCTTCAGGCTGACTTGTCACACCACAACTTGGGTTTCTCCCATGTGAGCACTTAATTAGATTGAGCTCTGCTAATTTAAGATAACAAGATAAGGTTAGCCCGGTTAAGTGTATGTGGCGATTTTATCTGCTATCAGCGGCAGGCTTTGTCTTTTTCTCTTACGTGTGTTTAATTTGCAATTCCCCACAAGGTGTTATCAGCATTCACCTGAATGAGAAGGAATCAGGAGCTGCAGTTCTGCAGAGAGCAGGCAGCCCTGGAGAGCGGGCAAGTCAGGGAGCACTTTGCAGGCATTCGGGGGGTGACAATGGCCCTTGCCTGTAAACCGTGCTCACACACACACAAAACACACACACACACGCAGGCACACACGTGTATCTAGCTAGATCCAGCTCTGCACTTTCTCAGACTCTGAAAAATGGAAAATAACCTTTTGAGCTTATTTGTTTTTTAAAGCCTTTTGATACCATGTTTCGCACTCTCTATGAAGTGAGATGATTCAAATGATTCTGTGATTCAAGGGAAGCTGAGATTTCCAGCTTATCAGCTACTTTCAAGATAACTGTCAAAAAAGTAAAAAGAGGGCAGTGGTGTAAAATCATAGGCTGGAGACAGCAGAACTGAGTGTTTTCTAAAGCACCAGGGATTTCCAAGGTGGGAGCAGAGGTGCATGTCTGTGTCCAAGTGTGTGGAAGCCTTGGCTCTGACTCACACGAGGGCACGGGAGCTCACTGCTAGGACACAGGCAGCTGCTCTGCTAAGCCAGGGAATTGCTGATCCCAGAGTACCTGCTGTTTATGTCTGAGCGATCCTGGAATCAGCCACCAAGATTTCCTCCAGAAGCTGGAGATGTGGAGATGCTCCCGGATGAGCAGCATCTCCTGGTTAGTGACGTGCCATTGGGACCCCACATCTGCTCCTCTGTGCTGGTGTTGACGATCCAACGCTCAAGAAAGGAATCAGGACAAACTCTTAAGTGCTCTGACTACTGGTTGTGATCTCAGTGCATCTGCCTGGACCTGCAGGGGAGCTACAGTGGGAATAGCAGCATTTCCCTAAGCTCCATTTGCATTTTGTAAGAGCTGATTTCAACCTGCTCCATGGTTTGGAAGGCTGAAGGGAGTACAAGGATACAGGGCTCAGGTAACACTGTTCCTCTGTCTAGAGCAATGAAGATGGAATGAACTAGCATAGATGAGAGAAAAGCTATTTTTGCTTCTTTGTTCTTATTATATTTATTCTCATTAGTATTATTCTCAGTAGTATTATAACAAATTAATAGTGTAATAGTGTAATTATCATATAACATATTAACACATATAATAACTATTATATTATATTGATGTTGTTATGTAATAATATATAATAATAAATAATTAATATAATTATCAACAGTATTATGCAAAAAAACTATGTACCTGAAAAACTTCCTTTCCTGAGAATGGTGACTTCACATCCAAGTATAGCGAGAAATGCTGAAGGCATGCAGGGAAAATGTCCTCCCTTCTGTTGCGTGCTATCTCATAATAATAATTTGGGGCTTCAAATATGGAGCATAAACTCCCGCAGTTCTGTACAAAATAAACAATAAAAAGAAACAGTCTCACCCTAGAAGTGTCTGTAACATTTGTATAAGGCATCTGTCCTGCAGAGAGAGGATGTTGTTTTGGAAAGCTACCTCTCTGCCTTGATTTTAAGTACCATATTCAGCTGAATACTTGGACATTATTTTATTACAGTTCTGGAACTTGTTCAAGTTAGCCTTTTCAGCTTCTCCTCATCCTGTGATTCATGCAGGTGTCCCAGTTCATCTAGAAATCAGTCCTATCTGAGGTAAACCTATCTACAAAATTAGCTACTTGGCAGATGTTGGCACCTCAGCTATTATGAATTACCTACTGCAGATCACTGATAACATATCTAACCTCCAAGATAATTTTGTCATGCTAAAGCTCACTACTTATTCTTCTTGGTTCTCACTTTCTGAGGTTAGAATCTGTAAAAATACATGAATACTGTAATGATTCATTTTTCTCATCTCTGTAGTTTCTTGAACCTCTCATCTTTATAGTTTTTTTCAGATGTGGCTGACCCAGCTCTTGACTCACAAGCTGTCCACTTCTCCCCAGCTGTTGTCCATGATCTTCAAGTGTGCTTCTCCCCTTCCCTTTAAAGACAGGAATTGAACTCTTTTTACCTGTTTTCAAAAGATTTGGATTTTAACCATCAGCAGATGCAGTGATCAGTCATTTAGTATCCACACTTTGAGACTAACTTCAGTAAATGGCAGTAGCATGGGACAGATTATGTGTATAATGTATTGTCACTATCACATTTATCTAACACTAATCAGATATCTGTAACTCTGAATTCATTATTTCATTGGTAAATGAAGCTGTGCTGCCAGATAACATTCTTTTTTTTTTGGCAATAGAACAGTTTAAAGGTCCATGTTTGGCATTGGGTATTGTAGCTCAGGAGAAAAAAAGTTGATGCTGTAAACTGGTGGTGCTGACTGAAACAAAGCTCCCCTGCTCCTCTCTTTGTTTGCAGTGAATGGCACCAGCACAGAAGCAGCAGCCAGTGAGCATCGAGAAACAGCCACAACCTTTCTGTATGTGCAGCAAAATGCTATGCTGAGAATAAATATTTGTCATACCGTACAGGTCCTACAAAGCTACAGATGAAAAAAAAAAAAGAATCTAGTTTCAGACAACAAAGAAATTAGTTCTACAGCTAGTCTTTCTCTATATTTATGTACCACATCTCCATGTAATTTTTGCCACAGTTTCCAGCATGTTCCCTTGAAACATGAGAATGGGGGTCAATAATATTAAATATTAACATAGGAACTGGGTACTAATGCCTGACCTTATAACTACTCTAAAATTAGATATTTAATAAACATCATGAGACAGGGAAATCTCTTCTAATAGCATCTTGAATCTTTAAAGTGCGGCTTCCCCTGCTCCATTTCCTGCAATGAGCTCTCACCACAGCCTCTGCAAGTATTTGTCTAAAGCCTTAACTTCATCCCAGCTTCCTTTAATCTTTTAGGTATTGGTGGTAGCACAGTTTGTAGTGCATTAGGTCTTTTTAGGTCCCCCTTGCTGCCTCTTCACCTCTCCTCACCTCGCCTCCACGTGAAGAGGCAGTTCCTGGCACGTTTAATTTACTAATACAGTTATAAACAGCATTCCTAGCCCAGGATGCCATTGAAAAGGGTATGCATTTAGCTTTTCCCCCTGAGTTGGGCCTGTGTTAGCTCCTGTGTAAGTAATAGGTTTGTCTCCATCAGCATAGACAGAAGATGAGCTTGGACTCAATGCCAGCTTGGGACTATTGGAGACTGCAATGTGTTTTTTTCTGTATTCTTCTTCCTCTGAAACATGCCCTCCGTGTTCCCTTTCTGACAACTTTATGTTTCACTAGCAAGCTAATCCTGAAGCAGAAGAAGACAGATATGGTGAGATGTTTCTGGTGAAGGCTTGATATGGCAGGCAGTGATGGCACCATTTTTCTGCAAACCTGCACAAATACCACAGGGTCAGCACATGGCATGGTCAGATGTGTGTGACTCCGGCTACGTGCAAACGTGGAAGTGCCAGCTGCCACTCACAAACTTAGAGGGGTGGGTCAGCTCTTGGAGCTGGTGTAATGAGCAATGCAATAAATGGACACACCTGAGATCTGGGAAGCCATGCAGGGGGACCTGAATGAGCTTGAGGAGTGGGCCCATGTAGAACTGACAAGAGAAAACCAGGCCAAGTACAAGGCTCTGAATCTGGGTCAGGGCAGCCCCTGGTGTCAATACAGGCTAGGGGATGAACAGATTGAGGGCAGCCCTGCTGAGAAGAATGTGCTGGTACTGGTGGCTGAAAAGCTGGCTGTGAGCCAACAGTGTGTACTCCCAGCCCAGAAAGTCAGCCATGTCCTGGGCTGCATCCAAAGAACCCTAGCCAGCAGGTCAAGGGAGGTGATTCTGCCCCTCTACTTCAGTCTTGTGGTACCCCACCTGTAGTGCTGTATGCAGCTGTGGGGTCCTCTGCACAAAAACCCCATGGACATGTTGGAACAAGTCTAGAGGAGAGTCACAAAAATGACTGGAAGGCATGAGCACCTTTCCTATGAGGAAAGGCTGAGGGAGTTGGGGTTGTTCAGCTTGGACCAGACAAGACTCCAGGGACACTTCATTGCAGCCTGTCAGTACTTAAAGGAAGCTTATAAGAAAGATGGGCACAGACTTTTTAGCATGGCCTGTTGTGATAGGACAAGGGTAATGATTTCAAAATAAAAAATGGTAGATTTAGACCAAATATAAGGGAGTTGTTTTTTTTCTGTAGTTAGAGTGGTGAGGCACTGGAACAGGTTGCCCAGAGAAGTTGTGAATGACCCATTCCTGGAAATATTCAAGGCCAGATGGGAGGGGGCTCTGAGCAACCTGGTCTGGTTGAAGATTTCCCTGAACATTGCAGAAGAGGTTAGACTAGATGGCCTTTAAAGCTCACTTCCAACCCAAAATGTTCTGTGATTCTATAAAATGACAAATGTCATTGCATGGTTAATGTCTGTGACCTTCTCATGAGATTGTTTGTGTGGAATAGCTTCTTGAAACTATATTTTGCTAACTTCTCCCCTGTACAAAACCATGGACTTCACCCGTAAAAACTGGTACTTCCTATCAAAGCCTAGTTAGTCCTGTAGTGGCTTTAATAATATTAATGCAGCTTATCTAAAAAATGCATGAATTTCATTTCTTTCTCCTAGTGGCTGGCTTTGCTAACATGGTGAACAATGTGGTATAAGGAGCACTGGCTAATTGCCTTATTCTAAGAGAACCTGTTCACATTCTCTGAGATAAGCAAAGCCTTTGGTAAAGACTGTACTGAGCTCTTGATACAAAATAACTGTTCAGCTGAAGGACGGCAGTGGAGACTGAAAAGTAAGAGCTCAGTGCCAAATGAAAGCCTTGAGGTAGGGATTAGTGTGTGTGACTCATGTCAATAAATCCGGCCCAGTGTTTAGTGTGGGCTCAACTATAAGCAGCCTCCCCTTCAGGTTCCAAGTCATCTTTGCAGCCTTTTGTTATTAGGGTTATTAGCCCAGTTATAGTTCTTGCTTGGCCAGTCTCTTTACTGCTTCTCTCAAAAATTCCAACATCTGTAGTGGGGATCATGCAGCTCCCTGCATCACCTCCTTTTCTGAGGAGCTCTGGGTGGCTCTAGGGGAAAACACAATGCAGAAACACAGGGCAAGGGAGATGATGAGCTCCAGTATGCTCACCCCTGAGGCAGAAGAATGCACTTGCATTTGTGTCAGCATTTGTGCTGACGTTGGCACAGTGCCCTGGCTTACACCGCAGTGACCCTGGAGCAGCAGCACTGCACAGATGCAAAAGCCATGGGAGGAGGCAATGGGAGAACCACTAAAATAAACATGAACAGAAAAGGATTGTTGCAGCATAAAAATCCTTGTGGCTGATTTTAGCAGGGGAAGACCACAACAGCAGTCTAGTTACATCCAGGAAGGAAGTGTGTCACATGCAGAGATCTTTATGCACAGACAAGTGGTTCAGAGTGGGTAATGCATAATATAAATAGCTCCTTAAAGTCTAGGCTGGTGCAAGTTCACCTGGCCATCTATCCTAAAAATGCTTAGAAAGTAGTTCTAAAAATACCACATGCAGCTGCTGTGGGATAAGCTGAACTTAAAACTTCCATTATTTTCCTGTAAATGAACATTAAATTAGTGAGATGAGCAGCAGTACACTAAAAGAAAGGAAAGAAACTCCCTTCTTTGCTCCTAAGGCTGGCTAAGGCAAGACTGGAGACACATTCACACACAGAACTGTACATAAACTGTGGGGTTTGAGTAAGGGAAATGAGATCAGTAACAGTTGTTAGTTATGAGTCATCCCTTCACAGTTTTTTGGACCATGGGAGTGAGCAGCATGTTCCAAGCAATATGCTTACTGAAGTTAAAAATTCAGTCACCATAGCCTATTTACATCAAACAATATTATTGTGGCTATGGCCTCCAGGGAAGAACTGAGCTGAAACCATAATGCAACTTTTGATAGCAAATAGAAGTAAATAGAAAGACTGAGAGGAAAACTAATTTAATGCATGTCGTTTATTTAAATATTTATAGAAAAAAATTTGCTCCAGTATACATTCTACTGAAGGCAAAATGTGGCTCTCCCCTGTTTAAATTATGAGGCAAGTAATATTTAATTTAAACTGCAAATGCTTATTATTAGATCCTGTAGGGTTGTATTGCAATATCTAATTTCTAGATGGCTGCCTTCTTTCTTCTGCATAGAGAATGCAGAGCTAAGCACCCCAGCTTCCTTTCTGGTGTACCAGGGAAGAAGAGGAGGGATGCAGAAAGAAGAAGAAACTGCATACTTATTTGCTGGGCTTTTTTGTCAGCTGTAATTTATTGTGAACCTGCAGCTTCTTTGTTCCTACACATTACACAGGGAAAACTTTTCTTCTAGTCTAAATTTGACCTATTTCAAACAGTCTTTTGCCTTACCAACATTAGTGTTTTAGTTAAGGAATGTGGTTTTGAAACAGATTGTCCAGTTGTCCCCACTTACTGCATCTGTAAGCTAGACCTCTTTCAGATTAACTAAGCCATGAGATTCTCCAGGAGCACATTTGATGTGTGTGAACCACAAGTGTGTGTTCACTCCACTGGACCAGATGAGTTGGTCTTAAGTAACCGTCCTAAAAGGCACCTAATGTAAATGTCAGGCTTTCAGCATGAGCTGTTTCATTCTGCTGATCCTTCCTATAATGCTGCATTACTTGTGGTGCAGACGGAGCCCTTCTCTCAGGTCACTGCAGGTTGCTTGGACTGAAATGTTTTTCTGCTTCCCATTTACCAGTGGCCTACAGATAGTTCTCACCTTCACCAGCATTCAGCTGTCTCTCTGGAAATCATATTAAAAATATATATTTCTCTATAAAGTGCAAATCAAATATTAGCAGACAGCTGACACATAGTGAAAACAAGTCACCTGATTACAGAAATAAAAGTGAGAACCAGCCCTTCACTGATTTGTAAGCAAAAAAACATCTTTAAAAGTTCAATATGTGTCTGCTTCACATCTTCTTAACTGCATAATCACTCAAACTTTGAACTCTCCTGAAAACCTGGTAACACAGCTGCATGTGAGAGTTCCAATCCCAGCTTCCCTGCATTGGAACAGGCAGGCACTTCTTAGATACCTGGATATGATTGTCCACAACCCTGATTAGCACCATTAATATGCTATGTAACTGAATGCCTCCCTCACTCAGAGGATCAGGGGTACAGAGGGGATTTGTGTGTCAGAGTGCTGCTATTGCCAGTCTGGCAGGTCCTCCCCTCTCTGTCCCAGCCATCATTTCCTGCATGAAGAACCATGCTCAGTGAGATGGAGAGGGAGAGCCTTTGTTGGGAGCCCACCCAACAAAATGGTTTGTGAGGGGTGTGCTCAGAGCAGAGGGTGTCCCTGGTACAGGTGCTGCTGTGCAGAACCTGATTTCTCAAACTCAGGAACTTTGGTGTTAGACTGAGTTGGTCTCCCTTGCCAAGGCAGAGCTACACCACAAAGTGCTCTGAAGCAACACTTCAGGTGTTTGTGACAGGATAAATAGGAAGGAAAATGGAAACAGGTCCTGAAATTCTTCACATAAGCAGAGCTATGGAGGTGGAGCAGGTTGCAATGAACGTAATTTCAGGACACCTGAAGTTTCTGAACTGAAACCTCTTTGAACTCACTGCATTTTAACAACACAGGGGGAAGTACAGAATAATTAGTGTGAGCAATACAAACTTCTGCTTATTTCATAAAATTTTCCATTGTAAAATTTCTCACAAATACTGCCCTTTAATTACCATTCACACAAGTGATTTAAAGCCTATCTTACTGCTCTAGTAGAAGCTATTTAAATTTGAAATAAAATATCCATCTATAGGCAAAAGGCAGAGACCTGGTTAAGAACAGTGAGTAATCAATGTAGGATTTCTCCAAGTGAAATGGAAAGAGAAAAACAGCCTCTGAAGGCCATGACAGCTCAAAATGGTAGGGACTTACATAATACATTGCATATAAGTGTGTCAGGAACTAAAACCTGGCCTGATGGAATGAGTTGCAAATGCTGAGAAAAGCACGCGGGCTGCTGAAAGCATATTAGAGGCTGGAAGCCGGGAAAAAATAAGGAAAAGTAATGGAGAGAGTTGTCCTGGGACAGATCACCTGGAGACAGAAAACTTGGGCAAGCAGAGCTGAGAGTAAAAGCTGTCTTGAAATGAGTGAGCAACACAACAGTGTGCTGTTCATTTCCAGGTTGTTTTGGGGACATAGACATGCATGCACTTCCCTGTAAACAAACAGGACTGCACAACCAAGAATAACCTTACTCATATAATCTTCTCCTCTTGCTAGAAATAAACCCACAGTGCCATTGAGTGGCTGACTGAAACAAAACAATCATATAACAGGAGCATGTTTGAACAGCCAGCTCCTGCAGCATCAGCTGTTGTGTTGTACCTGGCCCTTCCTGAACAGGATTGGAGGTGGAGGAGGGTCCCATGTCCCTGAGAAGTGCCATGTCTGGTGAACCAGCCCACCTCTGATCAAAATCTTAGCTCTGAAAATGGTGGCTTCTGACTGCATATTGGATATGTGATCAGACAATCTGGCCCAGGGCTGCCTTCAGTGAGCAGGAGCTGCAAAGCAGTAAGGTGTGGGAAGCTGCACTGTGTTATAGGGTCAGTTGAGCACTCTGACAGTGCTTTTCATGCCAAGTGTGTATTCCTGCAGTGTCACTGATCTAAAGGAAGATCCTACTTTTAAAGCCTTGGAGTGCAGCCAACAGGGAAACTTTCTGTGGCAATGATCCTCCTGTAGCTCCTCACAAATGACATTTTCCCTGGGCAGGCAGGATGCTGGAGATAGTCCTAAACATTACTTTCAGCAAACCATGGGAGATACACAGAATTTCCTGTGGGAGATTGAGTTGGTTTGGGCTGGTTTGTTAGGGTGCACGGCATTTAACATATTTTACAATGGCCTTTTACAACAGAAGGGTGAGAATAGAAATCTAGCTAATTTAGGAGTAAGCTTGCTGAACTTGTGCAGGGACTTTGATGGTGTGGTTGCTGTAATAGCAAAGGACTGGCCTCAGCCTGTTTAGTGCACCCCCATGACCCTCCTGCTGCAGTGTCTTTGAGGGTAAGTTTTCTGGCAGTTTACATCGTCTTGGCCTTTAATGTCACTTGGAGGTCACTATTTTCAGGTGCCGCAATACACCTGTTGTGTAATAAAACTTCATGGCACAGGCAGGAAGCTGGGCTCTAACACAGGCATAACCTTGTTAAAAGAATTAGAATCCACTAAAAGTATGGTAGAGACCTGAAGGAGGTTTCCTGAGCACTGGAGGAGAACAACACACCAAGGTCATCTTGGAACAACTCTCAAACTTACCTCAGTCCTGTGCACTGAGAAGGAGAAAACTGTCCAGTAAGCAATAAACTCTATCACCTCTAATCCCTGTAGCTCATGCCTCCTCCATAGTTATCAAACACTGAAGATCTTTCCTTGCTTAAAAACTCCAACACTGATAGCTGAACCCCAAAATGTTGTTTTCCTGACAGACAGCTGCTGTACAGATTTGGGCTGTGTTACTGCCTGGTGTTGACACCAACCACCTAGTTCCCTAGATAATGAGCTCTGCATGTGTTTACATAAGTTTAACACCATTTGATTCCTCTGCATCTGTCACATGTACTGAAGCTTGTGCCTGCTTAGCAGTTCCCTCCACTGTCTCTTCCCCTTCCCTATCCAGCTTGGGAGGCAGGTCTGTCTTGCCCCTTGTTTTTGTACAAGCACCAGCAGGGCTGTGAATGCACATTCCCAAGGGCACTGTGCACAAGCAAAGGAAACAGCAGAAGGGCACTTGGCTGTGGTATGTGGACCCTACCTACTGCTGCTGCTCCAATCCATGTGTTTGCCCCATGGTTCTGTCCTCCATCCCAAGATGTGATGCTGGATAATTCCCATGGGATCCACGTGGAGCTGTGTCACTCCCAGGCTGGGCACTCCCATCTGGAGCTGCGAGCCCACATCAGAAGCACATTTCAGGATGTGTTGCATTAGGATGACAAGTTCAAGTCTTGGAGACAAACAAAGCAGGACCCTTTGGGCTCCGTGACCAGCCATGCCACATGCACTCAAAAGTCCCTGCCTCCCACCAGGGGCTGTCTGGCTACTTCCCAGCCTTAGACCCTGCAAAGCCTGATCCTGCATTCCTGCACAGCCAGCCTTTGAAAGCAGCTAGCAAGGCTGGTATTGCACCCTTTCGTGTGGGCTGACAGGGAATTTCCAGGGTCTGTAGCTTGAGCACACTCTGCCAAGCAAGTGGTCAAGGCATCAAGGGGCCAGTTGGGAAGCCCATGCAGAATGTTTTCCTGCCTGCTCTGTTGTCCTCACACCTGCCAAGGTGGCACCGTGCCTGCCAGCCTGCTCTCAACTCCCTGTCACTGTCAGTGTTACTGCCACAGAGCACCCACTTCTTGATACATATTCGCTCACTTTTATGGAGGTATCTGTAATACGCTCACACTGTGGTCTCTTTGGTCAAAGTCTACCATGCTTAGAAAAACAAAACAAAACAAATTCTTTGAACACTCCTGGGAGCATTTATCCAGAACTAGAGATGATGAGGGGAACTATGCTGTACCAAAACTGTACTGCAAACATACTTTATCCTGCTCATACCTGTACCACATTCCTGTGAATGCCTGAGATAAGATCATGTCCCATACAGGAAATCTGGAGCATATTGATCTGTACAGACTCCAATTTAGGCTGAAACTCTGAGGTGGATGACCTCTGTAGCTGACATTTAGGTCAACACAAATGCATTCAGGTTTTGTGGTCACTGCCCTGGAACTCCGAACATCTAGCTCCTTGCCAGTACAGGGGATCACCTTTATCCCCCCTGCATTTCTGTAAGGATTTCGTTTACAGTGCCCACCTGTGCATCACTCCATGTGTGTGGTGTGAAAAAGTCAGAGCACTGGAGGAGATGATACCTGGAGGGCCTTGCAGAACAACTTGCAAAGACTTATGAGAAAGGTATCACAGGAAAGAGCACGGGATTTGCCCCGGAGCTGCAGTTCAGTGCTTCTCCAGTGGCACCCTCTGGTTGACCTCCCAGAGCACTACAGATATGACTCATGATTGCTCACAACACCAGTCATCAGCAGGGGGATTCCTTAGGTGTACTTTCATTTGCGGTTCCAAGTTACCGCTCTGCAGAACTACCATGGTTGGCACTCAGAAAATGTGAAGAAATTTAAAGCTTTGTTCAAACATACAGGCCAAAGCTATGCATGCTAAATATTCACATGGCTCAGGCTGTTTCAGGGGTGACTGTGCAAACCATATGCTGGGTATAAGCTCTCTTGACAAGCCTCAGTAAAATCTATTTTAGTTTCAGGCTCAGCAAACTGTTACTGACATAGTTCAGTCAAAATACAACATGCTCTAAAGGAATATCACTACCTGTTCACTTTCAGGGCAACACCCCTTGCCATTTGGCCATGAGTAGGTTATCTTGGGAAAACCCCAGATGTTTCAAAGAAAACTAAGAGTCATGCCTACATGATATAATGACTTTCAAAGAGGTTGAACCCGGGAAGTTTTACCTGGGTCTTGCCCAGGGTAGTCCATCTCAAAACCAGATGTCTTTTCCCCCACAGATGTCTCCAAGACAGCTATTTCCAGACCTTTTTTTCCTTAACTGTATTCATGTAGTTAGAGCTGTAAATGCCAGGTGGGTCAAATTCCTATGGTCAGACATTGCCATAGTGACTTTCAACTTTGTTCTTTACTGACCCCTTGACAGGGAAGAGTTCTTAGTAACAATCTCATGCTTGCTGGATGTGGGATGAACACTTATACCAGCAACACAACTGTCCAAGCCTGCTCACCACCTGGAAGGCGGACAAATAAAAGGGGGGTTGGACAAGGAGCCAGAACATACACATTTAAATAGGATCTTTGATATAAATGAGCCCTGAGGAAGCAGATCTCTTTGAATGCAGTTGGTGGAGGTCCTATTTTCTACAGGGGCCTCTGTGGAGACCCACTGATTGTGTCCACAAGGACAATGGTAGTGTTTGCTGCTCCATAAAGATCTCTGGTGTGTGCAGCAATGAACCTCCTGTTTTTAACATAAATGGATGTTTTTAACACCCCCTTAATGGTATGTTTATGGCAAAAGAATTACTGTAGCAGAGGATACAAAATGCTATATTTAGGGAAAGACTCGCCTGTCAGCTGGAGGTCTCTGAGTAATGAAACTGTCACCTTAGACCCTCATCCCTCAGGGAAATAGGCAGTTGTATCAAGCCTGCAGACAAGAAGTGGTGACAAGACCAGCTCTTGCCAGGCAGGCCTAGATAAGGAGTTCTTCCATCAGCTTCAAAGCACTGGCTTAGGAATGAGAGGAGAAGGAGAGAGGAAATTCTGCCCATCTTAACAGAAAATGGTGATGTCATGACTGTGACACCATTTGCTTCAAAAAGGGATAGAAAGCAAAACTACAGGGACATCTGAGGTTGCGGATGCAACTCTATCATTGTTGGTGATTGTTGTGTCACAGTTTTACCCTAAATCCACAGAAGTCACAAATTGTTATTGGCTTCTTTATAGGAAAATCCCTTTCTGAGCAGTAGGTTGCAACTTGCATATACCATGTAATGAATAAAGACTCAAAACTCCCCGTGTGTTGCAAGTAATGCTGTAATTCCAATTAATAATTGATAGGTAAGGAGACTGAAAATGCACATTCATTGAAAATAAATGTTAATTCTCAGTTCCACAATTAGCAGTATGAGTGACAACAGTGACGTGAGGAACAGATTGAGTATAAATGGAATATGACCAACAGCAACATTTGAAGTGGCTTCTAAAAATGGGAAGAGGAACTACAGAAGGTCAAGCAAAAAAGCTCAGTACTTTCCTGATGATGTATTACTACCATGTGAAATGGGCTTAAGCCACAAAAACTGTCAAGCGTGTAAAGCACAGGCAAGCCTTCTGTTGAACTGTGGGCTGAAACAAAGGTCTCATTTAGGCAGAAAGAATTTCTGTCAAAACAAAAGCCTGCAGTGTTACCTGTCTTCCTGGGCATCTTTAACAGCCACGGATTTCTAAATGTAGGCCAGGAGCCTGTGTATGGTACAAGGAGAACTGTATTTACTATAAAAGGGAGTGAAGCATCAGTCTGACAAACCTCCTGCCATGCTGCAGGACCAAGAGAGAAGATGCCTTCTCCTCCTATGACTTTAGAGAAAATCCATTGACTAAGGCACCTAGAGAGAGTCCAACTGTCATATGATCATCCAGGACAGTAAATGATCCTCACTACTCAAGTCACTCATAGGCTGGAATCTTGCTTGTGCTTTGGCAGTCATGAAGAGCATAATCCTACAGCTTTGAGGGTCATTTAGTCCAACCTGGTGGAAATGCTGCCTCCTTCTGTTCTTAGCCTTCATATAGCTCAGCTCCAAATATTTCAGTTTTATTTAAAGGCAGACAGGAGAAGCCTCATCAGAGGTTACTTAGCGTTGAACTGCCACCTGCACCTCCTGCCTTACCGCCCATAAAATATCCACTGTAGGCTTTGAGGCAAAAAAAAGAGCATTATTCCAGGTTCTACTGCTGATCCTTGCTATCTGAGCACAGAGAAGCTCTCTCTCCTCCCTGTTTTCACAAAGTCTTATTTCACATGCAGCACTGACAATTGTGAAAGTATTGTGCTGTAATTCTGGACATACAGCTGCAAGCCAAGAGGCATTTTGAGGCTGTCCTGCCTGCTCCCCATGGGTATGCATAGAGCCCACTTACAGCTGTGGACAATCTGCAGAGGAATCTGCTCTGTGGCCACTCCTCCCACTCCTCACCTGAGAGCTCTCACCCAGATCTCTCACTTGGGAATCATAGAATCACATAATGGACAAGGTTGGAAGGGACCACAGTGGGTCGGTCATCTGGTCCAGCCTCCCTCAAGCAGAGTAATCCTAGAGAAATATTAACAGAATGAAAATGTTAAAACAGACTGGAAGGGAATGCAGATCAGCCAGCACTGTCTTTATCTACTGTCCAAAAGGAGTTGAAACTGACAACCCTTAAACCTCAAGAAGCATGGAAAACACAAGTAATGAGCAACTGTATATTTTCAAAACATTTCAACACATGCTCAATAAATGTCAGCTGCACAATGAAAAGGCACAGTGCTGTATATTTGTAGCTAGATTTGAAAGTGAAATCTAATCATTGTTACTCTAAAAAGGGGAGTTTTATTGACATACTCCTTTTGACTTACCACAAGACATGAAAAATGGAAAGATTGGTCTGCCTAGGACACCTTCCAGACACAGTAAAAGTGAAACATACTTGTTGGGTGCAGCATTTCAAGTGTTTAATCTATTTTATTCTTGACTTGAACTGCCAGCAATGAAATGTGAGACTGGGCTCTGAGAAGCAAAGATCAGGAAAAACCTTGAACAGTAGTGTGATAATAAATGGAGTAGAAATGGATAATAAATCACAATGGATTAACAGCAAGAATAATGCATGAGACCTAGCGACTATCAAATTATGTGAAGTCATTTGCTGTGAAGCAATTACCTTCCGCAGTATTTCCGATTCTCGCAGTAAGTGGCCAGCTCTATTGATTCAAGATACGTTTATAACGTCAGCAGCTAAAAAAAGTGTTTCCATGCCTTGGGAAGGTGATTTCTGTTAATGCAGTACTAGCAGATACTGCCACTGAATATGGGACAAAGCAACAAGAACACTGACTAATGCCAGGCCACACAACCATGTAACCTGTACAAAAATGGTGAAGAATATGCTGACCATGCTGATTAATTTATTTTTAGTTGTTACTTTAGCTTTAGTCTCAGACTTGCTATTACTTTCAGTTAAATAATTTTAAACTGTTTTCCTTCAGGTAGAATTTTAGAGGGGAATCTCTGCACTTCCATGTATATGAAATGTTAACTTGTGCTAAAAACCTGAGTCACTATAAAGCCACTGTTTGCAAAAAAACCCAAAAAAACAACTAAATAAATAATTTAAAAATGCAAAACATGATATATTATCACCTGAGAAAATTTACCAAGTTATCTGCTTGTGTGAGAGTATTAGCAAGCAGTTTAAAAAAAAAAAAAAAAAAAAAAAAA
>VXBB01007324.1:76693-99400 GCA_013399915.1 Illadopsis cleaveri | reverse complement strand
AAAAAAAGGAAAAAAGAAAAAAAAAAAAAAAAAGGATGTTTTCTGGTACCCAGGTTAAGCACAAAGAGATCAAAGAGATGACATGTAAGTTGCTTGTCCGGTTTTTGTACTTCTTCCCTTCAGTACAATATCTTTGCAAGCTTCAGGAACTAGGCTGGGGAGCTTTATATGGCTGATACTGCATGGCTCGTTGCTCTGCAAGCAAAGAGGCAGATTTCAGACTTGAGTGTTCACATCCTTTAGGAACCAGGCACACTGGTGGGCCCTTAGTGTGCCCTGCACAGGGGCTACGTTTCTAAAGGGACATTATTGTGGTTGTACGTGGGCTCTCAAAGGCCAAGGATGGGTGCAAAATGAAAGTGTAGGATTTGTCTGCTTGTTTTTGCCCAAGAAAAAAAATCTAAAAGAAAATGCTTTGGACATACATTTCAGTCACTGGGCCACAGATCAGCAGTTGGAAAAGTCTGAATTAAAACCTAGACTGGCAATGCCTTCTAATGAAAATGTTATTTTTCCATTTGCTGTAGCATTTATAGATGCCTGAAAGTCACAAAGTCAAAGTCATTAAAATATTACACAAACAATAGAAGATAAAACTTACTGGGGCAAATACAGTTGAATCATTGTGCAAAGCCAAAAGCCTCTGCAAACACAGAGTTCTGAGAGGATTTATCCAGCTTCAGAAAATTAGAAGTGGTGGGAAAGTTCTCATAGCATGTACAGCTCAAATTCAACTACATCTCTTGTTGCTTGGAACTTCTGTGGTTGAGCAAGTCAACTTTTAAGCTACCTACCACTTCAAAAACAGTGAAAAAAATTTTTCAGATTTCTGAAATCTGAATACACTGTGGCTTAACAAGATATAAGGTATAGATATAAGATATAAGATATAAGATATAAGATATAAGGTATAAGATAGATATAAGATATAAGATATAAGATATAAGATATAAGGTATAGGCCTTTGCCTCTGATTTCTGCAGGGAACCTGCTGCTCCAGGTTCAGCCTTTTCAAGGCTTCTCTGTCCACAAGCATTACTTTGAAAAAGAGCATAGTGAAATGGGAAAGTAAAAGCAGATTGAAACGTGCTTGAGAGCATGAAACTAACAAAGCTGCCTAAAACAGAGCATGGTGAAGCTTTAGCCGTGCTGAGGCATCACCTACAGCATAACACCACATATTACCCAGTTGCTGAGGAAGCTGGGCAACAGGCACTGATGAAGGCCATGTCTCCACTACACCCTGCAGTTTGCTGTAGAGTTACTGGCGGTTTTCAGAGCTTGGGCACCAAAGGGAAATGGTATAATGTCTATAGATATACAAAGAGAAAGCATTTAAGTCAGTCCTAATCGTACAGCTGGAAGCCCTCTGGCAGAATTGTGCACATTTCCTCCAGCTCTGGATGTCATAAAAGACACCCACCGCCTCTCCATTGTTTGTTCATTCTTAACTGAGACTCCTTTGTGCTCACCAGGTGTGGTCTTCAGTTGTATCATCTTTGTAATTGTGCAGGATGTGATCTGCTTTAGGGATTAATTACAGCTGGTGAGGAGGCTGCAGTCTGTTCCCTGAGACCTTTGCTTTAAATATTGCAAAAGTTTGCTTTTAGAGCACATGAATATGGGAGAGAAAGAACTTCACTTTATACTGCAGGGAAGGCTAGAGAGCCAGGCTCTGCATTCTCCTGGGAAACAGGATACTTAAAAAAATCATTAATGGGATAGAGTAGCAAGGCCATGCTAAACGTGACATGAAACGATCAGCAGCACGGTCTCAGCATAGCTATGGCTGACCATGTAAGACAAGAACAGACACAAACTTATTTACATACTTGCATCTGTGAACACTATGTGTATTTAAAGGGACAATGAAAGTTATCTTGTAGTGTATTTGAATAGGGAAACCAGCATTAGCTGTGCTAATGAAATAGCGCTTTTGATAATTTAAGCTGTGTCCTTCCTAATATTGCCTGGAGAAGTTAAGGGCTTTTGTTGTCAAAGACAGCATATTGTGGTTTTGGGGAAAAATTGCCCATGGAAGGGGTGTTGTTAAGAAGAAAAGTATTTGGAGTAGGGACACTGCTGATGAAAGAGGGCAACAATTCAAACAAGGAAGAAGAGATAGAGCAGAGCAGCATTCTTCTTAAATTCCTTTAGCAACCTCTTCTGAGGTGCCCAGTCACTTGTTTGGGAAGGTGCTTGTGCTCTGTTGGATATCCCTGCTCTTTCACCCTCTGTCAGACTTCAATATGGTACCTCCCAAATCTCTCAGGAATGCTCTGCTAGCTTAACTTTGATGGGGTAAATGGGTCACAGTGTACAAAGTGGAAACATGATCCTGCTACAGCTGAATGTATTTACAGTGAATTGAGAACACGGAGAGGAGAGCCCAGTTGTTCCTAGGGTGACAAACATCACTGTGCATCTTCAACTTGTTATTAAAAAGCCTGTAAACAGGCAGCTAGAATGGATCATCTGAAGTATTTACCAGCATTTTTATTGGAACAAAATTGCATATAATTTCTTCCAAACTACAAAAAATATTAAAACATGCTTTGGCATGGCCTTCAGGATAGTTAATGATAGGAATGATACATAAGTAGGAAAAGAGTAAAAAATATCTAGGGCTCCTTTGGTGTAGCTGAAGTGCAATTCTGTATCCATGAAGAGAAAACAGACCCAGGAGGGACAGACTTTTAGCTTTGTTTTCACCGAAGGACAGATGTGATCCAAGGGACAAAGGGTTCAGAGAGAAAGGAAAACACTGGGAACAACAGGAGGCAGGGGAAGAAGCAAGACAGGTGCTCAGCTCTTGAATTTCAGATTGTCCTGAGGGACTTGGCCAAAGCCCCCGTTTGTCTCAGTCACCTCAGCGCTGCTGGCTTGGCAGATCTCCTCACAGCCCAGAGGAAACTGGTGAAAACCATCACCCTCACTGGGTAACCTTATCCAGCCAGTACCCACTAGGCTGGGCCCATCCCACCACCCCAGCCAGGAGCCATGCACTGGGGGCACATCCCTGGGAATGGGGACAGGCTGGGACACGGGCATGGCTCAGTGGGACCCACGGCCAAGGCTGGCAGGGCTGTGGGGGGCTGGAGGGCTGCTGGGCGCTGCTGTGGCGTCCTGGGCCCCACAGGGTGGGAAACCCAGTGTGGCTGACAGGGTGATACGAATGCCCTCAGGGTCTTGATGCTTTTTGCCCTTCATCTTCTCTGGGACTTTTAAATTATTTTGCTGTTCCTCTTGAAGTTTTTCTCTTCTTTTTTCCATTCCTGATGAGTACATCGTAGGTCAGCAAGTGGTTCCTCCCCATCTGACCTGGAGACAGTGGGTCCAGCTGGCACCCATGGGATCTTTCCTTTTCTTTCTTTGCCCTGGGAGCCTCTGGGGAGGTGCAGGGCCAACAGACCTTTAGTCCAGGCACTGCTCAACCCCCAGCATCAGCCTGAGGCAGAGGGGTCCCTCAAAAGCAGGGTGTGAGGGTTAGCAGGAATGAAAGGAGGATGAATGATGAAGGAGGTATTGACACATGGATTTCCTGCAGTAGAGGTGTCAGAGTTCTATTACTGTGGAAATATAATAGGGACAATATTTTGGGGAGAGAAGGATTATTCTGAAGCACAAGGCTGCTTATTCTTCCAGTTATTCCAAGTGTTGTAATAAAAGCAAATGCATAGTGTCAGCCTAAGGTGAGTGAAAGTGTAAACAAGGAACTGGCGCAACATTAGTGTGGTGCCTGCACAACTCCCTCTTTATACCAACCCATATAATTTATTTATGCATTTGGACTTGCTCCATTTCCTTCTCCTTTCCCCCTGCTGCCCTCACTCTCTGCAGGACAGTCATTGCTCTTTGCTGCCTGCTCTCCCGTGTTGCCTCTGGCTGCCTGCCCCTGCCTGGCCTGGCACAGCTGGACAGGGTCCCAGGGCTCCTCAGCCCTGCTGCCACCACTCCTGGGACCTCGGGAATGCTTCCTAAGCACCTGTGGAAATTTTACAGTGTGATAGTTTTCATGGGAAGGGTGGGTTAATGAAGCCATTAAATACTTGCTTATCTCTGGCAGGTGAAATTAGAGGATCACTTTTATTGGAAGTATTTCAAAAAGAGCTCCACTGCTGTTTCCTCCTTGTTTCTCTTCCACACAGATCCCAGCATTTTAAAGCACTGTTTCAAGCTTTAACCTGGTTTGTGTTATGTTTTGGTTCATTTTGTGGATTGCTGTGCCAATTCTGCTGTAACATGTTGGAACATCCCAAAACATTTTCCTTTTTTTCCTCCTCTACTACTGCATCTGTTATCAGGAATGCATCATCATCTGTTTGGTTGCTTTCACCTATTTTACAAAACAAAAAGTCTTACCCATAAATATAAAGAATTTAATTTGAACAATTAAGGAAAAACAACTTAACTGGAACCCACTGCCATGATTTTAAGACTTTTTCCCCAGTAAGTAGTCTGGGGAAATGATGGCAGCTGGAATCAGCGATGGTTTGGTTTATTTTTCCAAAAGGGATGAAGTCTGGCTGAGTTGGTAGTGTGCAGAATTGAGCTTAAACTGCTAAAAAGACTTTCCAAACAAGGGCTGATGAAAAAGCTGAGAATATTGTTCTCTAAAGAAGAAAAATATTGTTCCCTATAATGGCAGAGTGAGTGAGTTTTTATTTCCTTTGAAACTAATTCAGTGCTTAGGAATACATATTGGAGGGATTATATCACAGATTCTGCAACAAACATTTAAATTGTAAGGTTTCCTTCATTATTTTGTGAAACATTCTTCTAATTTTTATTATTTTTATTAAATTCCTCTGTTGGAAAATTATAAAGTCATTTTCAAATAGAATTTGCAAATAACTTCAGTTTAAATTCAAATAAAACATGGTTAAAACCCCAAACTCATTGGTCCGAGAATCAGTAAATGCATTTTGAGGAATAGAATGAGATACTGTGTCTTTATGTAAAATTTTTAACTCTAGTGGCTGAGACTTCACATTTTAAGGCTCTCTCAAATATGAAGGAGATTTTTATTCTTTCAAATATTATTGTAAAGCAAAGTTTTAAATTCCTTACAACCAAATAATTCCTAGAAGCTTTAAAGAAAGCTAGTCATTGGAACACTTTCTATAGAATTTCAAAAACACAAAGCAAGTCTCATTGGCTCATAAGAGTTGCTTAAAGCAAAAAATATCTATATCTACATCTGGGATTTTTTAAAAAAAACCAACAACCAAACACCCCTCCCTCCCCCACACCAAACTAAAACCATCAAAAAAACAACAAAAAGAAAACCCAACAAAGAGTGAACCTGGAAAATTCCCAGCCTTCTCAAACAACACTGGTGTTCTTCTCATGCAGCTATTGATCTGGTGGTATTCAAACAGACTGGGGGCTTGTGTGGTGGACTTCATCAGATCCTTTGAAGTTCCTCCCCTTTTGCATTTCAGTTATAAATTTCAATTTTCAGGTGTGGTATTGCTAACCTCAGAATATCCATTATTCTCTACTATTTTGGTAATTTATATATAAATTTAATTTCAAAATGAGGTTAAAAAGTATTCCTTTCTATAGAGATAGCCTTCTGAGGAGCTCTTTTTCTTACTTGCTTGTTTGTTTGCTCAGGAGGCCATCTTTAGCTGGAGTTGCCAAATCCTCTTCTCTTGTAATTAAAAGGTATGTTTGGAAGAAAAGAAAAGTATGTAGTGGTTTGTTTATTCAGGAGAAAATGTTTGATTTAATTTAACAGATTATATTCTTGAAAAGGAACAGGGACAAAAATAGATCCCGAGCCAAATTCTGCCTTGAGTTACATCTTTCTTAAGCACACCCAGAGCCATTCTAGGGAGCAGGTCCCTGAGAAAAGGAGGTTGTGGTGGCGTTGTGTTACTTCTCTGCAGGAATATGAGGGGAGATAATAACCTTGCTTCAATAGCTGGAAAACTGCCCTTTGGTCTGCTTTCCTGCCAGCTTCAACATCTGCCCTTGCCCAGGGGATGAGCTGGGGAATGTTCTCTGCACATGTGGCTCCCCCACAGTGGGGAGGCTCCCAGGCTGTGAGGGACTGTCAAGAACATGCCATCCTTACTTTCCTTCCTTCTCAACTCCAGACCTCCATGAACTCAGCAACAAGGGAGAGGATGGGCCTGGGGAAGAGTGCAGACAATTAGCACTAGTCTCTACTCTCTTCCAAAAAAGTCCTAACCACAATTAAATGTTTTAAATTACTGGGAGACATAGCTGCATATTTCAGGAAATTAGGATATTCCAGTCAATTACAAAATAAAAAAGAGAAAGGAAATAAAAGATTTCCTAATGTTCGTCATCTACTACACATTGCCATGATTCAGCTTTTCCCTTTCTTGGGTGGAATGAGATGAGAATAGCACATTTAATGTTTTTAGAGCTTGACATCCTAGAAGAGGAAACTGATAACAACGGCCAGTGCAGGGGGTGTATTTCTCTGCTGCTCACTGAGAGAGAGCAACAGCTACTGTTGAGGACGCTTGTGTTCAAGCTCTGCAATTTTATCATAATAAAGGTTTGATCTTTTGATCCTCATTTCAATCCCTTCTTTACATGAAGCAAAAAATGGAACAACAGCAGGTGCAAAAGGTACAGTAAAACCCAAGGGAAAAAACAAGATATTATGTAAAGTATTTTTCTGGTCTTGTAGAGACCCACTTGTAGCTTGGGATCACCTTAGATAGAAGGGGTGATTAATATTAAACAGTTTTTGATGGCTTTTTCTTTCTTTTTTGTCCAATTGAACTCTCAACTTATAACAGCTTTTGAGACTCCTGGTGACAAGGAGCTTTACAGCTTAATGGTGTACAGTGTTATGAAGTACTTTCCATTACTTTAGCTATTTTGTTTCATGCCTTATGATTTTTTGTGTTCTAAGAGAAAGTTATTATCTGCTTTTATTTCCAGCATCAACAATGATTTTATCAGTCTCTGCCTTTAAGACCCCTCCCTCTTAACTTCTTTTCCCTGAGGGACAGATGATCTGGAAAATAGAAGGGTATGAAGTCCTCCCAGGTACATTTAACAGAACACACAGTCACAAACTGTCTCCCTGTAAAAGCAAAAGCAACAGCCTTAGACTGCACCACTGAGTCTTTCTTGAAGGAAGAACATCTTTGTGCAGGGTAACACTGAAATTTGAGTTCTAAAAGCAGGACCTTGACCTTCTGCCAGTCCAGCTGAACCAGCTTTACAAGTATCATAAATCCTGGCCTGGTTCAAAGCTTTTGAACAACTACACTTTGTTTTGAATCACAAGCAGCAACAGAACTTTTGCACTGCATTCCCATTACTATTTTAGGGACAAATTTAAACTTTGGAGAAATAAAATGTTACTTTAAGGTTTTTTAGATAATGTATATATATCAGGAAAGTATTTTTAATTGTAGCAGCTAGTGTTTCTCCTCTGGCTTTTCTTTCTTTAGTATAAGTTGGCCATATTTCTCATCAAACTGCAGCTGCTCTCCAGTATGGGTGGGGGGCTCTATTTTCCAGCTGTATTTCAGATAGGCAGGAATTTGAAGGTATTAGGAAGGTCTGATGCTATTATGCAATGATTCTACTGCCCCACCTGCAGGCCTTGGGGTTTACCTTTAAACCTGCTTTGTTTGAACCAAAGAATTCTGCATTTCAGGGGCAGAGGTATGTTTAAACAATGTCCTGACATGGGGGGAATTGAAGACCTGACAAGAGATTTTATTGTTCTTGGGTTTGGGAATAATTTTACATTGGAGAAAGTCAAAACACTTGTATTACACCTGTAAACCACAATATTTGGTTTGACTACAGGTGTTTTCCTGCATCACTTTGCACTCCCAGGTTACTCTGGTTACATCTGCAGGTGTCTAAGACCAGTCTGAAAAAGGGCTTGCAGAGGTTATAAGATAAAACCAGTCCTTGCTTCCCTACAGCAGGACGTCTGCATGAGACCCCAGAGTGAAACCACACTTTATCTCAGACATAGCTGAGAAGCTGAAGGACAGAAAGGAGGATGGGACCAGCTGGGAAACACTAAACAATTCAGCCTGCATGCCCACACCTCATTCTAGTCAAATGGCCTTGAAATGTATTTACAGACAAAAGAGCTGTGAATTGTGCTGCTTGGCTGTGCTGGGAATTACTGTAGGGAATCAGTGTAGAAAGCTCGGGTTAGTTTTATTAGCTTCACAAATCTTAGCAAGATATTTTGCTTTCTATGAAAATATTCTTGTGTTAAGAGGCTTTTGATAATGGGGCCTTTCTGTGTAACATTACATTTACTGCTGGTGTTATTCTGGTAACAAGTAAAGTACAAGGAACGAGCACATTGCAAAGCAAAGCCACAAATCCCTCTGACTTTGGAACTGCTTGCAAAGCAGCACTGATGACTGGATGAGGAATCTGACCATGGCCACAAGGGAGATAAAATGTATTTCAGGCCCTCGGCTGAGCACACTGGCAGGAGGCCGCAGTGTGAGGAGCACTGGCACTGCACCTGCCTGGTTCTGATGATGGCTCACAGGTGCATTTCCTGTGCTGGCTCAGAGTATGGTGTCTAATAGGCAAGAAGGTTTTCAGAGTACAAACACCTAGCACCTCTTTGCCTGTCTTTGCAAGTAGCTTGCACCCAGATGATCCCTGAGACCTCCCTTGCTTATGCTGCTAATTAGGCTTCTAGTCCTGTAGCCAAGGACCAGTACAGCCTCTGCCAAGAATCAATAAAATGCAAAGCAGCCCGCAGCGAGTATGCAGCCCATTAGATACCAGACTCTCATGCCAGAGTGCTTTCCTGTATCAGCATACTATGAAACCTGAGAGGAATATCTGAAAAGGAATCACTGCCCCTAGGGTCTTACATACATGTGCAGTGTCCTTGGGACACAGCTTTCCAGAATGGGATTTGATCAGATTTTTAGCACTGTTACTGCAGAAACTAAGCAACCTGGAATGAGCTGACTCCTGCTATCCCTCAGAGCCATGCTGCTCCTGCCACAAGAGAACTCTGCACAGCCTCAAAAAGAAGATGTGCCCACTGTGACTGTGAGCCCTCTCCCAAACTTACACGATCTCAGTGTAAATCACTTTTATTCAGTAATTTAAACATCTCCACAGTGTACATGTTATCATATTTACTGCTGTTTGCTTTTTTTAGCACTTTAGGGATACTTTAATTGCATTCTGTTTATGTATTGGAGTATTTCTATGAGCACTTTGTGTTTCTCATGGAGAACTCACAGAGCATTTTCAGGACAGCCTTTGTATGGATTATGAAGCTACCTTGGCCTCGTACCCCAGCACTTAATATTCACAGGCCACCAAAAGCACAGCAGACTGCACTGGTAGTTTGTAACACAATCAAATGTGGTGCAACAAGGAGGGGTATGCATCCCATATGTGTCCCACATGGTCAGAAGGGACATCAAAACCTCTGGAAATTCATCAAGTCTTCATGTCCCAGCCAAGGCAAAGTCCTCTCTTTTGCTCTTCCATGTGCTGTGCAGGATGCAGTGCAAATTATGAACCAAAACAGATACTGGTCTGTTTTCTTAATCTTCTTGTCAATACATGCTATGTACAGCTCATCTTCCCAGGCACTTTCAGTCTTGTCTTCAGGGAGGAGAATTAAACAAGCTTTGCTCTGTGAGGCAGTAGAAGGTTTCTTTGCTTTCTGCAGCAAAGGATGGTGTACTCTTATCCAGGATAAGTGCAGGAAGGCTGGTTTGGTTACCATGCATCAGACAGAAGAGGTTATGGTGCTTTGGGCTCCCACAGTGTGAGGACAAGTCCATGTGTTGGAGGCTCACATTATTCTATACTCAACATCTACCTGCTCTATGACATTCACTCTCCCTTGGAGGAAATATCTGAGAGATCTTGAGACACAAGCTGTGGCACTTAGTGCCCTAACACCACCACAGCATGTAGAGCTGCCATGCTCACAGCCATTTGCTCAGCCTACCTGAGCAGTCAGGTGGGCTGGGGACAGGAGAGCCCTTCAGTTTGTCCCATAAAATGATGTGAAATTGCCTCTGCCAACAAGACTTGCTGAGCAATCCTGCAGCATGCAGAGCTCATTGCTCAGCACACAGAGACATCATTTTACCAAGCACACACATGATGGAAAATCCACAGTGCATTCCTAGGAAAGCAGTGAGAAGCTCTTCTGTAAAAGGTTTTTCTAATGGGGTGCTCCATTTCATGTCAGATAGTCAGAACCTGAAGGAAATAATTTTGAAAATACATCCACCCAGGCATGCAAAGCAGCCTGGAATTAAGTAACATTCTTGCCCTTGGGGTGAACTCTCCCTGTATATGCCTCAGTATCTGACCTTTTCACAGTATTTTTGTGGGAAGACATGCACAGCAGAAAAGATGGCGAAGGAGAATTCCTCTCTCCAGCACTTTGGGCAAGCGTGGTCCTGCATGAGAGCTGCAACATTTCTGCTGTTAGTAAAGGAGGAAGGAAAAGAAAGTGAGGCAGCCCTCGCAGCTGGTTCTCCTCTACCTTGGCTAATGTTTGCATGGGAGCAGGGAGAATCATTAACTGCCCCAGACAAGTTTTACTGCCTCAAGGTCACAGAGTAATGGTGCACTGAAAGGCCACAGAAATGCAGCAAAACAAGTCTCTTGGTGCTGGGGAGACCAGAGCACTTTGTCCAGGAAAGGCAGAGCTCTGTGCACATCTATAAAGCTGCATCCAGGTTTGCTCCTGGGATCCTTCATCTGTGATGTTGACATGGCACAAGAACATGAATGGTGGACTTTCTAAAGCCAGCTTCTTATTTATTTGTTATTTATTAACTTATTTGAACTTTTATCATTTCTTGCAGTTCCAGGGGAAAAATTAGCCCTAGATGTCTAACCTAAGTTATCAACTGGTAAATTTCTGACATCCTAGTCTAGTAGTCTCCACAGCCTTGTTTTCCTTTTGAACAGTTTGCTACCTGTTCTCTGTCTGGTACCTGTGTTGCTAGGAGGATTAAACCCAGTGCTCCCCTGTGAACACCTGGCAGCTCGCCCCCTTGCAGTGTGGTTAATGAAGCCTCTTCTCCTGACTGAGAACAAGAAACCCACCTCCTTTCTCCATGCCATTGAGCACATGCAGAGCCTTTATCTGAAGTCACGTTTTTCTTGTAGTCCACAAAGCACGAGCAAGGCTTGTCCTCTCAGTGTGTAACCGCCTTTTGGCCCTATTTCTCACTCCTCAGGCCAGGTGAAGATAAAGCCCATTTGTGGAGGAGGAAGGCAGATTCCACCTCCACAGCTCCAACGGCGTGCCCTCGCTGATAAACAGGTAAGTGCTGCCCTCCCCTAAGGACATCACCTCTCCTATCTCCCTTGATTATGAGTCAAACTCCACTTATTCCCCCCTGCAGCGCTGGCACCCTATTTCCAGGACAGAGGTCTGCTGCTTTCAGTTGTGCATGGTGCCTGAGGTCCTTGAGCCAAGGACAAGTCACAGCACTGCTAGCACAGCTGCTCTGCAGTGTCCTGTGCTCAAGGCTTCACTCCACAGACATCAGACCAAGGTCACAGAGCCTTCCTCCCCACTTGTCTTCCTCCTTCTTTCCTTAGAACATGACCTGGTGCATGGTATCCATGTGCAGCAACATCCATCCATCCATCCATCCATCCATCCATCCATCCATCCATCCATCCATCCATCCATCCATCCATCCATCAATTCCTCAGTCTTAGAATTTACAAACTTAAAGGTCATAGATCTCACTTGGCATGAGCAGGAAAACACACACCAACCTTGTAGAAAGAGAGATGTGTTGCTCTGTGTAGGTTTCCTTTGTGCATGACAGTGAATTTTCAAGGCTTTGCTCACCTGCTTTTTTTTTTTGCTTCAAGAAAGCTGGAGTTGTTAAGATG
The DNA here is from genome assembly GCA_013399915.1 of Illadopsis cleaveri. Taxonomy (NCBI): domain Eukaryota; kingdom Metazoa; phylum Chordata; class Aves; order Passeriformes; family Timaliidae; genus Illadopsis; species Illadopsis cleaveri. Next base: position 87,523 of record VXBB01007324.1, on the reverse strand, counting down.
CTTCCAGCATGCAATGCCCTCATATAATGCAATTAACATTTTGACCACTGGATGCTACTCTTGCTCCAAACATCTGCACAAGGGACTGCAAGGTGAAGACTTACTGGCAATGCAATCTTGTAATTTTTTAACCTAGAACCTAGTTAAATCAGTCAACGACCTGTGACGAGGTGTTTATTGCCTGCCCATCAACTGAAGATGAATAGTTAGGAAGTAGTTATGGGGATATAAAGGAATGTCTGCATCAGCTACACATAAGCTGATGATTAAATTAATGGTAATGGACTGAGATTTTAGTAGTGAAGGAGCAAGTGATTTTTCAAACCCTCAGGCCTGGGATTTCTGGCACATTGACTGAGACAAATACATAATACTGTATGTATTATACCAGTGGCGCCCAAAGCCCAGAAATAAACTACATTTTTTAGGTACTTTTGACAGTTTATGCTGCTCTCTACTTATGTGTAGGCAGGCTCTTTAACCTTCACTTATAGTCACTATTATTATTATCATCATCATCATCATCATTGGCAAACATTCTTGGCCATTTCCCATTCTCTACTTATTTTGCTCTCTACTACAAGCCTCCCCCCAGCCTTCCTGCATGGCTCCCACGCACTTTGTCCCTGCTGCTTTCACTGATGTGAAGCAAGGCCTTCCCATCAGATGAGCACAGTTGCTATGGTTGAGATATGCCCAGAGCAATTAATCATTTATTGATCGGTACCACTGTGAAATACTTCCTTTGTGCACACTGTGTTTCAGGAGCTCCTGTTTTCATCTTCCCCAAAGGAGGAAAGCCTTTTAAGTATGCATGATAATCTGTCCACCCTGGGCACCATGTGGGTAGCCGATATACCCTCCTACAGGTAGACACAGCCTACACCCCACATAAACTGAAAAATTCTGTATATGGCTGCACACCAGCTGTGCACAAAGATGATTCTGCAGTTCTCAGTGTTTTCTTTTGATCCCTCATATATTGCAGGAAATATCCAGGAACAGTTCCCAGAGCAAGGCAGTGTTTTCTTATAGTATAATTCTATCTGAAGACCCAGTAACTTATTTACACATTGCCTTATCATTCCAGTTCCGGTATCTGCAAGTAGGCATCTAGAAGAACAGGTCTGGCACACTTTTCTGAGATCCCCACGTGATCCCTGGGCCAGTTTGCCGTATCTGCAGATACACCTTGCTTGAAATCAGAGATAAAACTCCTGTTGAAGACATGAAAAGCATGAATCCTCACAGACAATACCTAAATAGGGAACAATTCAAAGGTAATTCACATTATTTTAGCTGCTTTATGTAAATGCTTAATGCTCCTAGAGGAGTGAGCCAACTGAAACACGGTAGAAACCTAATCCAGGAAGAAATGAAACTCACGATGGAGATTCTGGTTTCTGGCTATTTGTGTGTTGAATGGCAAAAGGAAGGCTTAATCACTCTGCATACCAATGCAGCATAGATCTGTTAAAACCAAAACCAATCAAATGAAAATAGATCTCTCTTTTTGACTCAGTGTTATCACTTACAAAGTGGCCGGCCAAAAATTCTGAACCACTTCCTTTATCTCATCCTGATAAATTCTTAGACAATAGATACTGAAAATAGTTTATTTATCAAACTTCCTCTCTCTCCATTTTGTTTCTACCTTTTCTTTGAAAGACTGCTAGCGGGCTGATGTGATATTTTAACACAGAAAATGTGGGAGCTTTTTAAACTGACATGTAAAAGTTGTTTCATATTTGAACCTCTTGATCTAACTCTGCTTGCTTGCTAGGACAGAGCAATCTACAGCTGTTGCTACACACTTGCCTATTGTCATGATTTATACACCAGATTAAGGTGAGGGATAATAAGTAACAAAGTGTAGCTCCATAGTGCATAATCCTCAGCGCTTTAAATTAGAACTGTCTCTGGTGAACACAAGAGTGATCAGAGCAGAATTTGACCTGCAGGCATATTTTTCACCACCCCATCTGTTGCCCCAGATACTAGGGATGGAAATGGCCATTTTGCTAATTTTTCTTTCCTTTAAAACAATTTTTCTTATCTTTTTTTTTCTTGAGACTCTTCCAAATGACATAGGAAAACAACATTCAAACCAGGGCACAGTAGTGGAATGCATGCTACAAGCCAGAACAGCATAAAATATTCAAAGAAGGAATACATGTGTATTCAGGTCAAGTAAAGAGAGGGATTCCTGCAGTCAGGAATCCTTTCAGTGGTTTGAACAAATTGTTACTCCTTAGTAATCATTTTCCTAGCATGCCTTCTTCTTTCAGCTCTCTTCAAATGAAGAGCTGGTGGCCTGACATTTGGTCCCTGGAGCCTTTCCATCAGATTTGCCTTCATCCCATGTCAATCTCTTTCCGAGAGCTTGAAGAAACAACTTTATCTTCCTGTAACTCAGAGTAAGGAATGCAGGACACCCAGAATAGAATAGGTCAAGTCCAAAGCATGAGATTATCCCGTTGAATTTAATCAAGAAGTGGTTTCTTTGGAATTGCTCATGAGTTAGTCAAAGTGGACTCTTAGCCAGATTAGCTCTGAGAGGTTTGGAGAGAAGTATCCATCTGCAAGCCAGAGCAGCATCTACACCAGCTTTACCTATAAGAGCTTTGCTTTCCCCTCTCCCTTTTTTCTTTCTTCAGACCATTATGTCCTGCTATGAGCTAGAAAAACATCTGTTCTGGGTGAAGATGGAAACATGGGACACTATTATTGTGAATTATTTGCCTTTTACTAAATCCATTTGATTCTTCATTCTGGCAAATTCAGGGCCAACAGTCTATTTTGAGGTTGCCTAATTACGAAAAATTCCCTCCACAAATACTTTTGTCTTTTTTTTTTTCTTCACATATTCTGTATGTGAGATTGCAGCAGTGACCAGGCTCTTTGCCATACTTGGATCTTGTTTAGAGCAACCAATATGTGGGAGTTCAGAAAAGTTCAAGCTGCTCATTTCCCACAGCAATGTACCAACTTATGGAATGAAAGCTGAAGATCAATAAATAAACATAGTCAGGCTTTTAGGCTTTGCACATGGAAATATAGGCCTAACTCAGTAAATGTCCAAAGCTGAATGATTGGACACTCTTGCATTCATCATTTCACGTAAGTTTTCAAATATTTATTCCTGAAATACTCCTGAGCTCTATTACTTTACAGCTAAAACTTTGTAGTTCCCTCCTGCCCCATGGAAGAAGACAGCATGCACCAAATACTGATCTTGACTTACACAGATGTGGGATCCCTGGAGGTCCTGAGCACTGAACAGCAGCATCCAGGCTTCAGGTTGCACCAGCTGCTGCTGAGAAAGACTTTCTTTGGGGTCTGTAGTTAGATCTTAGAAATGTGTTGAATGAAGATGGGAAACAAATGTCCCTAATTTTCTTATCTCCCATTCCATCACAAACAGTATGTCCACAGCTATGTCTAGATAAGAAGAGCCCTGGACAGTCAGTCATTTCAAGTCCAAATTATCTGACAGTGATTGCCTCAAACACTGCTGCTCTCTAATGGGAACAGGTCCCTGTAAATGTCTCTTTCCATCCCCTGAAGCAGATAAGTGGTATCATAGTCCTGCTAGTTCAGCAGGGAATCATTGGCCTCCACATGCAGGCAAGCAGTTCCCTCTTCCCAAGGCAGACATTGGGACGTTACTCCCCCAGTGAGGAGCCCTATGAAACATCAGGATTAACCTCTGGGTCAAGATTTCCCTGTCTGATTCTGCGCACTCTCTAATTTCCCCTTTCTTTAAACCTAACATATACTCTCACACATGACTGCTCACCTCCAAATATTCAAGTAATATGACAAGCACTGGAAAGTTTGTATATTTAATACTGTAATTGGTCCATATGTCCCTTCTCTGGCTCTCGGTATGCCATTGCCTTCTCCATTGCTGCTTCTTATCACCACACATATTTACACCTGTACACAGCATGAAATTAATAAAATGAAAGCAACCACATTAATCAGATTTTTTCTCTTTTCAGAGGCATCAGCATTTGTATAGAAGACTGAGAAAGGAGAGCTTGCTCCATATGCACTTTCATCTGGTGCTGCTGGATCCAGACCCAGCACTGAGTGTGCACAGCTGTTTCTAGCAAGGAAAGCTGCTTGAAGCCCATTTACTTCAAGCCTACCTAAGATACCTGTCTTTAATTGACATTAAAGCCATTTTTACAGTATGATCCCCCCAAAGTGGTAGATGTGCTTAGTAGTGGGAGCAATAGTAGCAATAACATGTATTTTGTGTGATTTCTTACCAGGGATGGACCAGTTCCTCCAAATGGATTATTTATAGGGGTACTCCCGGTTTTCATACTCCCTGCAAAGAGCAATCAGTATGTTAAAAAGTTCTTCTATCTAAACCTGTCTTCTAATCCTCCAGATGTATTCTTAAAATTAACATACACTTGCTTTCTCTTTTTTTTTTTGTGAAGTCACTCAGCAATTAGCCTGCTGAAGACTTGTGAAAATTTTAATTCATACTAATGAGATGCAGTTCTGACTGACATCTGTCGAAGGGAGAAGGAGAAGGTGGAGAAAATTATATTTCTAAACAGGGATGGAAAAATGGAACCTCCTTGCCAGAACCCCAGGCAAATCCCCTTCTGGAGCATAACTGGCTGTATCCAAGGTCAACCAGCCTCCACTGATAAGGGCTGTTGTGGAGAAACACAGCAGCTCAGGCCTGCCCCTCCTGCCTCCTGGGAGCTGTTTTTAGCTGAGACTTCACCCCTGGCCCCGCTGTGCTGCACTGCTGCTGTGCTGCAGTGATGCCTGTGCCCTGGCTGCTGCAGCTGTGGTGCTGACCCTGATCCAGCTCCTGCAGATCAGCTTCCTGACTTGCCTTTGTACATGTCCTGCTGTACAGACTTGCTTGGTGACCACTCACCTGTGTCTGATGCTGGTTGCTGATCCTGATGCCTGAAACTGATCCTGTCCTGGCTTCTCAGCACCCCGGCTCCTTGTTGGTGAGGGCTCAGCTTTGCTGGCCCTGCTGCCAGGGAGCAGCACTGTGCTCCTCACAGCACCCTGACTCATTTTGGGCTTTCCAGAGAATGATTTAACCACATTCTCTAAAATTGCCTTCAATTCAAAACCCAAGTGAAACTGAATTGCCTCGTGTAGTCACATGTTGAAGCTGTTGCTGCCCAGCTCATTATTTCCAATGAAGTATAGCAGATTTGTCAATATTTATACTGCATCCTCAGTAGAAGTCAGCTTGTCTAAGCTGAAGTCAATATCAACTATACTGATTCATGCTGGTTGAAAAATCTGTTCACATTTTCTAAATGCATCAGTTGAGTTAAAACCCTTGCACCTTTAGAAAAAGAAATATCTTGTGTTAATATCTCCATGTTAATATTTTCCCTGTATGTAGATCAGAGGCTCGAGGAGCAACATTAGCACTTTCCTTCAGTGCCATTTATAGCTTTTGACAGCTTCCTGACATTGATAAGGCATGTTATGAAAAGCAGAGTCAGCAGGCTGAAGACACTGACTGGGTTATGTTTTTATTAAAAGCATTATTCAGCTGTCACACAATGTCACATGTAAGTATTCTTGCGACATTCTAGCAGAGCAATGTCGTATAAGTAAAAGATCTCTGTTTCCCCTGTTGCCTTTGCTGTAAGAATACCACACTGGTTGTAAGACAAGTGAATGGGGGCGTTGAAGCTCAAATCCACCCCTCCTGGTTTGTGGGTGTTCCTGAGTTCCTGGGCACAGGACACATGAACTCTCAAGCTACATAAGAGAGGTGTTACCTTCCAGAGGGATATCTCAAAATCTAGTCAAGTATTTAGAACCACTATTTTGACTCCATTTTTCATGTGAATAAGTGCTGTCAGTTTGATCTGTGCTATAAACTCACCTCTGAACTCAGTTGTAATATACTCTGGAGATTATTTGGACTACTCCCATTGCAATGTGTACCTTATGACAAACAAAGACATCTCTTTGTATACTGGACTCACCACTAAAACCATGTCTTGTGGAGGTATGCCCTAACTAGCTCAGGATCTGATTATGCATAGCTGTGCAAATCCAGGGCTCATCTGCAGTTTATATTTCTGCTGCCCCATGGCTAGATTACAACCTGCAGTTCAGTTTCTTGCTCCACAGCCACATTACTGAAAATCTCAGAGCTGGGCTGGAGTAGCTGCAGTGATTGGCACAGCCCGTCCTTCTGCCTGCCTTGACACAACAGGGTGATGGACAGCAAGAGTTCCATGGAACAGGATCACAGAATCACTTAGATTGCAAAAGATCCTTAAGATCATCAAGCCCAATCATTAACCTAACATCACCAAGTTCACCACTAAGCCCTGTCCTCAAGTGCTACGTCTACCCATCTTTTAAACACCTCCAGGGATAGTGAATCAGTCACTTTCCTGAGCAGCCTGTTCCAATGCTTCATAACCCTTTCAGTGAAGAAATTTTTTCTAATAACCAATCCAAGCCTCTCCTGGTGCATCTTGAGGCCACTTCCTCTCATCCTGTCACTTGTTACTTGGGACAAGACACTCACTACCGCCTCCTTTCAGGCAGAAAGGAGAGTGATAAGATCCTTTCTGAGCCTCCTTTTCTCCAGGCTAAACAACCTCAGTTTCCCCAGCTGCTCCTCATAAGAGCTTTGTGCTCTAAAGCTTTGTGTAAGAATATATATACTAATAAAAAATTAATAACTACAAACAAATATGTCTCTGTTTATTGCAGCATCACAACTAAAGATGCAATGTGATTTTGCCTGCAAAATGCATTTCTGTTTGAATTTGGCATTGTTTTGCAGGTAGAGATAATAGTAATAAGCTTGTAGGAGTGATATAAAAATAGTAAAAAATGGGTTTGGAAAATGAGTTCTGAGCACAAGACATCAGATTTGTGGTAAGTCTTCCAGCTTGATGTAAACATAATATTTGGCATTTTTTTCCCCAAGTGTCATTGTCTCCCAGTTCTTGATTATGTATGGCATTCACCTCCATTTTTCTTCTTTTCTTTATGAAGTAGCATTAATTAAGCTGTTTTGACCCCAGTCTGCACATGATCTAGATGAGGACAGCACTGTGTCATTAGAACTACCCAGAAGGCAGAAAGGTGAGTGTGGGGGCATGAAGTTCCCTCAAGCTTCTTGATGGGAACAGAAAGTTAAAAGAATCAGAATTATATCAAATGCCATTTTAAAAACCATTTTCATAATTTTGGAGATTTTATCTTGTCTTAAGTAAGTGGCAATAAAGAGGCTGGAGTCCGGCCACTTACCACTGCTCACATGCTCAGCACACACACATTCATTAAGGCTGTGAAAGGGTACATTCTTGCCAAATCCTTTTAGTATTTTTATTTCTGTTGACTGTAAGGAAGACAAGGCAAGGTAAATAAAGACAAGCCATGTAAGAAGCTTTGTGAGAAAGGAAGGCTGTTGGTGCTTTGTCTTTTTTTGTCTCTGGCAATGCTGCCTCTGAATGTCTTTCTCCAGCTGCTGTCTTAAGGGCTGTTTTTCCTCTCTGGTCTGCTGGTCTCTCCTTTCCTCCTGTTCTGATGGGGCTGAGGGATCCATGGGGCTTGCAGGCTGGGAAGCTGCAAGCCATGCATGAAGAAGCAAGAAGGGAATTCACTGTCAGCAGACCAGACTGCTGAACTGCAGCCCCTGTAAAAATGCATTGCACAGAGCCTGGAGGTGCTCTGGGGGAGCTCATAAACATCACATGGAGGGTGCTGGCATTTTCCCTGGCTTGATAAATAATTACATGCACCTTCCAAATGTTGTCCGAGGACAGTGAGACAGCGCAATGGCAGTGAGGTGGCAGCTGCCACTGAAATGGGTCGCTGGAAGAGTCATGCAGTTAAGGCAAGTAAAAGCCAAGGAAATCATCCATGTGGAAACGACTTCCTAAACATCCACACCTTCTCTTATTGTGTGCACTTTTGTGCAGAGAGATGGAGCGTGTAAATAGGTGGAGTACTTATCATCAGCCAATTTGAGAGGATTGTTGCTTTGGGTTTTTTGGGGGGGCAGTGGGCAGGGCTGAGCGGAAGAACTGTACATCCTCTTTAAATATGAAAGAAATGACCATTTAGAGGAAGCTCTTCTAAAAGCTCTGTCTTCCTCTCCTCTTATTTATTATTTAGTTCTTCAGCTGACATATTTAATACTGCAAGGCACTTGGAGACTCTAGTTTGAAAGAAATACTCTGCACAAAATCCTTCCTCACAGGAACAGGATACATCTTCAAATGTTAATCACTGTTTCATATTTAGACAAACCTCTTTTTCACTGCTCTGCTCAATAAGGAAAAAGAATGTGCAGCGTGTCTTTAATTTCTTCAGGGTGCATGCTAAACTCCCCTCTCATTTTCTGTTTTGATAACAGTGAAAAGAGCACACCAGTGAATTGACTCTGACTCTGTCTTGGTACAGAAGAAGAGAATTAGCTGTGTTATCTGTGATGTTTTCTTTTAACGCTGAAATTGGCTGGAGACACAGAGCCACATAGTGATTTACTTTATTAACCCTAAGGATAAACCCTATAAAAGCTGCGAAAGAAACTATGAGCCTTGTCATAGGCTGTTTTATGTTGACAGCAGTAGACAATTTAGTTGAATCCACACCGAAGATACCATTATGTACCATTATCACATGAGAAATAAAAACACAGAGTTCAGTGTTCAGAGACAACAGTCACAAATCTGGATTTTTCACCCAGAAAAGCAGGGTCTGGCTCCAGGCTGAAAAACAAAACCTTTCACATGCTTGTTTCCTTCGGCAAACCAACATATTGCTCATAAAGCTCCTCTGAAGATCTCGATTAAATGATTAATTATCATGAATCTGTGAATTGCAGGACATGCTGCCTTTGAACTACAGCACCTAGAGATGTCTGTGAGTGTAGGGGGGCTGTCATGTATTGATTTCTAGTTTTGAGTGAAAGGGAGCACATACAAATCCTTTCAGCAGAAGAAGGGAGAACAGGCAATCAGCCATTTCCTCAAACCTCCTGTTGTGTTCTGCATTCTCCCAGGGCTTTGCAGAATGGATTAGGAGTTTGCCCTTGCAGCACCCCTCACTGCAGTGCAAAGTGAGTGTCATTATGTGTAGCACGTCCCTGCTTCGAGCCAGGACCTCAAAGGACCCACCTGAAAGAGATTTAAAGCACAAGGCTGTGACCAAAATTCTGGGTTGTTTTGTGGGGTCCTGCCCTGCAGTGGGGTAGGTGCATCAACATGCCTGGAATGACTTTCCCCCAAAGCTAGAAAGGAAAGCTGTCTTCCTGAGGGCACACTCAGAACAATCAACAGCCTCTGCTACAATGAAGGAAACAGAATCTGTACTGAAACCAAATCTAGCTATTAGTCAGATTCATATGAGAAACTCTTACTATTTATTTAGTGAAGTAATGAGAATGAAGAATATGTAATAAAAAAATAAAATTTTGGGAGAGTAGGGGGAATTTCTCAGACACAGGAGCTTCACAGTCATTCACACAGTTCACATTTATATATTGATCTGGAGAGCTGCTGCTGCTGCAGTGAGAATTGAGACTGAAATTCTCACAGCATGAACTGAGGACAGCCTGAGGTAAAGGAGAAGCTGAGAGATACAAATTTGGAATGAAAGCGTAAACATCTACATGTGGCCCAGCTAGTGCTGTAGGAGGGCAGGGTACTGCTCTAGCAGGCATAAATTCTCCTTTGGGTTAGTGGGCAGGTAACTGTACATGCACTGCTTGCCATCAGCCAGAAGTGAGGCTTTATCACAGCTTACATGCACAAACCTCAGTAAATGCACGGACAAACAAGAATGCCTTCATGCTTGCATTTAGCACATGCAGCAATGTATAATTCAGATGTAAAACCTACAGGCTATTGCAAATGAAAATAGTACAGTCATTTTCTCTTTGAAGGGAAAAAAACTAAAACCGGAACCCACTTAGGCTGGGGGCTGACTGGCGTCTGATTTCACAGAACCACAGCTGTGCCTCCTTGCTGATGATGGGCAGGGAAGTGGCTGGCCCGTTTTTGAGAAGTTCTGGTGGAGGTTTAGGCTCTCTGAGAAACTGGATGAACTCTGTGCTGCTTTTAAATAAATAGATATGTTGTGGGAAAAGAAAGGAGGAGACTTGCTTTATCTGTTTTGTTATGGCTGAAATTGGAAAAACGGTCTGCCTTCTTTGGGGATATTTCAAGGCATGATTTTTGCAAGGAGTTTCAAAGTGAGCTTTATAAGATCAGGTAGGAACTCTGTTAAGACGTAGCATAGTTGGCTTCGCAACAGTCTGGAGAAAAACTAAGTTACATGATTTGTGCATCTCTTACTAGAAACATTTCTAAGTGAGACTGTGATGGAACTGCCTACTCACTATAATAATGGCAGCAGGGAGTAGACAGTGTTACTAGTAAAATATTAATGAGATAAATGAAAGTTTAATCTCAGTGTTTATAGTCTATTTTGTTGCTCTTATTTTTACTTTACATTGTCTAGCTCAGTGGAATGCCTCTTCAATGAATACAGCTATATACTTAGAAGCCTGAAACACAGATCATGTCTCTTCAATAGTCTAGATGTTACATTTTCGAGGAGCCTTGACTTCTTGTTTGTAAAATGGGTAAGGAAAAAATGTCTGAGGGAATTCAAAAGGCTGGAGTCCTATGGCTTCTGTTATGCAAGCAAGCAGGCTTTCCCATTAGTCTTCTTCTGCCTGTAAAGTACATAAACAATTTCCAGCAATTTTAGTTAATTGGATCATTGCTTTTTTTCTCCCTTGTAACCTTGTAACTGCACTCCTACATATTTCTTCTGGCCTCAGTTCTGCTT